>JAXCMG010000056.1:150168-186208 GCA_034642415.1 Podarcis siculus | reverse complement strand
CTTCCTTCCTTCCTTCCTTCCTTCCTTCCTTCCTTCCTTCCTTCCTTCCTGACTTCAGAAATTCCTTATATAAGAAGCCCTTTTAATTCTCACTACCCCAAAACCTTTTGAGGTTGTATTATCCACTGCTATGTTTCTCTGTGCAAAGAATATGCATCTATATAATCCTATCTACCTATCTATATATTGTGGAGAGGAACTCTCTTAGCAGAAAATCCCACAGCAACAGTCAGCAATGCAATACACGTTTAGGACCTATTCATACATTACTTATTTAGGTAAACACTCACAATGTTCTTAAAGTAACCATACTAGGCATGCAGGAATGGCTACAGCTCCCCATGGTTTGCATAACTAGTGGGAAACTTGGTTTCGCTGTCCACCCTATGTTAAATGGTCCTTTTTCAAGTGGACAGCCAAGAAAAGAAAACACAGTAACTCTCACAGCAGATACTTGTTGGGATGTCATAATGCAGTCCACATTTTGAATCCACTGAGTTTGGGCACTGTGGTACCAAAGCACTCTGAGGGAATTCCTTTATATCCATTGTGCTGATTTATGAGAGTAATACCCAGGTTCTCTCCAATTTACTATTCTGGACACCACCATGAACTCCCTGGGCACTAGCAATTATTATTATTATTATTATTATTATTATTATTATTATTATTATTATATACACCGGCCATCTGACTGGGATGCCCTTGCCACTCTGGGCAACTTCCAGCACATATAAAAACCATGATAAAACATCAAACATTAAAAACTTCCTGATCCAAGACTGCCTTCAGACGTCTTCTAAAGTCGTGTAGTTCTTTATCTCCTGGACATATGATGGGAGAACGTTCCACAGGGAGGGTGCCACTGCCGAGAAGGCCCTGTAACTTCGCTTCTCACAGTGAGAGAACTGCCAGAAGGTCCTCTTCGCCATTGCTATCACCACTTGGCAGACTTGACGTTGAGCTCTAAACTGCATTCAGACCAATTCAGAATGAGTTTTTCGCCACTGGCGCTCTAGCCATCTCAGAAATTGTTTCATCGCCCTCAGCTCCAGGGAAAACCAAGGGGTCATCTGGTCTTCATGCAACCAGAGAGTGACAAGTGAACATCACCCAGATCTTCCCTTCTCAAGCTACAGGGCATGATATTTTTTCCAGTCAGCTAATATAAGGAGGAAAGGGGATAAGGAAAAAGCCTGTACTTGTGCTGCTTTAATTCGCTTCAATACCTCCTAATAGTGAACTGAGTGAAGGGGTTTGCTGTCCGAGGCAAATGATCCCACAAAGCAGACATCCAAGGCAGACTGTAGTCTGCAGAGAAGTTACAGAACAGTACAAAGTATCTGCACTTTACTTGGGCCTACATTTGATTTATTCTGACAATGCAGTTCAAGGCTGTTTTGACCAGGGTCCTATTTTGCCTTGGCCTGGGGCCTGTGATATCAGCATACAGCACTGGAGAAGTCTGCTACTATCACCCTAAAAATGGACCAGCTATAGGGGCCCTTCTCATCCCCTGGAGTGAACGTAACACGTGTCTGCGCGTGCTTGGGTCACGTTTCGCCTCTTCTGCACATGTGCGCGACGTCATTTTGACCGTCTGCGCATGCGCGAGCGACGAAACCTGGAAGTAACACACTCCGTTACTTCCGGGTTGCCGCGGAGCGCAACCTGAAAATACTCATCCTGAAGCTACTTCAATCCGAGGTATGACTGTATAAGACGATGCTTTTTGCTAAAAAAAATAATAGGCAAAAATTGGGTGTCGTCTTATACACGGATAGTGAATGCAGGGGGGGACAACACATGCGATTAATGGCGACAGCAAGCAGGAGATTGGCATCGGCGATTGGGCGGGTGATTGGTGGCTGCAGCAAGGCCTGCTGGCGATTGGCTGCTGTGGCAAGTGGGCGGCTGGGCTGTTGGTGGTGGCGAGCGGGCAGACAATTGGTGGCTGTGGCAAGGTATGCAATTGGCAGTGGCAGGCAGGCGGGTGAGCGATTGGTGGAAGGACTTCCTCATCACCAAAGCTAAACAACTTAATTTCTTAATTTTGGGTTAAAAAACATAGGTAAAGGTAAAGGGACCCCTGACCATTATGTCCAGTCCTAACCGACTCTGGGGTTGCGGCGCTCATCTCGCTTTCTAGCCGAAGCAGCCGACGTTTGTCCGCAGACAGTTTTTCCGGGTCATGTGGCCAGCATGACTAAGCTGCTTCTGGTGAACCAGAGCAGCACACGGAAACACCGTTTACCTTCCCTCCGGAGCGGTTCCTATTTATCTACTTGCACTTTGATGTGCTTTCGAACTGCTAGGTTGGCAGGAGCAGGGACCGAGCAATGGGAGCTCACCCTATCTTGGGGATTCGAACCGCCAACCTTCTGACTGGCAAGCCCTAGGCTCTGTGGTTTAACCCACAGCGCCACCCGCGTCCCTTGAAAAAACAAACAAACATAGAGGCCGTCTTATACATGGAAAAATATGGTAATTTCTTTATTGTCAGAGTCAAACTAGGTACTACACAGGAAAAATATGAACAGTCCTCTGACACTGCTTACTGTATGAAAAGCAGCCATGGAAGCCACAAGTCAGAGCAGAAAAACAGTGTGAGGGAGAGGGTAAAGCAACCCCTCCCTCACACTATTTTTCTGCTCTCACTTGTGTGAGAGAGGGCTTGCTTGACCCTTTCCCTTCTGATCATTTACTCAGAATTCGCCCCTCTCCAAGGTGCTTTCTCACCCTTGGTGGGGGGCAGAATATACTCCCATGCGAAGTGAAATGCACATCTAGGAGAATGATTTTATGCAGGCAGATGCCAGGAAGAGAAAGGTTAAACAAAGCAGACATTCCCTTGCCATTCCTCCAATGAAACTGGCAGCTGCATTTTCATTTTAAAAAATCACTTGGAAATTGTTTGTGGGTCTCTTGGTTTTGGACCATTGTTCCTGGCCTGCAGAATATTCTGCGACGGGGCCAGAAGATGGTGCTTTTCCAGTCCCCTCCCCACACATTCCGCATGAAGAGTCCAAATGGATTGGCAATGGCCTGGCACCCTTCCCCTGAAGGCAGCAGGCTAAGTTAAGGCGTACAGGCCAGAAGGCCAAGTGGTGCACTTTGGCTACGTCTTCGGACACCTTGCCAGTACTACTCCCCATCCCCACTGGAGATCAGCTGCATTTAGATTTCTTCTCCTCCTTATCTCTAAAAACAAAATGTGAGGGCCTCGTGAACGCTTCCACAGATGAGTGCTACAGTAAGAGGTACACTTTTCCTCTGAAGAATGACTTATTTGGATGGAACACTAAGAGTGCATGTTACTTGGAAACACTGCATCCAGTAGGGCTTATGTCCATATAAGCAACCCTCTTCACATTTTCCTGAGTGTAAGTTCCACTTAACTCAATGGGGCTCCCTCACAGCCCAATACTCTTTTGGTATATTCTTCCATAATGTCATGACCAGTGTACTGAAGTGCGCTTCCGTAAGGACCTATGGGTTATAGTGGCTCTGCTGATGAACTTAATGGGACTTTCAAATAAACATGCATGGGCTTGGCTGTTTGTTTGAGTATATATATACTGATGCTTTTGAATTCTGGTGCTGGAGGAGATTCTTGAGAGTCCCATGGACTGCAAGAAGATCCAACCTCTCCATTCTGAAGGAAATCAGCCCTGAGTGCTCACTGGAAGGACAGATCGTGAAGCTGAGGCTCCAGTACTTTGGCCACCTCATGAGAAGAGAAGACTCCCTGGAAAAGACCCTGATGTTGGGAAAGATGGAGGGCACAAGGAGAAGGAGACGACTGAGGACGAGATGGTTGGACAGTGTTCTCGAAGCTACCAGCATGAGTTTGACCAAACTGCGGGAGGCAGTGGAAGACAGGAGTGCCTGGTGTGCTCTGGTCCATGGGGTCATGAAGAGTCAGACATGACTAAACGACTAAACAACAACAACTGTATCCCACCATTCTTATGACTATATATTGACAGTGACCTGATGCTTAGCTTTTGGTTCTTCTAATTTTACTTGTATGTTGGCTCTCATTTGTCTGTTTCCTTGAGAATAAATAAATAAATATAAAGGTTATATAGGACATAGATCTTGCACTGATAGAAGTTGGCTGGTTGCTTCTGAACCATCGTTCATCTTGATGACTATTGTATTGCTTTACTTACATTGCAAGGAGTTTGGGGGCAGAGCGTTTTAAAGATATTGCTGTATTAAAGTAGTCCTCTGACAATTTTTATTCCCTTAGAAGACTGCAACATCCCACAGTGATGCTTTTCTCCCTAGTTTAACCCCTTTTTGCTATACAGTGGTACCTCGGGTTACATATGCTTCAGGTTACATACGCTTCAGGTTACAGACTCCGCTAACCCAGAAATAGTGCTTCAGGTTAAGAACTTTGCTCCAAGTTGAGAACAGAAATCATGCTCCGGCGGTTCAGCGGCAGCAGGAGGCCCCATTAGCTAAAGTGGTGCTTCAGGTTAAGAACAGTTCCAGGTTAAGAACAGACCTCCAGAACGAATTAAGTACTTAACCCGAGGTACCACTGTAGTTTCTTTATGAAAGCATTCCCCCCCCCAACCTTCTTTTTGATTGAAACTACCACTTGAAGGACATAAATGGGCAGGTGTACCGTTATGAGAGAGAGCCCCCCCCCCCAATTCCCTAGTTGACAATAAGATGAAATCACTAATTTGAAAAACTAAAAGAAACCAGCACCAGTTCATATTCAGAAACTCTTCTCTCATAAGAAGCACATTTTTGATGCCTTGGGGATCAAATTGCCACAAACTAAACACGTCTTTATGTTTTCTCACTGATGCTTTGATTCCTCATACTTGCTTTTCTGCTCCTGACTAATTTCTTGATCCCATTTCATGGGTCACAGAGCAACATACCAGCCACTTAGAAGACATACTTACCCACTTGGTGGATATAGAGTGAATATGATGTCATCAAACTTAACAGAAGCCAGGAAAAGTCAAAGATGTTACCAGAAAATACGTAGGACTTTTCTTCTTTTATTACTACTACTTCTTCTTCTTTTAGAAGACATCTGAAGGCAGCCCTGTTTAGGGAAGCTTTTAATATTTGATGTATTACAGTATTTTAATATTTTTTTGGAAACCACCCAGAGTGGCTGGGGAAGCCCAGCTGGATGGGCAGGGTATAAATAATAAATTCTTCTTCTTCTTCTTCTTCTTCTTCTTCTTCTTCTTCTTCTATCATTATAAGAGTAGATTTTATAGTTTTGTTTTTGTGGCAGGCAATTTTTGTCTCAATGGATTATACTACAATATGTTTTTGAGAACAGGAAGTCTGCTGGCTCTGATAAATGCAAGAAACTGTCTTTTTTAAATCTTCATGTTTAATGTGCTTAAATGTGTGTTTAATGTGCTTAAATGTGTTTTCAAGGTGAATCAAGAGAGAGAAGGGAATGAAGGCAATTATAGCTAAAGCTGAAGCCTCTTCTAAACAGGGGAGGCACCTTTACAATAAAGTTTTAAAAACAATTTGTCAAGGAAATTGAACATTATGAGTGTTTCTGTGTGTGCACTTGCACTGCTGTGTATGGATCTGTGTGTGTGATGTGTGTGGGGAGGTTTGAGAAATGCTAATCCTCTGGCTCTCAGGACCTGTAGAGTTAGACTCCATCTGGTGTAACTGGATTAAAAAATCTTTTCTCATTTCAAAGGTTTGATCTCAACAAGGGGTTGATGTGATGAAATCAAAGTGGCAGCTTGGATTGGGAAACGATTTGGGATTTCCTGAAATCCAGGTCTGAAGAACTTGGTTAGCGAGGTGGCAGTGGGCATGAATATATGGAAAGCACCAGTGCATTTCTAAAGAATTGGTTGCTCTTAGCTGAACCATGATGTGGCGCAACTGGTTTTATTATGAAATGAAATGCATTTGGAAATACCAGTGCAAATTAATTAAGCTCTCTAACAAAGCACATTTTCATGAAGCCTCTGATTTCTGTCCATAGGCTATGTGCTGCAAAACTGGTGAGACAATGTTAATTATTTTCAACAGGTGGAATTTCAAATAATTAACATTGGTGCTGGGGTGGGCAGTGAGGGTTTGCTGCTGACTGTACTGGAACATATACTGAATATGTTTCAAATGAATCAATTCCTCAGCTCATCTGTTAACATATCATTTCTTTCATTTAACACTAAAAGAGATGTGCAGCCACAGGAATATATCCAGTACAGTGTAAGTATGTTATATACTCATTTTTTTTGACATTTTTTATTTAAAAATATGGAACGCTTCACAAATTTGCGTGTCATCCTTGCGCAGGGGCCATGCTAATCTTCTCTGTATCGTTCCAATTTTAGTATATGTGCTGCCGAAGCGAGCACTGTTATATACTCATTTGACTTGTGACATATTTAAGCATGCCACACATTTTTCATTGAAAGTATGTTGTGCGGGTCTTGTTCACCTCAGATATTCCAAACCCCTTTTCTGAATTTGCAGGTTTGGGGACCTATGGAAAACTTATTCTAAGAAACACACATCTTACTACAGGGCAATAGGTCTAATACTAAGAGGACGCATTTGTGGAGCTGAAAACCTGTTTCTTCACGTCCATCGAGGCCATGGAGTAAGCTCAATAAAGGGCCCTCACTTCACTGGTTGCACATGTTATGAGTTTTTCTCCAGGCACCTTACCATTTGTTCATGGCCTTCAGCTCAGGTGTATACTAAGGAGACTCATGGAAGCAAGTGCTTGGGAGACATCACATCAACCATCACTCTCCATTCCAGAAGCCAACTGGGACTTCAGCGGCATCAACTTGACCACTTGGAAAATCCCACAAAGCCCTAAAAAAAGATCTATCAAAATCCATTCGCCTCTGTGAGCAAACCATTTGGGTAGGTCTACCACTCCTGCAAAGCAACTGAGAGCCTAAACCTAAACAGGAAGCAAGCTGATCACAGCAGGAAATCCTATTTTCAGTCCATCTTGTTCAGTTGAAAAACAAAAAATCTAGAACGTGTCCTGATTCGTGATCTGAACTGATTCATGTCCAGCACATTCGTTTAAGTACCCTAGTACAAACATTCTGGGAGTTTTCAACAATTTGAAACAGAACATTTTTAGATGGTAATATGTACATAACCTTGGTCAGATATCACCCTCAACAGACGAAAGTAGCAGATAATTGCCCGTTCCCCTGTCCCTGATAACCTAATCACCTGGTTAAGGTTTTGTCCAGAAGTTTAGAATATTTGTCCTAGATTTCCTGCAGTTTTCTCCAGCTGTCCCAGTTGTGCAATAATTAAGGAACAGTTGACCGCCCCACAGAGCCTGTGATGAATACTTTTACAAAAATCAAGATATTTTACTAGAATTTCACCATCTGATGGACTATTTTTCCTTATTCAAATGGGTGATTTGCAGCTAGCTTCACCAGATGCTGTAATGAGTTGAGTAATGTCAGCTGCACAAGAGCAGATTGTTTGCATCTTAAATACCTCGGCCACTTTGAGATGCTGGATGGAACAGCTTATCCATGAATCTGTTGGAATCAGGGCCAGCTCCCAGGCTGAGAACCTCTGAGGACCTCAAAGACCTCAGAGCAGCTGTCCTCAAACAAAAGTGCATGAACCCAAGATCTCAACAGGAACAATGGATTCTGTTCTCATTGGTGAGAGAAGACATGTCCATATTTACATAGGGTTATAAGATAAAGCTTCTACTGAGGTATTTCCTTTTAAATCATAAACAACTGCCCTTAGATGATTGCAGTTGCTCAGTTCATTTCAGTATCTGATGTATCAGGATTTGATTAGAGTATGAGAGCTCAGGCACATTTTTTAAAAGTTTATTACCAAGGTGCTACATTCTTTTTATTTTAGAATAAAGAACCACAGACTAACACAACTCTAAATTTCAGTTTTCCTTTATGTAAATAGTGCAATTTTAAACACATTTACTCTGCAGCAAGCCACATCCATCAAACAAGGGAGTTTACTCCCTAGTTCCTAGTAAGTGTTCTTATCACAGCAGCCTTAGTCATGGCACAGAATGGCCTCCTGGTACACAAATATAGCTGCTGGACTCGATTTGATGATGTGAAAGTGTGTTAAAAGGATTTGTCAGTAGCCAAGATCCCACAGTTCCACTCACTCCTCTCCTCAAAGTTGAAGGTATAATGGTCTGTGAAATCCTGTGCAGCCACACAGCATTGTGGCTGCCACCTGCACACTGACATACACAATGTGCCTATCCATTGGCAAGCGCATATCATGGGAGACCTCTCTCAGGGGTTTCTGCTGTGGTGCTGCTCATGTTCCTCAGTCTCTAGCGAGGGTATATGCAGCTCTTAACACAAAAGGAAAACCCACATGGGGAAAAGGTGGTGAAGACAGCAGTATCATACACTGCCCAAGCCAAAATCTGTTACAAAAGAAAAATTGGATCTGCACAAAGCGAACGCAACACTTTCGTCCCCACCCTCCCGGTAACATTTTACTATCTTTCTTTTACTTCCAGTATGAAGAATGGGTGTTATGAAATCATTACAGCATAGTGGATAGTCTCAGACTATGGAAAGCAGCATCTTAAATCCCCACTCTGCACCCCCCCCTCGTCCGCCCCAGCCCCATCCTTCAACGCACTGGGTGGTCTTGGAGTCACAGTCCTTGTTCGGCTTCAGCCCCTACCTAGAAAATGGGGACATAATTAGCAATCTATCTCATTGGGATGTTATGAATGAGATAATGGCGTAAAGCGTAAAGTATTTTTTCAAACCAGTAAAGTTCCAAGCGACAAACAGGAGCGATATGAAGGGATAACGGCATTTCTCTTTAGTATTCACAGTATAATGAAGAGGAGAAGGGAAACTGATCAGCTCAAAAGCTGAAAGAAGGAGGGACACACAACACAAATCGCAAAGGGACGGTGGCAACAAAGGCACTTCTCACACGGTAAAGTGCAGCATCACTCCTCAGTATAAAATTCTCTCTTTAAAAATCCCCTCCCTCCTTTCTGAGTAGCCTGTGCACCACATCTGTTTATTGGGTTGTCATGGATGGAAGTTTTGTTACCTTAAAAGACATCATTTGTCTTTCTAAGTATGTATGTGCTTTCCAAATAAGCCATACAAAAAAATGTGGATTGCAGCAAGCTTTCAGCTTTTAAAAGACCCCAGGAAATCACTGTAGAGAGAGTTCCTACCGAGACTTCAGAAAGGAGTTGTCTAAGGGATAAAGTCTTGTCTGAAGTCTCTTCGGTTCTGCCTCTTATCTGGTAGTCACAGTTGTGCTAAACGTCTTACCATTTTTGCATCAGAGAGCAGAGAAGGACTCAAAAGGCCTAGGCCAAAGCAAACGTTCTGAAAAGATCTTTATGAAATCATTTCTCTTTGCAAATCCATAAAAATCGCCCTGGCCTCCTTATCAATGGAGAGGCTTAAAGAGGGTGCAGAAGTCGTTGAATTATGAAGTGCTTGTTTTAATGAAATTCCACCCCTGCGGAGAAGTACCCTGCAGATTTTCCATATTTCAGCATGGGAAAGGTTTGATGCTTTCCTGCCGGTGCCAAGAGTTAATTGAAAACATTTCAGGAGAAATTCAGCTTGGGGGCCAACGCTCCCATGCCTTCATTATTCTTAACAATACCAGAGGAGTAAATAATTATTAATAGGCATGTTGCATTCTCTTATAGTGGCTGTGCATTTTCGAGATACGTGACTTTCACATTCTTCCCAGCTACCCCAATAAGATATCTGAAACAAATTAGGAGAATAAAAAGTTCTGGAGAAAAACATGTCGATCTAATATACTATACAGTTTGTCACTTATCTTTCACACTAGACAGTCATAGCTAATTAAGTGGATGGTGTTTAAAAAATGCACACAATTGCCTTTTTTCTTCAATGCTTTCCGGTGTGCTTTTCATTAAAAAGCTAAAACACCAGCATATCATGAATGATTTTTGTTTGTTGGCCTGCAGCCTTTTCAACTGCATGAGAATTCTCAGAAGACTAGTGTTAGAAAGACACACATGAAAAAGGCTAATGTGGCAATTGCACAATATAAAATTATAGTTGCTGTTAATATGCCTAACCAGTGTTTTAAAAACTTTAAACTGATTTTGAAACAAAAACCTTATGATGTTAGTGTTTTAAAATGCTATTTAAAACAATATCTTCCCCCCCACACCCCTGCATAAAAATGATTGTCTTGTTGGCTGGTTTACTAGCTACCTCTTGCCTCCCAAAGCAAGCTGTTTGTGTTTTAATTTACCAGCATCTCTTCTCAGTTTCATACTCTGGCTCTGTGCCTTGACACTTTCACTCTTCTTTTTATACTACCTTCCCAGCGCAAGGCGGAAGAATTAAGCAGGTTTCGCACAACGAGCTGAAACATTACAGAAAATTATCAGGGGTTGCCTGCATTGGGGTCCATCATTACTTAAGGATGCCTCCACCATACCAATAATACAGTGGTACCTCGGGTTACATACGCTTCAGTTTACATACGCTTCAGGTTACAGACTCCACTAACCGAGAAATAGTACCTCGGGTTAAGAACTTTGCTTCAGGATGAGAACATAAATCACGCGGCAGCGGTGCGGCAGCAGTGGGAGGCCCCATTAGCTAAAGTGGTGCTTCAGGTTAAGAACAGTTTCAGGTTAAGAACAGACCTCTGGAACGAATTAAGTACATAACCGGAGGTACCACTGTAAATAGTTATGTGATGCTCTGCTTCTCCAGTCCATTTTTAAGTGAAAATGCAGGAAACTGACAAATGGCCATAGCAATGGATCTGAATTTCACAACCTGTAAACTAATAACAATTTATACGTTCAAGGTTCTTGTGTTATTTCACAAAGCCCTAAAAGTACCTTAAGGACCCCCTGATTCGTTATTCTCCACCTCAATCACTGAGAACTTCTGGTGAGGCACTTATGCTCCTGAGTTTTGGCTGGAAACTTTAGTGACAGGCCCTGTGGAACTCATTGCCATTAGAAATTAAGCAGGAGATGCCTAGCGGGCTGCGTGGAAAGGCTTGCCAGACAAGAGGTTCTTCCTTAGATATTTTTCCCTTCCCTTTTTTGGGGGGGGTCCCTAAGCCTGCTGACAACTCCCTCTTCTATGAGGATAGTGCAATTTAGCTACATAAGGATCCACACTCAGAAAAAATGAGTTTCCTATTAATATATGCGGACTCTGACAGATAATTTTCTCTCTTTCTCTTTGCTTTCCACCAGCCCAGTAGCCATCAGCACCAGAGTAGCTGTGAATTACTGGGAGAGGGAAGGATGTGATAGGGGTGAGCACCGAATTGGTTCTGCCACCGTGTTTGCACCACACCGACTGCAACATTGCTTTGTCCCTTCCAGTAACTCCCAGTTTCCCTTGTTTTAGAATGGAGTTAATGGCTCATGAGGGGTGGCAAATTATGGATCCCACCTCCATTCTATAACAAGGGATACAGGGAATTGCTGGAACTATAAAAAGAGAACAAAAACTGAATGGCATAAGCTGCAAATTGATCAGCAGTAGCTGTGCAATTGAAACCATGAGACCATAATCTTTTCAGCAAATGGGGATGTTTTCAGTCTCTGCTGTTGCTAAGCAAACTGTGAAGTACATATTTTGGAAAACTGTAGTAGTTACGGCAACAGCTCTTATTCCTGTAGCTATTGAGCACGCAACTGAATGAAATTATATGAGTCTGATAATGAAATTGTAGAAGAAATCTCCAAATCTGTGGTACCTCATTCTCTTTTTCAGTTGACTCTCTGGGTGTGTGGCAGAAACACCAAATGCTTTATAGTTCCGCTGCTGCAACAAACTTATGGAACCCAAAAGCCCCCCAAAAACACAAATGCCTGTATTTTGAAAGGATGAAAGTCACTATTGTGAGAAAAACCTAATTTGTTCATGGGATTTTCAAAGTGGGCCTTCTATGTACCAGTGGATAGCACTCATAGGGTACAATAAGATGGAGATGTATGATGGTGCTAGTGAGAGTGATTTTTCACTTCAAGTGTGAAAATGTCTTGAGACTTTGCTGTGCACAAGCTCACATCCACATCTCCAACCCTTCATGCTTCCTTGTTAAATCTGTTAACTGTTAAGACTTGAATCAACATATTTACAGCAATATTAGAGATTTCAAATACTCATCTGGGGCTTTTTTCTGTGCTCTGATACAAATGCTTTTGTACAATTGTGAAAAAACAACTAATTCAGAGGCAATAACATAGGGTTATGAAACACAAGGAGGCTGCAGAGTAATGGTAGGATTTGCAAAGTCAATGTTCCTTGTGTTTAGTTGCATAAAGCCCCATTCTTTGGCACCTAAAAGAACTTATTTTGCCAAAGTTTGAGTTTACCTGGACCAGAATATGACTTTCACAAGAAAGGAATGCTCACCTGAATTACACACCAAGTGTATTTTCACCCCATAAATTCTTCTTTAGCTTGTAATGTGTGGGACGCAGGTGGCACTGTGGGTTAAACCACTGTGCCGCTTGGGCTTGCCAATTGAAAGGTTGGCAGTTCGAATCCCCGTAATGGGGTGAGCTCCTGTTGTTCGGTCCCAGCTTCTGCCAACCTAGCAGTTCGAAAGCACACCAGTGCAAGTAGATAAATAGGTACCACTCCGGCGGGAAGGTAAACAGCGTTTCCGTGCACTGCTCTGGCTTCGCCAGAAGCGGCTTAGTCCTGCTGGCCACATGACCCAGAAAAACTGTCTGCAGGAGCAGACAAACGCCAGCTCCCTTAGCCTTTAAAGTGAGATGAGTGCTGCAACCCCGGAGTCGTTCATGACTGGGCTTAATTGTCAGGGGTCCCTTTACCTTTACCTTGTAATGTAAACAGAGCTCCTTCAGCAAGGACCCCTGGGAAATGTAGCTTCCCATAGTGCCCATGTACTTGATAAAGAAGTCAAGTGCCTTGGAAATTATGTGGTCCAAGACTTATTGTACGTTCAGGAATGTTCCAGGTGGAAGGAGCCATGGAAAATGTTGGTTACATTGCATCATATATTCAAAACATCTCCTTAGACTTAGTTGAGGGTTTGGGGGATGAGGCTGAGGTAAGTTGGGGGAGGACTTAGCAGCCAGCAGCAGTTCTTCTTAGCCACTTGCAGTCTCTGGAATCTCATGACCAGGAGCTCATGATCATGACTTGTAAACAGGGGCCTTCAGTGGGAGAGGCCCGGAGTGCTGCCTCACGGTGTATGTCGGGCCAAGAGACATGGGCAGCAAGGGGGCTTCTGCAGTGACCTGCAAGTCCGTTGCCATGTTTGTCTTCCTATCTGCAAATTTGCAAAACTACACCTGCAGCAACTACAAGCTGCTTGCCTTGCTGGAGGAGAAGCTGTAGCAACTTGAGGCCTGACTATCCACACTTTGAGTTGTCGGGCAAGATGCAGAAATTCTCAATAGAGCAGAGTAGATTGTCCTGGAACAGCAATGTACTGGTGGGGGACTGCCCCCTAGGTAAGAGGAAGGTTGCACAGTGCAGGAGATGAACCCCTGGAGGAATGTGACACACACAAGCAGGACTATCAGGACCCATGCTGTATCACGGGAGCTGCAAAATAAATTCTGTGCCCCCACCTTGGACACTGATTCTGGGCCAGAGGAGCAAGGACACCAGCTGCAGATCTCAGAACATACCAATGTGGCTGTGGAAGGTACAGTGCACAGAATGATTCCTGCCACCCCCAAGAAGAGGCAGAGACATATAGCGGTGGTAGGTGACTTCCTTCTGAGCAGGAGAGAGGCAGCAGTGTGGCGATTACAGGGTGGCCTGGGAGATGTCCTGTCTTCCAGGTGCAAAGATTCATGATGTGACAGAGAAGTTACCAAGTCTTATAAAGCCCACTGACTACAACCCCTTCCTTCTGATTCATGTGGGTACAAACGATACTGCCAGACACAGCCTTCAACATATAGCAAGGGAGTATGAGACTCGGGTGGCGCTGTGGGTTAAACCACAGAGCCTAGGGCTTGCCGATCAGAAGGTCGCCAGTTCAAATCCCCGTGACGGGGTGAGCTCCCATTGTTGGGTCCCTGCTCCTGCCAACCTAGCAGTTCGAAAGCACGTCAAAGTGCAAGTAGATAAATAGGTACCACTCCAATGGGAAGGTAAACGGCGTTTCCGTGCGCTACTCTGGTTCGCCAGAAGCGGCTTAGTCATGCTGGCCACATGACCTGGAAGCTGTACGCCGGCCCCCTCGGCCAATAAAGCGAGATGAGCGCCGCAACCCCAGAGTTGGTCACGACTGGACCTAATGGTCAGGGGTCCCTTTACCCTTTACCTTTATGAGACTCTAGGTAGGAAACTTAAAGGCCTTGAGGCATATGTGGTTTCTTCATCACTCCTTTCTGTTGAAGGTCATGGCCCAAGAAAAGAGAGGAAAATGCTGGAAGTAAACCACTGGCTGCCCAGGAACCATGGACCATGGCTTCTTGGACCATGATCTCTGCTTCAATGAGGAAGGACTTCTGGCAAAAGATGGGCTGCACCTCAGAGCAGTTGGCAAGAATGTGTTTGCTAAGAGTCTTGTGTATCTGAGATCAGGAGAACTTTAAGCTAAATCCTAAGCAGGATGGAGACAATATTACAGACAACAGGGAAACACCTGGTACTGGAGATAATAGCTTCAGTGATGCACAGGAAACTGAACTGGATGAAGGAATTGAGGGAATGTTTATCAAATCTGCAGATGACACCAAGCTGTGAGTGGCAGCCAGTGCCACAGAAGACAAAATCAGGATTCACAATGACCTTAAAATATGCCCTTCTAAGTTCCTTCCAAAGTACTGCACTTCCCTAAGCACCGAAAAAGACTACATTTTTGGTAAAAATTGTTTACATACAAACTCTCCAAAGGTTAGATTCATGTGCTTTTCCATACAGCAGTCAGAAAACACAGGCAGTGAAACTTGGCTTAGTTACAGTGGTGAAAGTTCCTAAATTATTGGCCTAGGAACACAAGAATGGCTCATAAAAGCCATGTGGTCTGAGCCTGGAGCAACCAGCTCAGAACCTCTTCACTCGTTGAACTTCTCTGGTAGACTGAAGGGGAACAATATATTTGATTAGCTTCCTCCCAAGATGGGGAACCTAGCTAAGCCTAGCAGGACAGCTTACTCTATGGTGTTAACCCCTTCATGCATTGATTAGACTTAAGCATGTTGGTTATCCCACAATATGAGTGTGTGAGCTAAGCTTTCGTTAACAAAGCCATTCTTATCTTCAGGCTATTAAATTGTGTGCACCTAGACTCAGAGAATTGGAGATGGTAACTAGAAGTACACCTGGATTCTTATTTCCTTCTTCCAAATATTAAGCACAGCCTGATCAGGGATAGAAACCTCCTGCATGCAATAAGTATTCCTTACCACTTGTAGCTTCTAATCATCATTCAGCATTTGATCTCATATCTATACTTCTGGTTGTACAGGTGTATGCATTGTTTTAATGCCAATTGATTCTTATTTTCTCTTTTAATTTGCCATTAATATTTCCTTCCTTGATGATAGCAAAATCATAACTTCCCTCGCAAACAGTTAATTCACACTATGGCAATTTACTGCCTTGACTACCCTTAATTCCAAATATATGCTCCCCTCACAATGTTCATCCAATTCTCTTTCTTGGCCATCTTGTATCGTTTACTGCCAGAGGTACCAACTTGAATAATTTTTGGGGGCCCAGGTAAGCTCTGCCCCACATAACTGATCACATGACACGGCATGTCTTGAATGGTAATGTCCATCAACTTGGAGGGACCCTGGCCTCCTCAAATATTTCTTGGGGTGGGGCAAAGGGACCCCGGCCCCTAGGAGTTAGCTCCTATGTTTACTACACAAGTCATATTCTGATTTCTTGTCTCTGACATGACATTTTAACATCATAAGCTTCATCAAGAACCACCACCGCAAATCTGTGTTGAATCTTTCCTTTTTTTTGCTTTTTCCTTTCCCTAGACCTCACCTCTTTTATTTTCATAGCACATTCACTATGGTGGTACTAAAATAGTTAAATTATATTTTCAAAATGTAGTCTATTGTCTTTTATCCAAGCCCGCCACAATCCACATATTGCAAGACTGCAAATCCATATATTTTATAGAAAGAACTCTGAAGCTTTTGCATTCTCTCTTTCAGTTTGGCAGCCTGGGCGTTTATGCATATTTGGGATGAACTTGGTTTTTCATTATCTTCCTATCCAAATCCTTAGAGGCTACTGAGGCTGTAGATGTATGGATTTGTTGAATTGCAATAAAATGCCACGGACTCGTAATCAATCCAGTCAAAGAATGAATTGGAATAAAATGTCTTGTCCCAAACTCTGCTCCTGCCTGGCTGCCCGTGTCCCTCAGTTATACTCTTTAGTAAAGGAGTTTGTAGGTAAACCTCCAAAATATTCGCTGAAACAAGCTCTCCAGAAACCAAATCTTTCCCACATCCTTCCCTGCAGTTCCTCTTTAAGAGGTGTCAGCATGGCTGAAAGAATGAAGTGGCTCTGCATTGTTTCCCTGAACTATTATGTGCTTAACATTTCCATGACAAAAGTGCCACTCGACTTCTCCCCGATTAATGCAGCTTGAGGGCTCTTGTCCCCCTTTAATAAAACATTGTTGAAATCATTTATTTAGAGTCCCTGGTTACTAGTGGGAGAATGACCATCTTTGTGCCAAAATATAGTGTATACAGTTCACTATTTTGTAGTAGATCATTCCATTATTTGAGAAATTGATTAAATGGATGCCTTACAAAGTATTTATGCTAATAGCGCATTACTTGTGTCATTCAGACAGTCAGTGTGAGGCTTTTCAACTGTCTACCACAACCAATACCTCAAGTAAAATACCGTAGGCTTGTATTCACACATGCTCTCCTTGGGCTGGACTGCTTCTTACCCTGTGTTAACCTCCATGTTAACTATTTCAGTCCCGCAGCGTTTGTAAGCAAATGGAGGGAGCCTCTCCTCTCCACACCCCGTGGTCTGTTATTTTGGGCAATACATATGGGAACATTCTGTACTGCTACGTACTGTGGTATCTGTCAGAAATGATCAAACCGGTTAGGTCTGTGCTTCACAAAACATTTCCCCAGACTGCTCAAAAGCCTTGCTGGGTCGTGAAATCAAAACCAAGTCTTACTTAATAAAGAACATTCATTGGCGAAGTCCAGCTTCTACTGTACAAAGGGGACTTCTTGTAGCAGTTGCGTATGAGTCAACCAATGAACATGCCCATGCTTTGATGATGCCCACCTATATTCCCCAGTTGAAAACTAGGTGCCCAGGCAGAAATACATTCATTTGTATTTTGCATGAAATATGGATACCATTGTTGGGTCCAGAAGACACAAGTACTAGGATGGCGGCATTTATTTGCTTTTTATTTTTTAAAGAATGCAGTGCTTGGTTCTCAGGAAACATAAATTCTTCTGCGCTGCTATTACTTAGGTACAGCAAGATTCTTGTTAATGCGCAGTTCCTTTGAACCATAGAGCATTTCTTGGGAGATACTGTGTGTGATTTTGAAAGCAATAATCTTCATCTCGTGACTTGGAAAAGAGACTGGCTGGAATCAGTGGTTTTGCTTAAGTGCCGTTGCTTTTCAGTCTACTTGATTTGGTATTTGCAATTATTTTCCAGGTGATGTATACTTGCCTGCGTACACTGGTTTATATTGTTAAAAATAAACAGAGACCTTATGTTATGACCCTATTGTGATTGTGTACAAAAGCCCCACAGTGCTCTTGGGTGATCAGTGAAGCTTGAATCTCCTTCTATTTACTGTATGGTCACTGTCAGTTCAATGAACTGCCTTCTTGTTCTCCACCATTGTCCCACACTCCCTTAAACATTTGTCACTGAAGTGCCTCCAAAGACAAATAAACTGTCACCGAGAATTCAAACCTGGTAACTGGGAAGAAAGGGGGCACAAGGAGACCCAGTGGATTATTTTACATGAAATTGAAGGGGGGTGGAGAGAGAGCAAGAGAGCGATAGAGGGAACCTTTCCTTCCCCAACTCATTTGTCAGAGGTGGGCCGAGACCTGTAAATATTTTGAAAATCTTGGAAACGTCAAAGGTTTCCGTGTCCTTTCTTGGAAAGCACATTGCCCTCCTGGCAAGTCTCACCTGCTTTGCAGAATGCAAAGTCAACTATGGTACCGGAAGGCTTGTGAGAATGGAAACCAATGTGTCATCTCATAAATGGCTGAGAAGCAGAAAGGGTGTGCGTGTGTGTGCGTCTGTGTCCTTTTTGGTACGGACAGTTTTTTCTTCATTGGGGAAAGAGAATCCTCTCTAATGATGCTTACAAGTTCATTTTTAAAACCCTTTATAATTGCTATTAAGGAAATGTAAGTTGTGGCAGATGCCAGTGTCTAATAGAGGCATTGCAGTGTTGAAATATGAGTATCCCTTCAGGATACAGGCCCGTGAATATCCTGAATATCTCTTCAGGATACAGGCCCATAAATTCCTCAATAAGCTTTATCCATTTTTGTTAGTCAGTTATGGATGCAGCAGAGAAAGCGCAGCTGTGTGCCAATGGCCAACTTCTACATCCAAATGCTTCAGGAAATATACTAGAGAGGTGACACAAACACAAAAAGCATTGCATTCCCAACCCAACGCCAAGCTGAGTCAATTACTTCAGGCAGCTGCTTTTGACAGGAGCTTTGCTTCTCAAAGTCTTCTTCTGTCTATTGGAGCAGTTATTTATCAGTCCTTTCCTGTGTTTCTGTATTACTTACTCCTTCCTGGATCAGGAATGGACCCTAAACATATTTCCCCACTATCAGGGAAGAGTTGGCATTGAATCAGATCCATAAGAGGGGATAAAACACGATTAAAATATGCTTGACCACGATCCAGGGAGAACACCAGATTGCATCCTTAGAGGACTGCAAACTCAGTAGTTAAGGCATCCAATTCATTTCACTCTTTTGTTCTTCACATAAAAGTAACCATTTCAGTTTTAACAATAGGTTTATTCTACCATTCAAGTTAACCTCAGCAACAAATTTAGATCATACTTGCAGAATTGTTATATGATATCTCAGCTTCCTTGGTGGTGGCTGTTTTTGAAGGGGGAAAACTCATAAGGTTTTGTGAACTGATGGGAAAATTGAACAAGTGATCTAGCGAAAATGGTGAAAGGCATGGTGGGACGAACAGATCTTATATAAGGAAATTTACTGTTTTGCTAATTGCCTCTAAACAAGTAGCAAGCCTGGTTTTTACCTTTCCTCAGGGTTTTAAAAAGCCAAGCAAGTTAACTAAGAAAAAATGACAGTCTTTGCTGATCTTCTCCCCCACCCCCAGTCAAGGTTTATTTGTTGTGGCTTTTAATCTTCTGACTTGTCTTCCAATCACAGCGTTGAAAAAGAAAAGTTTTAAACAAACAGAAGGGATACAAGATAAATAAACTCTTCTCTTTTTTTAAAAGCAAGTGCCTAGCTTGGCACAGTTCAAGCTCAATCCCCTGGAGGGAGGACTGAGCGCTCTCTTTTGTGTTAATGTTTAAAAGATTTCCAAATGCCGGAGTTTATTCCAACTGCAAACATTTCTATTTACAAGGTCAATTGTATCAGCACTCGAGACAGCTTAAGAGCGTAATTATTTATCTAAGGGCGTTTGAGTGTAGATCAGTAGCTCTGGCAGAAAACCAGCCATCAGCAGGCTGCAAAACAACCGTGCAGGCCAGTATCAGACAAGGGCTTGTCATTGTTGGTCACACATGCTTGTTTATGTCTGCCCTCTTCAGCGCGGAAGGTGAGCTGGTATGCAAAGTGCCCTCAATTCTGCATCAAATGCAAGCTTTTGAAGGATATGCCCCCTTAATGTGTTACTCGTGGAATGTGACCTCCTTCAGTAATGAAGGACTGCAAGCAAGACTTGTGTACTAGCACAGGGCTTTCTATGAAACTGGCCTTCACTCCTCCAAAGAGGAAGCTGTGGCAACAGCATCACATTTCTGTGGAAAGACAAAAAGCATCAGTGGAATTGTCCTCCCCAACTTTAACTCTACCTCATTGTCCTACCAATGCAGCTCAAGACTTATAAATCTACCACTGGGGATGTTTTCAAAGGGGCACTGGCTTCTTCCAAGTAATTATTCACTAAAACAGAGTACGCCATTACCAACAGCTACATAAGTGCTAGCTAGGATAACCTCCAGTTGCTCATATGCAAGAGAGTCTCACAGAATTCCATGGGCTTACTTCAGTGTAAGGGTTTTGAGGAATACAACCATACCTTAACTACTTGCATGTATGTTCCCATTGCCTCTAAGCTACCTCAAGAGCAGTGCAATGCCTAGAAAACAACTTCACCAGATATATATTCTTTAAAAATCTCTCTTTACTAATTTACACATAAAAATACACAAGCAATAGATACTTAAGACATGGGACCTTTTCACACATTCTATAAAAATACAATGTTCAAGGCAGTTCGGAGAGGCATTTATACAATTCTACAAAGTTCATCAAGTCTCTCCAAACAATACAGATGTTAACTTCAAATCTATAAAATACACTGTACATTTGATCTAGCATTTTTCCATGGGAATTACTGTTGCTTGTATCCCTTTACATATCAAATGAGATCTGTACCTTTGCAACAAAAGAATAGCAGATGCATTTATCTTGCAATTGGGGTGCATTTAAATCTTTAATTTCTTAAAAAATAAATTATTCCCAAGTATACAATTTATAAATTTCTATATACATGCGAAAACGACTGGTAACAAATCCCAGTTTTAAATACATTTTATATAAGATTTACCAGAGGTCAGCCCCCTGATAGGATTAGAGGCAATATAACTTTTCGTGATGTTTGCAGATACAAGTTCTTGAATACAAGTGTCTTTTGAAGATGGCAGTGCAGAGCTCTTTTAAGACAATGGTTGCATTGTTCGATGTAGCCAACAAATCAGCATTATTTTTCCTACTAGGTTGAGGCAAGAGAAAATTGCTGATGAATTGTATTGCATTGCATTGCAATTCTGAGTGGTGCAAGGGCCACTTTGAACATTGTGGGGTAGGGGAATCCTTGTAGGAGAAAGCACAAAAACAATGTGTGAAGTTCATACACACCCCTATTTTACTGGGAAACCACAACTATAGCTTCCCAGGATACATGCACCATGAAAAAGAATGCATGTGCAATCCTCACATGTGACAAAACTACATGGGGTTTCCATACCTTAACACAGAATGAAGTCCCTACCACTAATGTTCAAAACAACCCTGAGAAAAGGTGTTGGAAAACCTTCACATATGCTCAAGTCTCCTCCACTCAAGCACACACCCAGTTAACAGGAATCGAAGTTTGCATCTTCTCTTAGGCATCATGATGAATGCTGTGAATGGGAGGAGAGAAAGGACTCCATTTCAAGATGCTGGCTAGCTCTGTAGAGCAGCATTTCTGAAGGCACTCTAGGGAAGAAGCCTAACTCTTTCTTACCTTCATGTCTACAGCTTGGGGAAGTGGGGGGCAGAGAGCAAACATTTGCTATTTGCAAGTTGGTTTCGTGGTGTGATGAACCACGCCACACATTCATTGTAAATTCATTTTCTTGCTTCTAAGGAGCCAAGTAGCAACCACTTGCATAGTGCAGTGAGGGGTCAATCACGCCTTTCCCCTGACATGGCTGCATGCAGGGGCAAAGTGTGTGGGGAGGGGAACAAACCATTATACACACTGCTACTTACTTTCCTGCATGTACAGGGGAAAGATTAGGAAGCTGCAACTGGTAGTGATTTGAACACAGGGGAGAAAGGACTGCACAATCTTTGTATATGACAGGCATATTCAGGTTGCTTCATACAGCCCCGCAGGGGGGAAAATGCCAGGACTAAAACGTCTGTAAGGCTGCAGTCCTAAGCATGCTTATTTGGACATGCACGGAACGCTTGGAACCAAAAGTAACAAATACCACAATTCAGGGTCTGATGTACAAACAGTGGCTAAACGTTTGCAAAAAAAGGATTCGGATTCAATGGCCCTATCCCTTTCAAATATAATTTTAGAAGTGGGAGGGGGAGAATGCCCAGATATAGACAAATGAGGACAGGAGAGACCACAGCGCAAAGAAACCATAACATCCAGCCCAGCATCTGTTCCAACTGAACTGGTCAGGCAAGGCAACAGGGCCCAGTGAGGACACGGAGGAGATCCCCATCAAAACCAAAGGCATATGGAGGTGCAGAATAAGGCACACTGCTTGAATACAAGGCTGGGGGGGGGGAGGCCCATCCGCCTGGGGCGAGTTCAGAGTCCCCGGTCTCTGCAGGGCCGCTGCTGGGGGTGAGGCTCTCCTTTCTCCGTGCCCAAGCCCCGTCCTCCCGGAGTCGGGAGCCGAGCCAGGGCCCTGGGGCGAGCGCAGGCTCCTTCCCTCCCTCGGCCCGGCCCGGCCTCCTCCAGCGCCCCTCAAGAGCGCCGGGCTGGAAATGGCTACGAGAGCAGCAGCAGCAAAATGGAGGCCGCGGCGCCAAGCGTCCAGGGAGCCGAGCGCGCCGGGCAGCCGTCCTTGGGCTTCCTGGGTGAGGCGGCTTCGGAGCCGGCTCCGGCCACGGCGGCCACGTCGTCCAGGTCGTCCCTTCCGCGCGGCGCCAGCTCCTCGTCGTACTCCTCTTCCCAGTAGTCGTCCATGGCGCCGTCGGAGGCGCCGCTGCTGCCGGGCCCCACGGCGTCGGCGCCGAAGCAGAGGCGCGCCATGTTCTCCTTGACGGACTCGCAGATGGGCCGCTCGAGGCCGTCGCACACGCAGTCGTTGAGCAGCAGCGCCTTGGGCACGGCCAGCATGTCCTCGATGACGGCGCGGCAGTCCTCGGTGCAGCGCACGCCGTTGAAGACCTTCCCGCAGTAGGTCATGTAGCGGCCCAGCGCCGCGCTGCAGCGGCTGTCCCAGTCGCAGCGCCGGCGCGCCTCCGTGCAGCCGATCACGCCGCCCGCCCCGACGCCGACGCCGCCTCCACCTCCTCCTCCACCTCCGCTGGTCCGAGGCAGGCAGGGCTCGATGGCGCGCTTGGTGGCGCGGCAGTTCTCGTCCTGGTCGCAATCGCAGTCCTCCAGCGCCGGGCCCCGCCTGGTGTGGTTGAGCTGGATGAGCGCCGAGATGCAGTGGCTCGGGCACCGCCGCCTGCTGGACGGCAATGCAGCCGCCGCCGCCGCTGCAGCAGCGCCGTCCCCCGCGGCCATCAGCACCGGCGCGCACGCCTCGGCGTACTGGTTGTACGCGTAGCTGCAGTCGGGCTCCTCCTGGCACTGCAGCATCGCCTGCCAGCAGATCAAGCGCCGGCCCTCAGCCCCCGGCGGAGGGGCAGCGGCCACCAGCAGCAGCATCAGCAGCCCCAGCCGCAGCGCCGCGGCGCCGGGCAGCGGGAGCAGCGCCGCCCGCCAGCGCCGCCCGCCTGCTGCTGCTGCTGCTCCTCCTCCTGGCCGGGCTGCCACCATCGCGGCCGGCGGCAGGACAATCGCGGGCGGGAGGCGGACGACGAGGGCGAGCGGGAGGCGGTGGGAAAGTTGGGCCAAGTCCTGCGCGCTGTGGGCATGAGGGTCCCGCTCATCAATCCATCGGCTCGGCCTGCGATCCCTCCGTCGGCGGAGAAGCGGCGCCTTTTCTTGCCGCCGCCGCCGCCGCGCGCAGCAGCAGCAGCAGCAGCCTCCGCCCCCTCCTCCCGGGCTGGCGAGGCCGCGAGGCGGTCAGTGGAGCCGGGGGCTGCCGGGCCGGGGGCTCCCTGCTGAGCTCATGCCGCCGCCGCCGCCGCCGCCTCCTCGCTCCCGCCGATCTCCTTTCTTCGCTCTCAGCGCTCGGCGGGCAGCATCGCCGTGCATGCCAGGTCGCTGGGGCAGCCGCCGCCGTCGCCGGGCGCCCGGTGCGCGCCGCGATCCTCCTTCCTCGCCCGGCGAGCGGGAGGCTGCTGCACAAGAAAGAGCCGCTCGGATCGCTCGCTCGCCCTTCCTCGCTCCGGGATGCGGCTGCTGCTGCCGCCGCCGAGCCCCGCGAGCCGTTTCTCTCCGGCGGATCCTTCTGCGGAGCTGTTTTCTTTCGCGAGGCTTTAAATACAAAAGTGCCCTCCAAGCTGCCGCCGCCGCCGCAGCAGCAGCAGCGTGCTCTGATCAGCCCTCATTATGCATGCATGGAAAAGCAAACAAACAAAAAAAAATTAGCAACGCTTCTTCTCCTTTTACACATCCCCCCCTCCGCCCCAGCTCCCTGGCTGGCTCGCTCTTTCTCCTTTTCTCCACTTTTTCTTTCCCCCTCCCGTTGCTCGGCCCCTTTTCCTCGCTCCGCGACTTGCTATTGGTCCGGGCTGTGGTTGAAACTCCCCCCCTCCTTTCTTTTACGATCTGCTGGAGAAAGGGGGAGGGTGCGGGGCGGGGGGCTAGTGGGCAGCTCACATTCAAAGCTTGAAAGGAAAGGCTTAAAGAGATTGACAGCAGCCCCCGAGGAGCCCCTCCTCCCATTTAGGAGGCTTCTCCAGGCAGCTTAACTTGCAGCGCTCCCAAAGCAGAAAGCAGAAACTTTGCAGTTCTTTGCAGCGGGCAGAAAGGGCTGCTGCTCGATTGACGGTTTTGTTTTGTTGCGCTGGCGGGTTTTTTTAGGCAGAACGTGGCTCTGAAAAGTTTCTCCGTGTGGTGGAACCTTGAACCAAACGGAAGGGTTAAAAGGT
The DNA here is from genome assembly GCA_034642415.1 of Podarcis siculus. Taxonomy (NCBI): domain Eukaryota; kingdom Metazoa; phylum Chordata; class Lepidosauria; order Squamata; family Lacertidae; genus Podarcis; species Podarcis siculus. Next base: position 161,517 of record JAXCMG010000056.1, on the reverse strand, counting down.
TCTTCATCATAAATAGGTACACACTTGTTTATTTATATTGGAGAGCTTCCGAAAAGGTGGATCAGTGGCTTCCCTGTGAGTTGCTTGGTTGGGAACTTGGAGACAGAAGTGAGCCCTCAAAGGATCAGGGATCACACACCCTCTTAAAACCTCTTGACAGGGAGGGAACCTTTCCCTCAAACTTTCACTTAAGACAAGATCCTGGAATTCCATGACCAGAGCATCTATGGGAGAACCCTTGCCTTCTGCTGCACTCATTCAAAACACAAATTTGCATTAAAGTTAAGCTTTTGCATATGAATTCCATGGGATGAAGCACATGGATTTAGAGGCAGGGGCAGAAGAAGGGATTCCACATGTAGATTAACTTGAAACATGTTAAACATTTGTAACCAGGATAACTGTAAAGTTTTGAAAGTGTCTTTCTTAGGGTGAAAAACAGTAACAATTCCTTGAAATCTGTGACAATGCTGAGAAGGAAATAAAACCAGCCACTCACGTCTCTTGCGTGGCATTCGTTGCCACCTTGAAAAGGCAAAGGAAAAAAATAAACCAAAGGGATTAAAAACTTTGGCATCAAGAGTGTCCTGCACACAGCCATAGTTGTTTTGTTTTTAGTTTAGTGCTACCTTAATTTCAAAATTTCACAGTCATTTGACCACCAGGGGCATCAGTGTCTACGGCCTGTCAAAGGCGGACAATTCTTTCTCTAGGAGACTGTGGCTCCATCTGTCATAAAAATCAAGGCTAAAGCTATTTTCCAGAACCAAAAGGAGCTTGGATTTGTGAGATAAATGTTGTCTTAAAATCTCACATTATTATGGAAGTGCCCAACAATTAGGAGTCAATCTGACAATCTTTTTCGAAGCATTTCCCAGCAATCATGCGGTTCTGCATCTGTTTTTACACTCAGGAGATGATTCACAGTTTAGAAACTTAAGACTCTGGTCTCTTTCACACAAATTCCCTCTTGTGTAGGAAACAGTGTGAAACCTACACAACCATCTCCCTTGTTTATATGCTGCAGCACATAATTACATTGCACATATGAGTATAGTTGTGCCATCCTTACACACGACGATGGATGTGTGGTGTTCATTTACATTTATATCTTGCTCTTCCTCCAATGACTTCAGAAGGCACACATGGTTCTGCCCCTCCCCATTTTATTACCACAACAACCCTGTAAGGTAGGTTAGGATGAAAGATCGTGACTGGTCCAAGGGCATCCAGCCATCTCTCTGGCTAGTGGGGGCAGCCAGGCATTGAACCAGCTTCTTTGTGTCCCAAGTCCAGCATTTTTATCTTGCCATTCCACACTTGCTCTGAATTCCCATCATTTACCTCAGACTCAAGGTGAGTTTTGTGGTTTGGTGGGGCTTTTAAATCAGGTCTCCTCCGTTCCAACCCAACACACCAACCACAACACCAGTGGTCCCCAGACTTTTTACTTCCATGGACCTCTTGAAAATCACTAATGGTCTTGGTCGACCGCTTAATGACTTTTCTGCCTGATGTAGCAAATGCACTCTGCTAGATGCTGTTTGATCTATCTGCTCTGCCACTCATTCAGATGTGAAAAGGACTTGGATGTTTGCAATTGTCCTTCACAGGATGGAAGCTAGGAGATGATCTGTGCATGCATGTTAATCACTTGATGGCTGCAATGTCAAGTAGTGTATGAATGGATGTGCATTCAGGATGGGTCCTGAAAACACACACCTCAGGGTAAAGAGGTGGGTGTGAAGGCATCTAGTTGGCCACTGTGAGAACTGGACTAGTGGGCCACTGGCCTGATCCAGCACAATCTTCTTATGTTTCTATGATGAGCATTTTTATGACAAGTCAATATTAGCACTTCAGACCAGTAACCTTGAAATCTACTAAAACTGATGAAGATGTTACATTTTCTCTGTGAGAATTATTGTTTCTGCATTTCAGGAACTGCGTAATTGCTGTGCAAAAGAGTTACCAATGGCGCAATTGACTAGGGAGGTAAAGGTAAAGAACCCCTGGATGGTTAAGTCCAGTAAAAGGCGACTATGGGGTTGTGGTGCTCATCTTGCTTTCAGGCTGAGGGAGCCGGCGTTTGTCCACAGACAGCTTTTTCCAGGACATTTGGCCAGCATGACTAAACTGCTTCTGGCACAACAAGACACTGTGACGGGTGCCAGAGTGCACAGAAATGCCATTTACCTTCCCACCGCAGTGGTACCTATTTATCTACTTGTGCTGGTGTGCTTTCGAACTGCTAGGTTAGCAGGAGCTGGGAGCTCACCCCATCACAGCAATTCAAACTGCTGATCTTCAGCAAGCCCAAAAGGCTCAGTGGTTTAGACCACAGTGCCACCCGTGTCCCAACTGACTAATGAAGGTCATCATCTAGGGACCCAGTGCAGCCTCTGAAGTTTTATATATCTCATACTTCTGTAGAGTGTGAGACTCTGGCAGGTGAGTGGGTATCTTCAAAACACATTTCTACTCTGATTGGTTGTCCTCTTTCAGAGGTAGGTGTCTATGTATGTGGATATGCTGCCATCACTGTTCAGAAAGGAAGGTTTATTTTCTCCTTGAATATGAAAATACAAATTCCAGAGAGCAGCACATAAATGCTTACACAAACTGTCTTTAAAGCTCTTCCCAGTCTGTGGGTCTTTTGTCTTCCTAATATATCATATTTGCTTGCTTGGCTGCCTCCTAAAAATGGGATTGTTATTTATATGAAATGTAAGTATTACGGAGGGTATTTACCCCATGTATGGTAAACATAGAGATATTGCTCAATTCTTTACTGGATCACTGCTTTATAAACCCTTTCCCAATATAAACTGCAAACTGGACCACACATGTTGCTAAAACAAAGCTACAAACAGAAGAGGAGTCAAATACCCCTTTATTTTTGACTTTACTAACTGTAAATTAATTGTTAAGCCAGGGGAGGCAAACCTGTGGCCTTCTGGAAGATATGGGACTCCAGCGCCCCTCAGCCTCAGACAGCATGGACAAGGATGACAGGGTTTCTAGTTCAGCAACATTTGGAGGTTCACAGGTTCCCCAACCCTGTGTTAAACAAATACATGGATATCTGTTAATCCATCTACATGGGAGATTTTGCATAACCAAAGAGAAGTGTTAGCCACACACACATTGTTTATATGTACCAGACATTGCAAATAGCATTATTATGGGAGTTATTTCTTTGTGTTTGCAGACAGCTTTGTATATGCAGACAGCTGTTGGATTGTTTTATGCTGTTCTCTAGATCAAGCTTCCTTTTGTGGCTACCAGAGCCACATTGAAAATCTAGAAGTGCTAAAATCAAAATCTAGAAGTGCTGAACTTCCCAGGATGCTGCAGGTAAGTTAACCCAGGCTGGACTCATCTTTAGGTGGGTTTCATGGCTGCCACCAAAATCAAGCACCACACCTTCCTTCCTTCTTGATGTGCTATCATTGTCCTGTTGGCTTGTTGAATTTCCTTGTCACCCACTCTGCCCTTGGCTCCTGCTTGTGGGTGGGGAAATTCAAAGCATGGGGATTTAGAATAACCAACTGTTGGACATGAGGGCGAAAAAAAATAATAGGCACCACCCCATCCCAACTAGATGGCAAGTGTGAGAGAAAGCAGTTGGAGATGTGGTGGTTGTCCCCCTGCTGTGGTGCTCTTGAAAAGTTCTTATGTGATGGTTTGTCTTTTTGGAAGGATTAGTTGATTTTTATCTTTGTTTTCAGCTACTGTGAGTGTCTTCCCTCATGGAGAGGCTGGACAGAAGTATTATAAGAAATGTTGGGTTGGGTCAAGACTTGTGTTAGATCATCACTTGCTAATCGCAAACCATATACAGGGCAGTAGGGCAGGGTGTGGCTTGAAGACTGAAGAGGGGAGGAGATAGACCCAACCTGCTACTCCATTGTCCTGGCACACAGCCATGGCGGAGACCCAAAAGTGTTTTTTTGTTCTTCCTATGGTTCCACTTCAAGCATGCTCCCATCTGAGCCTCTTTTGAGGCCAGGCGGTGGAGTGATAAAATAGTGAACATTTGGCTCCTGAAACATATAATTCTGTGTCTGTGCCACAAGATTAGGATGGTCATGTCCTCTACAGAAGACTGACCTCTATTTATAGGGCTATCAAAGGGCAGTCCTGTGTTTGAAGGCGGCCTTTATTTGAAGGGCTGTCTGGTCCAAGTCTGGATGAAAGATAAAAATCCATAAGAAAGGAAAACAGAGACCTTGAATTTGCCCATCCTCAGCACCAGGGCAGCAGACCAAGTGGGCATGCAGCTCTCCTGATCACTGTCTTCCCCACTATGGTGATGTGTATATAAAGGTAAAGGGACCCCTGACCATTAGGTCCAGTCGTGACCGACTCTGGGGCTGCGGCGCTCATCTCGCATTATTGGCCGAGGGAGCCGGCGTACAGCTTCCGGGTCATGTGGCCAGCATGACTAAGCCGCTTCTGGAAACCAGAGCAGCGCATGGAAACGCCGTTTCCTTCCCGCCGGAGGGGTACCTATTTATCTACTTGCACTTTGACGTGCTTTCAAACTGCTAGGTTGGCAGGAACAGGGACCAAGCAACGGGAGCTCACCCCGTCGCGGGGATTCAAACCGCCAACCTTCTGATCGGCAAGTCCTGGACTCTGTGGTTTAACCCATTTGCATTTAAACATATACATTAGCATATATACATGTTATACAAATTGGTGACTCCCCCCTTTTGGCAATTCAAAAGTGGCCATCCTAAGCATGATGTTTTAAATATGTAAAACAATCATAACTACAATGTTTTTATGCTTGCAGAACCTTTGACTGCTTCATAACTCTGTTTTAAAAGGATTTCTGCTTTAGATTTCTTTTTTAAAAAATATAGTAGAGAGAGTACTATTAAACTGCCCCACCACGAAAGAGACACCTACATTCTGTTTAGGTTCTCAAAGAGCAAAGTCCAGGGCCTTGACTTGTACACAGCAAATATACATTTTAAGGGAAACTGTCATAAAGAGATTTAGACAGCCCACAGCAAATTACTGTCCAGATAACACTTAATCTGTTTATAGGTGGCCATGTAAATGACCACATTTTTTGTGGTATTATCGGATGGGTTTTCTGAGCAGCACTTTTGTAACATTTGCATCAGGGTGCTCCCTTACCTGTGTAGACAATGAGCAGAGAAATGTTCCCTGGTTTGGCTGAGGTTTGGTAATTGCTTGCTATTAAAAAGCCAAAATGTCTGGGAAGAAACTGTGGTGGAAGGAAGCCTTGTGGGGCTTGGCACTCCCTGCAGGAAGGTGGGTATGAGCTTGGCACATAAATAAATCTTTCACTGGGTAACATTTCAAGTGGTTGGAAGGCTTGTCAGGGAAGCATGTAAGGTTCTGGCTTGGAGAGGAATTCTCAGAGGAATTCCCTGGAGGGGCTGATCTGTCCCTCCTGTGGAGCTTTGAAAGAAGCTACACACATGAAATGGATTTGCACAGTTGGACACACAAATCTAATAACAGGAGCCTAACCTCTGGAGAGTATCTTCCAGGAATCAAGCCCTATTTTCCCCACCCCAAAATTAACTGAGTCAAGTTCCTCTGCAGGTTTAGCTGTGAACAGAATCACACGATAGTTCATTTTGAACTTGGGACCCTTTTTAAAAAATGCCTATTTCCAGTTTTATCAGCTTTAGTTTTTTAGGAAATGATAATCATCAGAAAACACACTGCAGCTGTTAGAATATGACAAGATCTCGTATTCTGTATAATCTTTCAGACATCAGAAGAGAAATGCTTTCCAGTCATAAGACGTTGCCATTTTTTTGCAGAAATGAAGAGATTGATAACCATTCCTAAATCTGAGTTACCCATGTTAGTCTGTAAGTATTCAAGCACCAGTTTTCTGGAGGAGAATTATTTATCTATCAATTGCACAATATTATCTACACTTTAGTTCATATGCTTGCCTATACCATGATGTATGTAAGAAGGCTGATTGCCGAAGAATTGATGCTTTTGAATTCTGGTGCTGGAGGAGACTCTTGAGAGTTCCATGGACTGCAAGAAGATCAAACCTCTCCATTCTGAAGGAAATCAGCCTTGAGTGCTCACTGGAAGGACAGATCCTGAAGCTGAGGCTCCAAGACTTTGGCCACCTCCAAAGAGAAGAGAAGACTCCCTGGAAAAGACCCTGATGTTGGGAAAGATGGAGGGCACAAGGAGAAGGGGACGACAGAGGACGAGGTGGTTGGACGGTGTTCTCGAAGCTACAAACATGAGTCTGACCAAACTGCGGGAGGCAGTGGAAGACAGGAGTGCCTGGCGTGCTCTGGTCCATGGGGTCACGAAGAGTCGGACACGACTAAATGACTAAACAACAACAACATGTAAGATTAAGTGTGAACCGGGCGCTGCATACAAACATTAGATTACAGTTCACAGTCTGTTTTCCATCTCCTCTGCCATGATTGGGCCAGTTTGAACAAATGTCTGGAACTAAGAAAGATCCAGCCCAATCCCATGAATGCTCAGTTCCACCATTCTCCTGTAAGTGTGCAAACTTGGACACTTAATGGAAGATCTCCCCCTTCCTTAGGCTGAATAGCTTAGCTGATTTCCACTAGTCTGGATTAGGCCACAGATTTCCACTTGATGGTTTTGAAGGTTTTCACCATGCCACACCCTGCAAACACTTTCAGTATGCTTGTGTTTTTAATGCTATGGTTTTGTTTGCTATTCTGTTGAGATTGGGGGGGGGCGGCGAGATCTTGAAGCACCTTTAACTCTAGTTGTGCAAGAGGGCAATAAAGAACCGCAAGGTGATTTTGTTTAAAGAGCACGGTAAGAAATTTTTGCCAAGGTTTGATTTCACCACAGATCTACAACATACTCTCCGGTTTTCAAAATGTTGCTGATGGATAAAAGTGTTATTCCGCTCATTAAGGAGGGCAAGGCAGCTGTTAAACAGTATTGATGCGAGCAAATCAGCCATGTATACAATGCTTTATAAGAGCAAGAGTTACCTGAAATGTAGCTGAGCAGTGCACATTTTGTTCGGATGCCTGTGAATGGTTTAAATATACCCCTTGTAAAATGCTTCGGCTCCAGAGCCAAAGGGCACTGCATTGAAAAGGATATGCTGTCCTCCAAGGTGAAATACTCTGAATAGTTGTTTGCTTCATAAAATCATGCCTAAAGCAATACCGTCTTTAGCCTGTTATATATATTGCATTTCATGAGTTGACTCTCAAATTGAATTCACTGCCATCATTTTGTACCAGAGAACATCTTGAAAAAATCAAGCGGCGAATAATGACTGGTTTTTTAAAGGTCAAAAGAAATTGAAGAAAGAGTGAGAGAAGGGAGAAAGGGGGAAAAATCAGAAAAGAACATCTTTGGGGGGGGGGGGGAAATCTTCAGGAAGCTGTGAATATTTATTTACTGATATCATCTTTAGAGCCTGAGGGTATTTCCAGGCACAGGCTGCTACAGTTTTCAATAATAATAATAATAATAATAATAATAATAATAATAATAATAATAAAGTTTTCAAAACTGGGTTTCATATCTTATATTTCATACAAAACAGCCTGAGTTCTTTATCTTTTGTGAAACTTTGTCCTTTTTGACCTTCATTATTTTAAGAATGGCAGAGGGATAACCATTGCATCACTTCACACATACTAATTGTACCATTCTAGGAAGCAGAATCGATGCCACCTGGCCAAGTCAATAAAGGTTGGGCGAGAGGACCTGCTTATCAAGCTACCTGTAAATTCTCTAGGGCCTCAGATTGTTAAGTGGTTCCTAATTTTCATTTTCAATTTATCTCAGAATAAAGAGACACATTGTCATACTTTCCAACATTCTGCATGAAAATCACCTGTTTCCTTTGGAGCTGATCAGGAGTGACATTAGAGTGATTTAAAGGTGCCAGGGAGAGGGAGGAGTTACACAAGCTTCAGGGGTTTCTGCAGGAATCTCGAAAACTCTGGAAAAAGGAACCCTCCCATGCTAAATTTACAGGCCCAGCTTATTGTGAAAGAGGCTGGCATAAAAGGTAGATTGGACATGGAGGGTTATGGCGCTCACTCCAGTTCAATTCAGTTCACTTTCTTTGGGGGAAACTGTTAATCGCAAACAATTATTAGGAAGCAGTGCCTCCAGTCTTAGACAGGTCTGTGCTTGTGTGGTTTTGTTCATGCTATCCTGCAATTGCCTTGTAGTGTTTGCTCCTTGGTATGATCCCATTCCCGTATTTGTACACATCTTTTTCACGGGTGGCGCTGTGGTCTTAACCAGTGAGCCTAGGGCTTGCCGATCAGAAGGTCGGCGGTTCGAATCCCCACGATGGGATGAGCTCCCGTTGCTCAGTCCCTGCTCCTGCCAACCTAGCAGTTTGAAAGCATGTCAAGTGCAAGTAGATAAATAGGTACCACTCCAGCGGGAAGGAAACAGCATTTCCATGCGCTGCTCTGGTTTCGCCAGAAGCGGCTTAGTCATGCTGGCCACATGACCCGGAAAAACTGCGGACAAACGTCTGCTCCCTCGGCCAGTAAAGTGAGATAAGTGCTGTAATCCCAGAGTTGTTCATGACTGGACTTAACTGTCATAGGTCCTTTACCTTTACCTTTTATTGCAGGAGTTAAAATGTTTGACTAGGATTGGGAAAATCCAGGTTCAAATCCAGATGTAGCCATGAAGTCCACTGGATGACTGCTCAGCTGTTGGAAGGCACTAATGCATAGAGAAGGGGATTCCACAGCACTAGAGCAATGGCAGAAAATGCCTGTTTTCAAGTCCCTACCCTGTGATGTTGTGTACTGTGTGGGTACCATGAGTAAAATTTATTCAGGTGATCTAAATGAACTTACAGATCTGCACCAAGGCAGATCTTTCCGGTCACCTGGCCCCAAGTTGTTGAGTGCTTTACTGCGTTAGTGACAAGACCTTGAACATAGTTCAGTAGCTGATAGTATGTTGTAAAATCATCATTAAAAATTAGCCAAAGTTATCAGTTAAGTCAGTGCTTTTTTCTGGGGGTACGTAGAGGTATGCGTACCCCTAAACATCATTCTATTAGTATTTACCCAAAGCCAGCATCTTTCAGCCTAACCTACCTCTCAGGGTTGTTGGGCAGATGGAAATGGTGAGAGAGGCATATGCGTCTATTCAAGTTCCATGGAGAAAATGCTAGATAAAAACGAATAATAGTTCTGATGGTGACCGTCCTTCTGGATATTGGCTGGGGCGTATATGACTGTTGGTGCAGTCAGTCTCACACAAGAGCCGTCCTCACAAAAGGAAAAGGAAAAGAAATGAAAAACCACAGACCAAGAGACTTGGTGCACTCATATCAAACTATGGTAAGACTCCTGGGGTTAATGGAATACTTGTCTTCCTATAATTTGTTTAGCTATAAAATAAAAGTAGGATACAAATTGAAATTATTCCCCACTGGCAGAGTCATTTGCAGTGGGGAGTTCATTCTGATTTCTGTTTAGGTTTCTTGCTTATGATTTTTCTTCAAGTGCACTTGCAGAATTTACAGTCTTGACTAGAGTAAAAAAAGTTAATTAAAAATAACAAAAAAATGTGTTTTCTGTGTTAGATTGCTCTGCTTCGATCCAGCATGCACACACAGGCAGGCAGCAGAGTCTCTGCTACATATATCTGTAATGATGGCAGTGGAAATTAGGAAAGGGGTGACCTTTCCCAACCTCCCTACTTTTTAAAAAAGCAGCAAAGTTTTCACTAAGTGCTCATATTAGATGAAGAAACCTGGGCGTTGTCGACTTCTGGTGCTATAAAGTTGGGCTTGGCTGCAACATTCCAATTCCCTTTGCAGACTTGGCAGATAAAATAACAGCGTAATTTGTGATTCTTGAAAACAAATTAATGAAAGCAGTAACAATTTATAATCTGTCTTTCAAACAGAGGAGACTGAGGCGCAGATGGGTTGAGATAAAATGTTCCTAATGCTGGTCTGGTGCTTATGGTGTCTGGTTCTGTTTCCTGATTCATCAGACCTCCCCCACATGTGCATGAGCGAAAAACAGAAATGTAGTTGCAAAAATATATATAAAAAAATGGTTTGAGATTGATAGAATCCATACAAGCTAGGCTACATATTTCTTGGAAGCAAGTCCCATTGAACTCGCTGGCTGAGTAGACACGCATAGGATCGCATTGTTAGTCTCATTTCCAAAATTTGTATGAAAAGAAAACTTAGATTTCCTGTGTGCAGAACTTTGGTTTTCCAAAGACACATTTTATTTGAGAGGGGTGTGTGTGTGTGTGTGTGTGTGTGTGTGTGTGTGTTTAGTTAAATAGCGTATGTCTGGTCCTGGTAATGGGTTCAACTAACAAATAGCAGACCCATTTAGATTCTGTTTTGGCCAATATTTAGATCTACAAAATATCTGCTCCATCCAAAACTTCACCAGTGTGGCTTACCTGTGCATAAGCTCTGGATTCTTGCATTATGCAGCTTGTGAGCTATGCAAAACATTTCAATAAAAAAATCATACTAAAGGCCGCCATTTATTTTCTATACACATTGCATAAAAATACTCAGTCAAGAATGTTTTCATAAGGCTGTTTTTTTCTTATTAAAAAAAACCTTTTTATTTTTACTGGTACTGTTTCTTGTATCTTTTGGCCTGCAAAGTCATGTGCTTTTATTACCATAAGGAAAATTAATACTAATAAATGTATAACATGTCTAAAAATAACGGGGAAAGTAACTTTCTCTCTCTCCGTATAAAGGTGCTACAGCTTGAGAAGTACAGAGCCTTCCTATGTCCTAATAGGAGCATCTGCTACCAGATCCAGGGAACCACCTGCTCATATAGGAGCTCCATGTGTGGATTGGGATGTGCGTGGGGGGCTTAGATGGTTGATGAGTAAGAACTAACTTCTCAAAGCTCATCCCTACATTTCCATTTTTTGTGCATCCTGATTTATAACTTGAGTTCTGCTCACATGCTTGAGCTGATATAAGGCATATTTACGTGACCGCCACTCCTGGTATGCCCCGCAGAGGACCTTAAGGTCCATGAATAATCATAGTTTAGAGGTCCCGGGCCCAAAGGAAGTCAGATTATCGTCCACCAGGGCCAGGGCCTTCTCAGTGATGGCTCCGACCTGGTGGAATGCTCTGTCCCATGAGACCATTGATTTTTGAATTCTGAATTTATTGTTATTCATGTTTTATAATGTATTTTATGCTGTTTTTTGTTGCATCAATTAAGTGTTTTAAATTTGTTTTTAGCCACCCTGAGCCCGGTTTTCCGAACTGGGAAGGGCAGGGTATAAATAAATTATTATTATTATTATTATTATTATTATTATTATTATTATTATTAT
>JAXCMG010000056.1:105256-150158 GCA_034642415.1 Podarcis siculus | reverse complement strand
ATTATTATTATTATTATTATTATTATTATTATTATTATTATTATTATTATTTAGGGAGGCTGCTCAAAAGAACACATTACATGGTCCTCTTTGAAGCACCCACAGGCATTTGATTCCCATCATGAAAGCACAACAGAAGGGTGTAGCTGGCCACAGTTCTCCCACATGTGTGCTATTCATGTTTATATGGCAGGACAGATGCATGTAACTTAAGAACACTTAGGCTGCATTCAGACAAGGAAGATATTGGGTTAATTTTCCTTATTATAATACTAAATGTTTCTCATTTTCTGTCTCATTTTTACACTGCAGTCCTGGTTGTGTTCGGGACGCGGGTGGCACTGTGGTCTAAACCACTGAGCTTCTTGGGCTTGGCAATCAGAAGGTCAGCGGTTCAAATCCCCACGATGGGGTGAGCTTCCGTTGCTCGTTCCCAGCTTCTGCCAACCTAGCAGTTCGAAAACATGCCAAAAAAGCACAAGTAGATAAATAGGTACCACTCTGGTGGGAAGGTAAACTGTGTTTCTATGCACTGCTCTGGTTTCGGTGTTTCGTTGCGCCAGAAGCGGCTCAGTCATGTTGGCCACATGACCCGGAAAAACTGTCTGCAGACAAACACCGGCTTCCTCAGCCTATAAAGCGAGATGAGCGCCACAAATCCAGAGTCGTCTGCAACTGGACTTAACTGTCAGGGGTCCTTTACCTTTACCTTTTTACTGGTTGTGTTATGGAACTGAGACTTTTGGAGTGATATACAAGTATGCCATGCTAAACTTCATTCATGCCAGTGGGCACGGTGTGATGCAACAACGGAAGCCACTGGAAAACGTTGCTACTCTCCCACCCTTTCCACACATTTTGCCATGATTCACCCCATAGGTGCCAACTCTATGGGGCCCTGGTCCCTTTGGTATGCCCAATAAAATATTTAGGGGGGGGGCAGGGCTCCATATTTTCCGCCGGTTGGCACCTCCCTCCCTCACCTTTCCTCCACCTCTTTGGGTGCCCTCCTCTTTCCCCATCTTGATTCCTGGCTTTCAGTGCCAATTTTTCAACTACACCACCTTTATGTCTGTTAAACCTGTTTTGTTTTGTTTTCCAAGCAGAAAGCTAAAGAATCCTGCACTTAGCTCATCTAGACTATGAATTCATGCAATCTGCTTAGAGATATTTTCCAGGCCAGGGATTTGCATTTTTTGCATTCCGAGTGGTTACAGTCTCTGATGTCATAGTGGCGCCACAAAGCGTTGTTTTATTTATTTTTCAATATTATCTCCTGTATATTAAGCAATAGCGTGATGCACAGAAACAGCAGAAGCTCCCCCACATGTAATTTGATGCTTAGCCTAAGCAAATCAGGCAACAATCCCAGAATTCCTCTTTGCTCAAATGGATTAAAATATGTTTCCAGGGGTGGTTTGGCTGGAGTAGCGCTCTCTGGGGAAACACGAGTTGAAAAGTCTCTCTTTTTGTTTATTTTGTTTTGGTGAAGATCTCTATTTCTGTGAAAGAGCCATAAACGCTTTTGGAGTTGGATCGGAGCCAGAACAGGGTATGCTTAAGACGTATTCCTCTGCGTGAGATCTCATTAATAAATCGTAACGGAAGGAAATCGCAGTTTTAGTTAAAGCCCAAAGAAGGCAAGAGAGAGAAAACTACTTAAAATATTTGTTAAAAAATAAAAATAAAAAATAACTTCAGCTACTGATGAGCTTATTAGATGTGGCGGCTAAGGGCCTCCTTGAGGATGGTGAGTTGAACGCTCAGGGATTCTCACTGCCACGGAGGTGTAAAATGGAGGTGGGCTGTAGAAACCTATTGAAACCTGCTGAGCTGGGAATAAAAATGTAGGAGGAAGCCATTTTTAATGGATTTATACAAGGGATTTTGCAGTTCTGGCACAATCAAACTTTGCTTGCCTCAAACTGACTCTTACATCTGAACCATTTGTATATGACTGCTGTTTTTTTAAAGGAACTTAACTAATTATATGCAAAACTATACTCTCTTATCTTTCTCCCTGTGTCCGCCAATCTGAGTACCGCCCACCTGTGCCCAGACTTTATCCATATAACAACCACAATGATCAAGTTGTGGACCTAAGATATCTTCTTTAAACTTCCTCAAGCCTTCACATCTGGGGATCTTGGCTTAACTCTTTATCACACCATTTTGGAGTTCTATTGTCAGTGAGTAAACATTAGTGACATTGCCAGGTAAAAATGGAAGGGATTATTATATAGACCATGAATCTCAGAAGAATAGCATGCAACTATAGCTATACTTTGATCGTACGGCCCACTATTTATATTTTACACCTCTGTTCAAATTTTTTGCCTTTTGTCTGGTATGCATGTGCTATGAGCAGTTTTCATTCCTTTTTTTAGGACACGGAATAACCAGACCTTACTTGGTCTAAAATGCAAGAAGTGCTTCACAATCTGACTTGCATTTCTAACAATGTTTAGCCGGGAAGTCAGAGGAGCATTTGGGAATAATTTTTTTTAGCTTCTTGGTGCTTTCTTCTGGGAGTACAGTGGTACCTCGGGTTACATACACTTCTGGTTACATACGCTTCAGGTTACAGGCTCCACTAACCCAGAAATAGTGCTTCAGGTTAAGAACTTTGCTTCAGGAGAACAGAAATCGTGCTCTGGCGGCGCAGCAGCAGCAGGAGGCCCCATTAGCTAAAGTGTTGCTTCAGGTTAAGAACAGTTTCAGGTTAAGTACGGACCTCCGGAACGAATTAAGTACTTAACCCGAGGTACCACTGTACTCTGGGGACGCGGGTGGCGCTGTGGGTAAAAGCCTCAGCGCCTAGGGCTTGCCGATCGAAAGGTCGGCGGTTCGAATCCCCGCGGCGGGGTGCGCTCCCGTTGCTCGGTCCCAGCGCCTGCCCACCTAGCAGTTCGAAAGCACCCTCGGGTGCAAGTAGATAAATAGGGACCGCTTTCTAGCGGGAAGGTAAACGGCGTTTCCGTGTGCAGCTCTGGCTCGCCAGAGCATCTTCGTCACGCTGGCCACGTGACCCGGAAGTGTCTTCGGACAACGCTGGCCCCCCCGGCCTCTTGAGTGAGATGGGCGCACCAACCCCAGAGTCTGACAAGACTGGCCCGTACGGGCAGGGTTACCTTTACCACTGTACTCAAGGATATGCAGTACCAGCACCATTTTTTTTCTAGAAGAAAAGCATGGTAGCTACATAATGCTGGCTGAGGTTGATGGGAGTTGTAGTCCAGTTCTGATGAAGGCTGCTCTAGAATAAACCACCTCTGTTTCATAGTTCAGTGCTACTGGTATTCAGATCTTTATTTTATTTGAGGTGTGGTGGGCAAGACCACCACTATTCAGACTTTATTACTTTGAGACAGACAATCTTTTTCATGTATACTTTCTAAGTGAAGACCACTCATCTAAATTTGGGATTAGCTTTAGATTTCTGATGTCCGAATGCCATTCAGATGAATTCTTTTTAGTTCAATGTCTGAATTTCTGCTATGGTATTGCTCAAATAATGGACATCACATGGACATAAAATGATGCAGTTATTAGGTAAATCCACACATTTCATGTGGGTCTGATTCCCATCTTTGTAATACTGGATTATCCTTATTCTTCAGAAAGGGGTTATATTAATCAATCAGCACAACTTCATGGTCCAGCTTATCTGTCTCTCTGTTGGCCATAAAAGGGGTTGCCTATTTTTGGCAGCTCCTGGCAATATCATGTTTCAAAGGCATTTCTTGGAAGAACTGTGGCTGTGCACAGAGCAAAAAAGAGACATAATGCACTTTTGTCCTCTGCCCAGCCTCATATCTACATTCAAGATCAGCTGCTCTCTGGCTTCTGTATCAAACTCGATGTCTTTTGTCACAAATGAAGACCTAACGTGAATTCTGAACATTAAGTCACACAAACCAGTCAGGTACATTTGTGACCCATTGCCAAATGTAGTTCTATTAGTTGGGCACAGCCGTTCATCACGGGCACAACAAACTGAAATGATAGAGGGGTGGGGTTATCAAGGTGCCTGCTAGACCAGCATGCATTGCCTGTGGGCTGTGTTTGCCTAGGGGGGGGGGTCTCTTTGGCAGGCCTGATATTGACACCTTTATCTTTTCCTACCAACAGTTAACTATATACTTGGTGGATAATAAGAATCAGGAGCCAGATGTACAACAGAAGGAAACCAGCATCTATTTTGGGTGGGGGAGTTGGTTTGCTTTTCTATTTTATGTTTAGATGTTGTAGTCTAAAGACCAGTTTCCAGGGATGAAAAAGAAAGACAAAGCGTCAGGGCTAACAGTCCATCAGGGATGGGTAATCTGGGATGCTCAGGCTGTGCTGGGCAACATTGCTGCTGAGGAGCCAGTTTAGAAGAGGAGCACATTCCTCAGATGAAAATAGGGACATTTCTCACCCCCTCCTCACCCCCCCATTTTTGCCCCTCCCCTTGCAATGCATTTCCAACACTACGACGCCAAGGGGGCACAGCACAAACACACCCTCCACCATCCTGACAAAACTCTTTAATCCCAATTTTATTTTATTCTTTGCAAAAAGAAAAAAATACACAACAATAGATAAATTTTAGAAAGGGGCAAGATTAGACATGGTGTCAAGGCTTCAGGGAAGCATATCCCTCCCACGGTGGAATGCCAAGAAGCAGAAAAACAAGAGTTCTTACCAAGTAGTTTATTCAGTATTCACAGAGAGAGACGAAGGAATGCAATCTCTCTTAGATAATGGCGTTGCTCCAAGTAAAGTCCCACTCACCCCAGTCCCTCCTATTCTATGCCACCCCTGCACTAGCTGATCTGTGCTTTCTGCCTCTGGGCTTTCTGTTCTCCTACTCCCAATGCACGCCGGGTCCTGGGAGAGGGGGGCTCAGGAATGCTTTCCAGAAACACTGAGTCTGTTAGCTGTCTCTCCCCTGGTGCTTCTTCTTCCTTCTTTCCCAGCTCCTCCCCTCTGCAGCATCTGAACTATGACCTTCTGCAACCCACTGTTCTAAATCTATACTGTCCTCCTCTTCTTGGGAAGGTGCAGGAAGGGAGGGGGTGTGACGTTAACATAGGAGAGTGCTGGAGGTGAATTAGTTAAACAGGTTACCCAATCAGAACCCAGGGGGGTGGAGTCAGAGGGACTATAAAACCAGCTCTGGGAGGGGCGAAAAGGGAGTTCGTTGGGAGTTGGGTGGTTGGTTGGAGTGGAAGTGAATTGGGATAGAGTCTCTGGGTAGGTTGAGTTAGTGTAGCGAAATAAGCTGAGTCAGAAACAGGAGCTAGGAGTACAAGTAAATATCTGAGAGGTGGTTTAGTGAGTGAGAGCAGGTAGTGGAAGTTATAGGTCTGGATAGACCCATGATTGTAATTGGCCAATACCGTTTATGAAACCACACATTTGTTAAACTGCAATAAATAAACAGAAGTTTATGTTCCAATTTAATCCTGACTGGACTCAGTATTGTACCAGGTAGGGCCTGGGTGGTGGCAGCGAGAAATAAAGTGGTGGCACAATAGACGGTGAAACCTGGGGACCCTGTGTGATCGCCACAGGGGGTTCCCACCATTCCTCCTCGGTCCAGCCCCTGACATGTGGACACACAAAGCATTTTTTAAAATATAAAAAAACAAGACTCCTTGCACTCCACTCACCTCTGCCTTTCTGGCCCTGCCCTCTGCCTACCCCTCAGAGCCAGCGTGACACACAGAGCTGGGTCTCAGTGGTGTTGGCCTCTCTTCCTCCTTGCCTGCTCTCCAGCAGCTGCTGTCAGCTGCCCAAGGGAGGAAGCTGGCAACAGCAGCAGCCCTGGAAAGGCAATGGGGTGCTCCCTCACAGCTGCCACCACTACCACCACCAGTACTCGGGACCAGTGCCACCTCATTTTCCTCCCCAAACTCAGTGCCAGCAGCACTGGCAGGGGAAATAGAGGCATTCTGGGATCAAATCAGAAGCTGGGGGCTGTCATATTTTTGAGACTGTGCCTGGAAAATAGGGACACTTGGAGGGTATGGGAGCAGCATTATAGTTCAAGTGAATCGCCACTGAGCTTTAGTAGCCCCTGATCCCCACTGTGGTAATAGTTGTGATATGATTCCCTGGCCATCTGGTGAGCTGTTCCATAGTAGTGGTACAGAGACTAAGGTTCTGCACCTTACCTGGGCAGTTCCCCCAGGTGAGGTGCCTTCAAAATTCCTTAGCATTTTTCTTTCCAGTACAAGATGAGATGGCAACATGAGATGCTTTACCTGAGGTGGAATATCAGCTGATACATGTTCACGTGAGTTCCTCTTGCAGACTCACCAGGAAAAGGATTAAAGAAGTTTTTTTGGGGGGGAGGTTAAATCAGGATTAGGCCTCCAAGGGCTTATTCAGACTCCAAACATCTTGAGGCTTGGTCATTACTTCATTTAGATTATATTTTACGGAAAATTCAAATGTACAGATTTCACATGACTAAATGAAACAGTGGCAAAAGCAGGGCAGGCACGCTGATAAATTACAGTGCATTTTTATTCGATTAGCAATGTGCTAGCTTTGACATCAGTGGTAATACAAGCTCATATTGCAAAAGGTGTTTTGTGTTTTTTTTTAAAAAAACCACACATATTCAGTGTTGTGTTTGGCTTCCTCTGCTGGCATATCTTTTTTCTGAGAGCTGAATGTGTATGGTTGCAGGCCAGAGTTTTTAGAAAAGTGATACCCTGCGTGCTTGCACTTGAAAGTACTCTAAGCACCAAGAGAGGCTACAGAGATGCTGGAAGGGGTAGAGGAAAGACAACACACAAAAGGGTTTTGTAGCCTGATCTCCTGGTCTAGAATTTACCTTCTGTCAACCTTTATAGTCTACTCTGAGAACAATGTGCTGAATGTCAGTCATGGATGGGCAAGCTAAGAGTATTGCGGCCCCTAGACAATGCATTATTTGGCTATGATGGATGTGGGGAAATGTGATCCACGGTGAGTCAGATGGCATTATTAGGAGAAAGAATGCAAGCAATTCTGCACTGGAAAAAGAACTTTCCATGTCCTTTTTAAGTGTGAAAATATTGCATCATCCATCTGTTCCTTATTATACGTGAAACCTCCTGATCAGTGCAAAGTAAAAGTAGAGGAAAATGAAAAGAAGAATGGGAAGAATAATTTTTCAAGGCAGATTTGCATCGTGCACTTAGGTCATGCAAAAGTGTCTTGGCATTGCAGGAGGATTTTAAACATCTGCTTTCTGGAGTGGAGAACTGAGAGCATTCATTTGCCAAGTTAGGCAAAAGTGATAAACCAAAGCTGTTGTTAAAGTCTCAGCTGCTGTAAACAAGTGAACCAAGTGTGAGATAACAGATTCTGAAAGGACAGCACAAGAGGAAGAAGAAGAAAAAACACCTGGAGGAAAATCTGTTTTGGAAAATGGTTTCTGGTTTCTCTCCAGTGTTGTCATTTCTGTAAGAAAGATCTCTCAAAGTGCTCTTTCGGTCCAGCTTTGACTTCTCATCCTGCTGTGATTATAACAATTGGGGTGGGTGGGTCTCCAAATGACAAGAACGGGTTGGGGTTGGGTTGCTAAATATTTATGTGTAAAACCATGTTGAACAGCCCTGGTGTGAGGGTGAGGGACATTTTGTAAATGAATAAACTGTTGCTGAAGAAAATGTTTTATGTGAATTTCCATGCAGTGTTTATTTCCCCCCCAAAAAATCATAACTTGAGGTAGAAATGGAGCAAAGTGAACTTAAGACTTGAAAAATGAGAAATTGAGAGACATCAAAATTGGCAGATGGAAGAATTCTTCCATCTTACTTGATGGCCCAGATTCTTCCATCCTACTTGATGGCCCAGGTGGAAGAGAAGAGCGGAAAACTTTCTTCTTGATCTTTAATTTTGTAATACTGACTTCTCCTTGTTTTCTTTGGACTCTTTCCCCCCCATTTCCCTTTTCTCACCTTTTGTTTTTCTTGCTGCCTTCAAACTAATCCTTGGGAATTTGATGGCAATATCAGCTCTTCTCCCTCCCTCCCTGTGTTTCACCTGTCTCTATCTTTGCTTTCTCCCCTCCCCATGCTGCGCTTTAATTCACAATTTGACAACCTATTTGTACGGCTGTATTTTATTTGCAATAAGTTATTCACAGGAGTGGCGCTGCTTGCTGAATGCACATAACAGATGACTTGAAAATTACAGAGGTGGGTGCCTGCACCCTAATCTTTTTATACCATAACCTGTTCTAGATAATGAGCTTTAAACGCATGATGACAAAATTGTAGAAGAAAACCTGATTACCTGTAATCTTGTGGGTTTATTCTCCCTTTGTGCATGTGTTTAAGCAGTGAGTTGTTTTTTTAAAAAATCATTCACAGTAGTTATGTGGAAGACCTGAGGGAGAATTATGGTCTTAGTTCTGAGCACAGTAAATTTGTATATTGAGTTAATTGGCAGTCAGTGGTTATGGTATATAAAGAGATTACAGAGCCACAATGCTGCCTTCTATATTGTCATCACATCTTAGTTCCCTTTCCCATTGCTTCACATAAGTTTCTAACCACTGTTATAAGAATTTTAAGGTCTTAGATATGTAATAAATGTTCATAAATGTATCAAGCAAATGCGTACATAAATATATAAACCACATGTCTGAAACCCCCCACACAAAAAGTCCTGAACAAGTTGACCTCAAATATTTCTCTGCAAGGTCAAAGTGGAAAACCTCCCCATTGTCTCTTTCCTCACACATCTTGTCTTAAGGGCACATTTAAGATATGGATAGGGTGTGAGCCTGTGACCTGGCTCAAAAACTAAGTATTTATCATTACAAAAGGATGGCCAGGCTCCCCAGGTAATCCAACCAAGTGTCCATTGAACAGGTAACTTGCCAGACAGGAAATAAACAACACACTCAGATTTCTGTTGTAGACCGCCTTTTCTGTGATGTAGGTATGATGTATCTGGGGGGTGTCTTGGGCTACACCCCTTCTGTGATGTATGTATGATGCTTCTGGGGGTGGTCTTGGACTCGAGGGTGGGCAATTTTAAATGTCTATATAAGGGCAGGCACGCTTTTGTTAGGGGTTCCTCCTCCTTTCTCCTGTCTGTGAGGGGGCACCCTGTTGCAATAGTTGAATGAAGATCAAGTTTACTAGCTGCTTTGCTTCTCAATATTCTCTGGTTGGTCTCTGTTATTTTCCCCTACTGATGGAGAACCTACAAAGGACTCCACAAGGGCTCTTGTGTACCCCATAAGGGAATAAGGGCAGATTTTGTTTATTACACCACCAGACTTGCTCCCCTGCTTCTTCCCCTTAGTGCCATGAAGACTCTGAAACTGCTTTGCCAATCCAGCACAGTTTCGGTTAAAACATAGGTGGTTCTTTGTAGAAAACTCCTATTGGATCAACTCACAGCGGATGCTTTAGACTAGACTCTGATCATCTTTGCTGCTTGCTACCTGGGCAACCCATGCAGCTGTTTCCTTGCAAAGTCTGCCTAGGTGTCCCAGAACACACACACACAAAAAATCAACACTGAACCAGAAGCAACGGAAATCTGCGTCTGGATGATCCCTAAGGAACTGGACACAACTTCAGTTTCCAGATCACCTTTTTACAAGATCATATAGAATTTGGTACAGTATTTAAAATATAGATGGGATTGACACAGGACAAGATGCTGTGAAATACACACTTCACGTGTGTGGGTAATTTAAAGGCTAACTGATGTATAATGGAGCTACACCGTTCCCCCCAAGAGAGAACAAAACCTTGCAACACTGTTTTCAAGTGTGTGTTAAATGCTCCAAACTAGGGAACAGGAAGGGGAATTACAAGGGGTGGGGTTTCTCATACAGTAGCTGTGTAGACAGTAGATTTGAGCTGGAGTTATTCCAATCCACTTTAACCCCTGGACATAATGTTTACTTGCTAAACAGTGGAACGCCAGCTGTTATAACACACATCGCTCTTTTCCAGCACACCAAGTAAGAAGGTGTGTTTATACAAGCCTGAATGGTTACTTGCAGACAAATAGCATCCATGCAATGATGCTAGTAGTAGACTAGTGAAGCAGAAGTTCAATCACGGTCCATGATGTCCAGCATTAAACCTGGCAAATATTTAATGCCAAAGCGCCATGTTGATCCAGATTTTTAAGATGGCACCATGATACCACCATGAAAGTATAGATAGGTGGCTGAGAAACTCTTTTGCCTAACAATGTGGCAATTTGTTTTCTTATAAATAAATGTTCAAGAGAAATCAGGGGAGGTGTTTTTCATGTGCCTCATCTGCTTTGCTTGAAAGCAAGATATCTAGGCAGCCTCCTTAAGAGAAATGGTCAGTCTGCTGCTATTCTAATCATTTGCCATTCAAGCTGCATAGGACTGAGCAAGATCAAATTCAGATTGCATCCTGAGGTGGAATTAGTCCACGTGAGTGGAACAGTTGGTGCCTTTAGATTCTTGGCTTTTCTGAAGGCTACGGCTGCAGTGGGGCCACCTGAGGAGATAAAATTATTCCTGGGGAATCCTTTTGATTATTAGCTATTCTGCATAACACTGACCACACGAAGAGTGGGCTTTAGGGTGGATGGAGGACTGAGTAAAAATGCACTTTTAAAACCACTAATGAGGGTGACTCAGGCTCAAACCTCTGCTTTTTTTTTTAAGTTACAAGAAAACAACAGGCCACTTTCCTTTAAGTTCAGTTCTTGGTAAAATGGAATTAAAAATGTGTTTCCTGTCCTCAGCCAATGAATGATACATCTAAATTGTATTTAATGTACAGATCTGCACACACAAAAATTCTAGCCTCCTGTCTAGAAAATTGTGGAAGGTTGCTTTTCAGTCTCCCTTATCTCTGTTTTCTTATTTACTTCTTGGATCCCAAGGAATCTTTCCCATCTGATTTTATTTCCTCTACTTGTCACTTACACACCTTTCCCCTCTCCTGTTCTTCCCACCCAAAACTTGCCACCACTTGCCACATTCTTTCTTTCCACTGCAAAAGTGTCCCAATCCTTTGGCCCTGGCAGGTTTGGAAGGCTCTTATAATTTATGGTGGCGTGTAATGAGTTTAGAGCAGCAGGCCTCACTAAGTCTTTAAAGGATGCAAACTCACCAATCCTTTCTTCAAAAGGTGACTAATCTCACAACTATGCATTCTTCCCCGTCATGCCCAATTTAGTTATTTAAGTTGCACTTTACTAAATTTTCCCATTAAGCATGCTTCTCCCCTTCCCCCCTTTTCTAAAAGGGCAGTTTAAATCTCTAAACATGTGGAAAGAAAATGCATTGAAACGTCTGGCAAACAGATGGTATTTAGGTTACCATGGTGGAAAACATCCCAAGATCATTATGGTTACCTCTGCCCTAGAGATAATGATTTCAGGATGATAAAATTAATTCCTTCTTGAGGAGAAAAACATCAAAATTCAACTGAAATTAATGGTAGCCTCTAGTTTACAAATTAATTTAGAGCGGCCTTTCATGTTTCACTTGGAGCCTAGCTACACACTGTGCTAAATGACTCCCTTGTGATATCAAGGGATTCCCTGCCTTCAATTCTAGGTGCAGGAGCACAGATTAACATTGGCACTGCAGGATATGTAGAGAGAACGATTTGTGCTGTGATTGTAGCATGGAAGGGTTAAACATCCCCGCCTCTGCAGTTGTATCTGGGAATAAAGAGGGGAAATTGCCCCTGCTAGTGATGTATGGAAGTGAAAGCTGGACCATCAAGAAGGCTGATCGCCAAAGAATTGATGCTTTTGAATTATGGTGCTGGAGGAGACTCTTGAGAGTCCCATGGACTGCAAGAAGATCAAACCTCTCCATTCTGAAGGAAATCAGCCCTGAGTGCTCACTCGAAGGACAGATCCTGAAGCTGAGGCTCCAATACTTTGGCCACCTCATGAGAAGAGAAGACTCCCTGGAAAAGACCTTGATGTTGGGAAAGATGGAGGGCACAAGGAGAAGGGGACGACAGAGGACGAGATGGTTGGATAGTGTTCTTGAGGCTACCAGCATGAGTTTGAGCAGACTGCGGGAGGCAGTGGAAGACAGAAGTGCCTGGCGTGCTCTGGTCCAGGGGGTCACAAAGAGTCGGACATGACTAAACAACAACAACAACATTGCCCCTGCAAGCAGCACATTTAACTTAATGTGTAGACTGCCCCTAAGGATGGAATTTATATGTACAAACACATCCTCCAAAATATTTTCACTCTTCCAGTTGTATCAAAAGGGAAAATACAAATGTTCTCCTGATGATGCGAACATACAGAGGATGGAGAACCAGTGAGCCACCAGATGTTGTTGTACCATAACTCAACAAGGATGGCCAAGAGTCAGGGGTGGGCCCACAGATTTCCTCACCCCTGGTATATAGCATACACATCAAATGAGCTGTGAGGAGGGCTAGCACATCTCTCCTTCGCCCTTGATAGTGAGGCATTCCAGCTACCTCACCCACTCAGTTCAGGTTGGATAGCCAAAGCAGCATCAAGGTTGGTGCAATGAAGTAGCATGGCAGCACTCTTTTCGTTCTTTTAGGGAAGGGCCATAGCATCTGCCTTCCATGTAGAAAGTCACAGTCAATTCCTGGCATCTCCAGGTAGGGTTGGGAGAGATCTTGGTCTGAAGCTGTGAGGGGAGAGACTCCATCAGTCAAGGCCTCCTTCCACCTGCCTTGCCCCACCCTCCGGCCCTAGGACTCCTCATAAGGAAGCTGTTCCTGGAGGTAGAACTGTGAGGGGAGAGACTCCATCAGTCAAGGCCTCCTTCCACCTGCCTTGCTCTACTCTCTGCTTCTCAATGTGCATTGTATTGTTTTATGTCCTGTGGCTTGCTGTTGTTTTATTGATTATAGTTTAGATATTATTGTAACTGTTGAGTGGATTTCTGTTTAACTTTTATATGTTGGTATTATTATTTTATACTATTCTAATTGATTGTTGAATGTTACTTTTTTGATGTAGGCTGCCTATTTTTTGTATTGCATTAGATTGTTATAAGATGTACATTTTTTTGTTACTTCAGCTTGTAAACCGCCTTGAGTATTGTAAGATAGAAAGGTGGTATACAAATTTAAAATGGTGATGATGATGTTGAAACCCCAGAGAGCTGGTGCCAGTCAGTGTAAATAATACGAGGCTAGATTGACCAACGGCAGTAGACGTTTCCATGTTGCCAAAAAGACTCTTTCTCAGCTTTTAAGAGACCATGGGATTCCTTGGCATTGGTGGCTCATTGCTTCAACCCCAGAAAAAAAAAGACACTTTATAATCTTTATCAATCATTTCTTAGAAAAGAAAACCTCCAGCACAAGCCAGTTCTATTTTGCATGGTCTTTAATGTAATTAATGGTAACCTCTAGGCTGCCCCTATCCTCCAATCTGTCCAATTCTCTGTAATACCAAACCATTAAGAGAAGAAGAAAACAGATGGAATAGGCAGTGTCGTTTGTTTTTACTTTACTAAGAAAAATCTAGTGTAAAATGTAAAGCAAACTTAGAGGGGGGAAATGTTCTTCTGAAAGCCGAACAATAATATTATAATCACTCTGGTGCCCGCATGCTATGTTAATCCTGGCTACCAGCCCTGGAACGAATCTCAAAATTGATTTGGCCAAAATACACAGGTCACAATCCAGCACAGACTTATGCATGAACACGTCACATTGATTTCAACGAAACACAAGAGTGCATACTATTTACTGAACTGTTGCTAGAGAATTGCAGTTTTCTAGTTGTGCTCACATGGAAAATAGTCCACACAACAGATGTAAATTGCATTAAAATGTCAAAACGCAGAAACGGCAACCCAACACCCACAGCTATATTGAAACTGCAAGCCTCAGCAACAGGGTGGAAGATTCTGGGAGCATCTAAAAAGCAGGCACAAAATGCACTCAAACGTGAGCATTCAAACATCGCCATTGCTTTTGCTTTTGCAGACCTTAGAATAACCAAGGGACACAATGATTTTGTTCTAAGTAAACAAGCAAGCAGGGACACTTGGGCTGTGAAGACTCTTTTTCGAAAGCTCCAGCTCCAATCTGATCCGCTGCCTTGAGGTCCAGACAGGCTGCCCTCTCTGCTGGCTGGCAGGAAGGAGATGTTATCAGTCTTGTGCTGAGGCCTCCCATAATTGCATCTCATTCCTGATTCCTACAAAATAACGAATGTGTCCTCCCTGTGGTTTTTCAGAACATATGAAGAGGAAATGGAAGGGCTGCCTGCAAATGAACTGGCATAGAAATTCTAACCAGATGATGGGGGGGGGGTGTTTTGTTGAACTAAGATCACTTTGAGAGAATATGTGTGTGTATCTGTGTGTGTGACCAGAGAGGAACAGGGAGAGAAAGTGTGGAATTCTCTGGAATTGACTCATGCTATTGTGCCTTGTTATTTTGACACACTCTTGCCAAATGTTCCTGTCTAATGTTCACTGGGGAGAAAAAGTAACAGATTCCAGGGTATAATTTTCCTTCGTTATTGGCAGTACTATAAAGCGCTTTTTTTTTTTTTGCGAAAATGAAAAGCAAAGCAATAAACGATAGTATTGAGAAAGAAAACTTCATAAAATAGCATTATGTTCTCCACTTTATTAAATAACAAGAAAAGGAGAGATTAAAATATTCTTATAAATCTAATGTTTGTTTTGTGGAGGTTTTCTTTGGGTTTCCAATGTTTCCCGTCCAGATTTCTCCAGAGTTTGCTTCTCTCAGATGTGGCATCGCTCAAAAAGTACTTTTATAGGTTCACACCCACTTTTTAAAAGTGTTGCATCTCAAGTAAACCTCAAAACAGTCCCTGGGGATAGCATTTTCAGAGTCTAGGCTCTCAGTCTAATTAAGGCATTTATTTTAAGGAGCGATGCTAATTTACCGACAACAAAATCAGCACACATTTTTTAACCAATCTGAGTAAAACTATCTTACCAAGGTAACTGCAGGGTGGGTAGTAGAGGAGCAATAAGAAACTGCTCTGAATTCTAAATAAAACATTTGTTTTAGATCTGCTAGTAGTATTTTGTGTGTGTGTGTGTGTGTGTGTTAAACATTAGTTTGCCAATCCATACATTAAATCTTTTACCAAAAAATAATAGATAGAGGAGTATATATTCCTTTATTCTTCTGTGCCCCCTTTTCATTCCTTCGTATTTCCTCAAGGCTTTTCAGTTTGTTTTTATTTGATTTTGAATATTAAAACTTGTTTTGTTTCCACTTAGCCACCGCTGGCCTGTCTGTTGCCAAAGGGCTTTTTAGCACGTTTTGACATTTTGGTCCCCCACCCCTTTTTTTTGCTTTTATAAATTTCCTTTGTGTTTGATGAATCACTGTTAAAGACTCTCTTTGATTTACTTTATATGATGAATTTGAGCGAGGTGGCTGAGCACCTCTTAGAAAAGAAGAAAAATAAAAAAATCTATAAGGCTATTTTCTTAGGAAGCACCCTTCTTTCTCATAGGTTTGGCCTTAGCAGAGGCAATTGGAGCAATTACTAGGGACCATCCTCTATTCAAAGGCACTCACAGATTGAAAGCTGCCTGGGTCTATGCCCAATTTGGGTCTATGCCCAAATTAATGGTAAACTAGAGCAAAGGACCAGCAGGTAGCCCCTAGACCAGGCACCCCCAAACTTGGCCCTCCAGCTGTTTTGGGACTACAATTCCCATCATCCCTGACCACTGGTCCTGCTAGCTAGGGACGATGGGAGCTGTAGTCCCAAAACAGCTGGAGGGCCGAGTTTGGGGTGCCTGCCCTAGATAGTGGTCTGAGCAAGCACATAGATCACCTGGCCACAGTTGTCCTCACTTGTGGAAGACTGAACTAAGCGAGGGAAGAGTGGCCAGGCAAGCAGTCAAGCAAACCCCTCTGTTAACTGCTGTGCATGGGGTGAAGGGCAAGGCATCAAGTCAAAGAGTTTTTGAGAAAACCATTTTGGAAAGAAACAGAGCAACTAATCTTACCATTTAAATAGTTACCCATAGCAGTAAATAAAAAAACTAAATTAATATAAACACACTCAGCTACAGTGGTACCTCAGGTTAAGTACTTAATTTGGAGGTCCGTTCTTAACCTGAAACTGTTCTTAACCTGAGGTACCACTTTAGCTAATGGGGCCTCCAGCTGCCACCACACCGCCGCGGCGCTATTTCTGTTCTCATCCTGAGGTAAAGTTCTTAACCCGAGGTACTATTTCTGGGTTAGTGGAGTCTGTAACCTGAAGTTTTTGTAAACTGAAGCGTCTGTAACCCGAGGTACCACTGTATTCTTAATCCAGACTGTTTCTCTAACCAAGCCAATGCTTATCAGTTTGCTTCCCTCAGTGCAGCTTCCAAGTCCCTTCATAGTTCTCTTCTTGTTCCTTCCTCCTGCAACACCCAACTCTGTTCGTTCGTTCTTTCATTCTCTCCTCTTTAAGTTTCCAGTTCCAGAACCTTCCACCTAACAATCCTGTTTTCTACCTCCTGATATATACTAATTTTTCTCCCCTACCAACCCTTTACCCAGTCAGCAGGGGAGGGCAGTTTCTCACATTCCTGAGATAAACCCTTGACCCTTCTGTGTGAAACATTCTGAGAAAAACATCCTTTTTAAAAAAAACTTCAGACCTTCCTATGAACATCAGACCCTCCTGCGCACAAGGACCTGTAAAGTCAGAAGTGACCATTTTACAGCCAAAACCCCAACACAAAATGGATGAAAGTCCTTTTCCATCTTGCCCATCTCACTCTGGTGAGATGAAGTATAGCACTTATAGCACTTATATTTTAAATGTGCATCTACACATGTAAGTTAGCATATGTACATTTTATGCAAACCTGTGCCTTCCTTTTCAAGGAGTGTTTTCTCTTTCCTGGTGATGCGTAAGTAGCCACTGAAGCCATGGTCCAGATCAGAAATGGCTGGGATTTAAGTAGCACATAGCTGTCAAGTGTCCCTTATTTGGCGGGACAGTCCCTTATCCCAGCGCCATGTCCCACTGCTGTCCCTTATTGATGAGGCTTCATTTGGCTGCTGGCTGGGCTTTCTGCCTTTGGCTCAGAGGGGCTCAGAAGTTGAACATACCTATGCCCAGAAAATCCCTTATTTTGGCTGCTAATCCCTTATTTTTGAGGCTGCTGGTCCCTTATTTTCAAATCTGTAAGTTGACAGCTATGACCACAGGCTGGGAGCTGACAGTAGGAGGAGCTTGCCATGGCTTAAAGGATGTTAGGGTGCATTGGAAATGATTACAGGCATCCCCTCATCACTTATGGGAGTTGTATTTGAGCATGACTGCATATATGCGCAGCGCTGGGAAATAATTAACTACTGCAATTCATACACGGAAATGGTGGGAGAAAGCTGGAGAGTCCTTGTGGCTCACGAGGAGAGCCTTCCTGGAGCCCAAAGAGGACATCAGTAAGGATGGAGGAAGTCTTGAAGAGACCAGAGGTGCAGTGGGGCTTTGTTTGATGCTGCTCAGCCTCCCCACCTAACAGCTGATGTCCGGGATAGCGCAGCAGCAGCTGCTGCTTTCCAAGTGTCCTTCAGCCTCCTGCCGACTCCAGAACTTCAATTCTAGTTGTGGCTATTTTCTAATACAGTATTTTTGGTATGAATTGAAGAGAGAGTGGCAGAGAGGGCATTTAAAGGGTTTTTAGAGGGTGCGCCCCAATTTAGGTCATTTCACTTATGTGCTTGGATCATAACTCTCATGTAAGAAGGGAGTCGCCTGTAATTGGTTCACATGTGCACTTTAAAAAATAATGAATAATGGGATTTCGTTGGACTTTAAATGGCATAAAGAGAAAAGTTGTACTGAGCTAGGAAAAGTCTTTCTATATTGGAAAGTGTAATTGGTGCCAGCAGGCCTAGGTTTTAGGCCTGTGATGAGTTTGGTAACTTGGTTAGCCAGTGAAATACAACAGCCAATTTAAAGAAGTCCTTAGACTTTAAATAACACTGTCATGTCCCGGGTGAGCACCAATGAGGGCAAGCGTCTGTCTCTGTCTTCTGTTAGCAGAAAGGGAGGCACCTGATTATGTTGCAATAAGAAAGAGAAGCCTGGGAAGGTCATGGCGCCCTTTTCAATATTGTTTTGGATAAACATTCAAACTGAAGCCTCGAAAGGGAAATGAAAAAATATTTTTCTACGGTTAAACATGCATTTGTATTTGAAACGAGAGAAAGGTTTATTGGAAGGCTAATATTTGCTTTTACATTTCTCCTTTTGGAAAGGGTGTGTGTTGCTTTTTGCCAAAGGGATAAACTTCTTGAAGTCAATCCAAGAATTCTTTTTCAGGTTCTCCCCACCCCCATCTCCGCTTGCTCAATGTACTCAGAACATCCATGAAAGTGCATTATTAATCACAGCTTGTCACTAAGAAACTCATGCATTTTAAATTTCTGAAGAGGCCTAAAAAGGAGAGACCTTGTGTGCTTCTCAAAATAATCTACAAAATATGGCATTTTCAAAATATGGCATTGATTAAGAGTAAAATAGGTCTATTCCTTGTTGTGACCACATATACATCATACCTTTAAAGTGTTATGATACCACTTTAAAGAGCCATGGCTTCCACCAAAGAATTCTGGGAGCTGTAGTTTGTTAAGGATGTTGAGAGTTGTTAGAAGACCCCTGTTCTCAGTGGGGTCTCCCTGGGAATTGTAGCTCCATGAGGCATCATAGTGCTTTAACCTATGGTGTGAATGTGGCCTGTGTACCAACTGCATTGGTGCTAATTCATATTTCTTCTATATAAATAGGATTAGGAGTAATGTGAGGGACGTGGGTGGCACTGTGGGTAAAACCTCAGTGCCTAGGACTTGCCGATCATATTGTCAGCGGTTCGAATCCCCGCGGCGGGGTGAGCTCCCATCTTCCAGTCCCAGCTCCTGCCCACCTAGCAGTTCGAAAGCACCCCCAGTGCAAGTAGATAAATAGGTACCGCTTTATAGCGGGAAGGTAAACGGCGTTTCCGTGTGCTGCGCTGGTGCTGGCTTGCCAGAGCAGCTTCGTCACACTGGCCACGTGACCCGGAAGTGTCTTCGGACAGCGCTGGCTCCCGGCCTATAGAGTGAGATGAGCGCACAACCCTAGAGTCGGACACGACTGGCCCGTACGGGCAGGGGTACCTTTACCTTTAGGAGGAATGTGAGTGCTGGTTTGCGTTACCAGTTCAGGACATGTTGCTGCTGAGTTGAAATTAATTCTTTTATTTGTTTAAAGTTGTTGTTTTTTACTCTCCTCTTCAGGCCCCAAAAGGGCTCCTAGGCTGGCTTCCAAATATGAGAAATAATACACACCCTGCCTCAGGCCTACAATCTTCAAAACATGGCACAAAAGGAAAAGTGATTGGGAAGGAGGAGGGGGGAAAGGCAAACTCAGGCACTAGTTCTTGGTGACAGAGTTCTTGTAATGACCAGCTGGAATGCAAATATTTCAAGGAGAGGAGGATCCCAGAGTTGCTGAACTTTCAGCTGAGCCAGTGAAGAAGCTCTGCAGTCCCACCTCTTCCTCTGCTATAGGGGCACAAAATTTCAACACCCAGTGCTGCCTCTGGGTCACCGGGCTCCATTGAAAATGGCTTCTCCATGCGAACCAGAATGTGACCTCTCCAGACAACAGAACAACTTGTCTTGTCTTATCTCTGCAGCTACAATCTCCTGGGCGATGCTGATGTCATTAGGCAGTTGAATGTGCATGCATACTCTACCCATTTCCCTCCTTCCTTCCCATCCCTCTGCACGGACACGGGCGCTGGCAAGCCACGCTATGCCACCACTGTTAGAGAAAGTTGAGGGAGGAGTCTGATAAAGCTGGTTTTTCAGCAGAGCAGAAGGTGAGGCCTTGCAATGATCCACGTTTGACTGGAGCACATGTATGGATAGGTGAAAAGCTGTGTAGACTCAGGAGGACCAAATTAGATGCATTCAATATATTTGAATGCATCACTGATCTTTATACAGTGGTACTTCGGGTTAAGAACTTAATTTGTTCTGGAGGTCCATTCTTAACCTGAAACTGTTCTTAACCTGAGGTACCACTTTAGCTAATGGGGCCTCCCGCTGCCACCGCACAATTTCTGGTCTCATCCTGAAGCAAAGTTCTTAACCTGAGGTACTATTTCTGGGTTAGCGGAGTCTGTAACCTGAAGTGTCTGTAACCTGAAGCATCTGTAACCCAAGGTACCACTGTAATAGATCAGAGACAACAATGGTGACAAAATAGGTATCTGGGTGATTGCATCTAAATCTATGGATAGAGAAATCTACTGGATCAGTATTCTTGCCCACCCATTGTTCATGGACATCATGACAATCTATGAATCAGAAAATTGGAGAAGACTGATAGTGCTCTAAAGCCATTTAAGTACCGTTTGAAAGCCCCATAGCCCACATGTGGGGCAGCCTGTATCTCAGCAACATCCTCAAGAAATCCTATTTTTTTTTTTGAGAATGCTCCTGTTCAGGAAATCAGTCTTTATGGGAAATGCAATGAATTTTAAAAGCCACTCTTTGAAAGTATTTAGTTTCTTCCATCCCGACCTCCACCATGACTCATTCTCCAGTACCATATTATGCACATTCCTAATGCATTTCTGAGCCCCGGAGGACCAACAACTGCGCTTCTTTCCCCATGTAAACAGCGGAGCCCATTTTCCCACTCTTTCTGATAGCCCAAGATATTCAGCCTTTGATGCTGGAATGTAACATTAGATCTGGCAGGCACTGAGGCAGTCTTCTTTGTGACAATGATAAAGGCTTGACTGACATTTACTGTCCCATCCCAGAATGTTTGCCTAGTTAAAGGCACAGAGACCTCCTCAGAAAGGCTCAGCTGCTTATAAATTAAACTAGGCAACTGACTGAATATTAATGTATATCATACCCATTCTCAAGTAAAAGCTTGCTATGTTAAGTAGTCGATGTGGGAGGAAAAGTCTACAAATTGCCTTATTTTGCTGTTACATAGCAAATATTCAGCATATTTGCAATTAATGTTGAATAAAAAGTAGAGACATCACTTTGCCAACAAAGATCCGTATAGTTAAAGCTATGGTTTTCCCAGTAGTGATGTATGGAAGTGAGAGCTGGACCATAAAGAAGGCTGATCGCTGAAGAATTGATGCTTTTGAATTATGGTGCTGGAGGAGACTCTTGAGAGTCCCATGGACTGCAAGAAGATCAAACTTATCTATTCTGAAGGAAATCAGCCCTGAGTGCTCACTGGAAGGACAGATCCTGAAGCTGAGACTCCAATACTTTGGCCACCTCATGAGAAGAGAAGACTCCCTGGAAAAGACCCTGATGTTGGGAAAGATGGAGGGCACAAGGAGAAGGGGACAACAGAGGACGAGACGGTTGGATAGTGTTCTTGAAGCTACCAGCATGAGTCTGACCAAACTGCGGGAGGCAGTGGAAGACAGGAGTGCCTGGCGTGCTCTGGTCCATGGGGTCACGAAGAGTCGGACACGACTAAACGACTAAACAACAACAACAAGCAACCAGATATCACACCTACTTGAGTTGTTTTTCAATGAACATGAAGCTCCTTCATTTGTAAGCTGCATCCATTTTATAGCCCCTTAAGATGTTGACCTAGTTTGCGGCAGCTGTAAAAAAGGCAAATTGCATGCAAGGGTTCACTGGGAAAGGAATTGAAAATAAATCTGCCAATATCATAACACCGTTATACAAATCGATGGCATGCTGTGTCCAGTCGCCTCAGCTCAGAAATGATATTGTAAAGTTGGAAAAGGCTCAGGAAAGGGAAACCACAATGATTGAGGGGATGGAGCGACTGCCCTATGAGGAAAGTTTGCAGTGCCTGGGAATTTTTAGTTTAGAGAAAAGGTGACTAAGAGGTGAACATGATATAAGTTCATAAAATTCTGCACAATATGGGGAAAGTGGATAGAGAAAAGTTCTTCTCCCTTTTCTGCAACACTAGATCTCGTGGATGAAGCTGATTGGTTGGAAGATTCAGTTCAGATAACATAACAGAAAGCACTTTTTCTGTTAGCCAAATAGCCAAATTAACAGCAAAAATTCGACATCAGGGGGATGAAACATATCAAAAAGAATGGGGAAAATTTTTGTTATATATAGAGAAGATGATGTGAAATAGGGAAACCAGTAGAATTAAAATAATATCTCATAACGGGAAAATACAAGAAATTTACTGGATAATAATATCAAAATGAATTAAAAATGTATATTAGGATTATTATTGAACAATATTTGTAAATGAATATAGACAGACAGCAAGAATTTGTATATATAGAAAGATTCATTTGTTTACGGACATTTAATGGAAAAAATGAAGAAGAACAATCTTGTGGAAAATGGACAAAGACAATGTGAAAAGTCAAAGAGGACACAAAAAAGCCAGAAGAAGGAAGGAGGGAAGTCAGCTCGGGAGAGCAAGAACAAATGTGAAATATAATGTATGTGTATGTACAGTATGTAACTAAAAATTCAATAAAGATCATCTGGAGAAAAAAGAAAGAAAGCACTTTTTCATGCGGCGCATGGAGGCAGTGCACAATCCAGTGCATGTGTTACTCAGAAGTAATCCCACTTTCCAGTGGGGTTTACTCCCTAGTCTAAATCTCACTGAGGTATGTGTAGCTGGCAATTCCATCCTAGACACATTTGCACATTAAGTCTTACTGACTTTTTATGCACACAGAATATGCCTCTGCCTAATTTCCAGCAAATCCAACCTCCTCCGCAGTCACCTGCGCCATGACCCACCTCACCCCATTCCGGAGGGTTCTCTGACCCTCAAAAGAAGCTTTTTTTGGGGGGGGGAGATGCTGCCAGGGAAGGAGGGTCAAGAAAGTCACTTCCTACTCATGCTTTCTGCCATTAGTTTTTGGATGCAGACAGAGACAGGTATCTTCTCTGGTGTCAGGGACTGGACTGAGGAGGAATGGTGGAGACTGCCTCCATAGCCTGGACATGCCAGAGAAGAGAGAGATGGTATAGATTTACAACAGTGGTTTGGGGAAGGTCATAGCTCAGAGGCTGCAGAGGGGAGAAGCTGGGAAATATTGGGAGAGGAACAGGAAGAAGAAGAAGAGGCACCAGGGGAGAGACAGCTGACAGACTCCGTGTCTTTAGAGAGCATGCCTGACTCCCCCTCTCCCAGAACTTGGGGGGCACTGAGAATAGGAGA
Organism: Podarcis siculus; assembly: GCA_034642415.1. Classification (NCBI taxonomy): domain Eukaryota; kingdom Metazoa; phylum Chordata; class Lepidosauria; order Squamata; family Lacertidae; genus Podarcis; species Podarcis siculus. The sequence continues at coordinate 126,998 of JAXCMG010000056.1, read as the reverse complement.
ACAAAAAGCTCAGAGGCAGAAAGCTCAGATCAGCCAACGGAGGGATGACATATAAATAGGAGAGATGGAGGTGTGGGACTTTACTCAGAGCAATGCCATTATCTAAGAGAGATGGCATTTCTACTATCCCTTGAGAACTCCAGAAACTCCAGCGGGTGCAGAATGCCGCGGCGAGACTCCTTACGGGGTCCTCGCTGCGAGATCACATTCACCCGGTGCTATACCAGCTTCACTGGCTCCCGGTGGAGTACAGGATCAGGTTTAAGGTGCTGGTTTTAACCTTCAAAGCCCTATACGGCCTAGGACCCTCATACCTACGGGACCGCCTCTCCTGGTATGTCCCACAGAGAAACTTACGGTCTTCAAACAAAAACATCCTGAAGGTCCCAGGCCTCAGAGAGGTTAGGCTGGCCACAACCAGAGCCAGGGCTTTTTCGGCTGTAGCTCCGATCTGGTGGAACGCTCTGTCACAAGAGACAAGGGCCCTACGGGACTTGACATCTTTCCGCAGAGCCTGCAAGACAGAGCTGTTCCACCAGGCCTTTGGCCAGGGCACAGCCTGACTCCCTCCTTTGGCAATCCTCACAGAACTTCTAGCCCAATGGTTGCCATTAATTTGATTGGAATTAATTTTTGGAATTAATCAGATTTCCTGAATCCTGACACCTGGGTTCTGCTAACCCAGCTGCTGAAAATTCCTAGCTGCCCCAGTGCACACCCCACAGAGTGCAAGCTGCCCACGTGACCCCATCACCAAGAACATGGTCGCTGCGGCTCTTTCCTCTTTAAAAGGAATGACTTCCATCTTCTGAGCTGCGGAGAACTTTATGGAGCTCAGCAGAGAAAGCAAATCCGGCACACGCAGGAGTTTGGCTCTGGTCCTGCCCCATTGCATGTGAAGCTTCATGGTTAATCGAGTCCTGATGCATCTTGGGACAACTATATGCCCCACCTTTAATGTACTATAAAAGTACTTGCCTGATGCAATCCAAGCTAGGGAAAGGGAAGGGGGAGTGCAGGAAGAGTTTGGAATATTAAGCTCACCATAAAAGTTCACATTTTTGTAGCTTTCATGCCCTGTTCCAGTTCTTGCATAATTAGGGCAGTGGGGAAGAACTTTCCTGGAAAAAGTCGGAGCTAAGATCAGCCAGTCTGGAGCCAGCCTCATTATTACTATTTGACATTCAAATCTTTCTAGATATTGTACCCACATGGATTAAATATTTTACAAAACAGTGCAACAATGCCAGGAAATGTAACACTAGGAGGGTGCTGGATCATGACAGCTAGACCCAGCAGGACTTAAAATTAATTAACAAACGATCACATAATGTTAGTTTCCTAGGCATCTTTAAACTTGCTTCTATGGCGAAGCTGCTGAAACTTAAACCAGCGCTTTGACTTGACAGGATGGGCTCTTTCAAAGTCTCTTGTTGGACGACAAAAGACAGCTTTTGTAAAGCCCATCTTGTACAGATTAGGACTTTCCAGACGACTTTTCTGCTGGGAAGACCGTGGAGTGGTGACTAGATCAGCTAAATGGCATACCAGCAAGGAGGGCCAGCTTATGCCATTTTGCTGCCTGGGGCAGGACAGCTAATGGAACCCCCTTCCCAAGTCAAGGAGCATCATAACCGAGACTAGCCAGGTTAGTTTCAAGCCTGAGACAAAAATAAATAAATACCCCAAGTGCACCTCCCTGGAAGTAAAACAAAAACAAAACCCCCCAATAAAAAATGAAATAATGATCCATTACTGTCCTTTCATGACACGCAGAAAACACTGCTACTACAACAGAGATATTGCATTAAGCATTATTTTAACTTTAGTTGGACTGGCTGATAAGTACCACAACTGTGAGTACAGTCACCACAACAGTGTCCTGAGCACTTATTAGATGAGCATTTGCATCCATGCATAATTGTCCTACATATCACAAATTTCTATCTGCCCTCTTCTTTCCCCCAAACTATTCCCTACTGCTTTATCTCCCCCACTGGTTTGAAAGCATGTGGTCCTTTTGGCCAGACCTGATGTGCATGCAGATGGGAATCTATGTAAAAAGAAAAGAAAGAAAACTGGACTATTCCTTCACCAAGCAAAGTTATCTTCCCCCAAGCATCGCTACTTTCACCTCCCCTTCAGAGGGTGATGCTGGGATATCTGCCAGAGTTTTGGCCTTAGAAATAGCTTGTCCATGAACAGGAATTTAAACTTGCACTTGTTATCTGAAGCACTTGGTATGGATTGAGCTGTTTAAGAAAGAAGCCATCCATTATTGTCGCTTCAGAAGTCAGAAAATGCAGAGACGGGTCCAGGCCACACACACACACACCACACACTTTTGCTGCTGTAATCTGTTTTCTATATCACAATCGCCAGCTCATATGCAGATGTGGGGGTTTTATTCTGTTCACATTTTAATCCAAGCCTACCTAATTGATGCTTTTGAATTATGATGCTTTTGAATTATGGTGCTGGAGAAGACTCTTGAGAGTCCCATGGACTGCAAGAAGATCAAACCTATCCATTCTTAAGGAAATCAGCCCTGAGTGCTCACTGGAAGGACAGATTGTGAAGCTGAGGCTCCAATACTTTGGCCACCTCATGAGAAGAGAAGACTCCCTGGAAAAGACCCTGATGTTGGGAAAGATTGAGGCCACAAGGGGAAGGGGACGACGGAGGACGAGATGGTTGGATAGTGTTCTCGAAGCTACCAGCATGAGTTTGACCAAACTGAGGGAGGCAGTGGAAGACAGAAGTGCCTGGCGTGCTCTGGTCCAGGGGGTCACGAAGAGTCGGACACGACTAAACGACTAAACAACAACAACAACACCTAATTGGCACCTCTTGAAACAATCCATGCAACTAAACAGAGGCATCACTTGCAATGACATAACCTATTAAATATCATTGTTGTTGTTAAATTTATAAAAAATCTTCTTGATTTAAAACAAATAGTCTAAATGTTATTGGTCCCACTCCACTGCCACCTCTCTTCTGATGAATGCAAAAACTGGAGAGAGATCGAACCCAACAGAGCTCTCCCCACGCTCAAGGAAGTTCAGGTAGATCTCCAAGAGCCCTTTGCCAGTTGGGGGATTCGAAGCAAAGAATTCCAAGCAAGGCGGTCAGTAGATCTGATCTTTATGGAAGTGCTGTTGCAACAGGGTCCCCCCTGTGTCTGTGAGAGGCTGGTGAGAACCCAAAACAAAAGGTAAGGCAAGCTTTTCTACCCTTTGGTGGTGGTCTTACATTTCCCATGCCCTCCTCCCCTTGTGTCAGCCCTACATGATGCACACGTAAGAAAGGTAAGTCATGGGTTGCCTGGGGCTTTGCAGATTGGTGGGGGCATTAGGTGGAGTGTGAAAAGATCGTTCCCTCTGGGCATGCCAAAAGTTAAGTACAGTCTAGATGATTGTGTTAACACGTTGACCCTTTGTTTTCCCAAGCATACGGAAGAAAGGCTGACTGGTGGCCGATACAGTGGTACCTCGTGTTAAGAACTTAATTCATTCCGGAGGTCCGTTCTTAACCTGAAATTGTTCTTAACCTGAGGTACCACTTTAGCTAATGGGGCCTCCTGCTGCCGCTGCGCCACCGCCACATGATTTCTGTTCTCATCCTGAAGCAAAGTTCTTAACCCAAGGTACCACAGAGGACCTTAAGGTCCATGAATAATCATAGTTTAGAGGTCCCGGGCACTAAGGAAGCCAGATTATCCTCCGCCAGGGCCTTCTCAGTGATGGCTCCAACCTGATAGAATGTTCTGTCCCATGAGACTAGGGCCCTGCAGGATTTAACTTCCTTCTGCAGGGCCTGTAAGATAGAGCTATTCCACCTGGCTTTCAATTAGAACTTAGTCTGATCTTTTATTCCCTTCCTTCCTCCCCCCGTCCTCTTTTTATGAAGATTACCCGCTCTGGGATCCCACACCTAATTCTCCCCCGGTCTCCTCGCTGGCCCAAATAGAACTAATTGAGCCAGCTAGCCCTGGTGATCATCTAATGTTTATTGGATGGATTTCCCCCCTAAATTGATTTCTGAATTCTGAATTTATTGTTATTCACGTTTTATACTGTATTTTATGCTGTTTTTTGTTGCATCAATTAAGTGTTTTAAATTTGTTGTTAGCCGCCCTGAGCCCGGTTTTCTGAACTGGGAAGGGCAGGGTATAAATAAAAATTATTATTACTAATTCTGGGTTAGCGGAGTCTGTAAACTGAAGCGTCTGTAAACTGAAGCGTCTGTAACCCAAGGTACCACTCTATATAACAATAGAGTTTCAAGGTTTCACAGCTGCAGCAGATAATCCATTGAAGATTGGATACAGAGTATGCCTTGACCCTCCCAGGAAACATAGTTTACATAAAGAAGTGACAATTGCAGAGAAAAGTTACAATTTCCATTTTAGATATTCATTGAACACAGAGCAGCACATGCAATTTGAAACCTCCTGAGACCTCTACAAAAATGTTTCATAACTATATACAGTGGTACCTCAGGTTACAGACGCTTCAGGTTATGCAATTTCGGGTTGCGCACGGAAGTACTGAAACGGGTTACTTCCAGGTTTCGGTGCTTGCACATGTGAAGAAGCACTAAAGCCTTCTTTGTGCATGCACAGAAGTGCTGAATCGTGACCTGCGCATGCACAGGGGCGGCGCTGCAGGTTGCAAATGTGCCTTCCGCACGGATCATGTTCGCAACCCAAGGTTCCACTGTACAATGTTTTGACACCAGGAATAAAACTTTAATTTCTTACATGGCACAAGTGGTTGTTCCTTTCTTTATCGGATGAGGCACTGCAGTTATTTGGGATTTGTTGCTGTCTTGCAGGATAGTGGGGTTCCAGTCTAGGAAACGAGTGTTGGGGTACTTGGGTGGCATAAATCAGTTCCAACAGGGTTCTGAAAGAATACATAACCTGTTTACCAGAGTTGAAATTGGTGTCTCCACACACCAGAAGCTGCAATCCCTCTCTGAGTTCCTTTAATTCTTGCAGGTGGGAGAAAGTATGGTCTGACTCCAGTCAACAAAAGGCAGGGTGGTTGAGTGACTAAAATGTTTGATTTGATGGGAGAGGCTGGGGCGCAAATTCTTATTCAGCAACGGATGGACTTACCGGTAGCCAAGTCATTCACTATCACCCTCAGGCCTCCCATTTCTAAAATGGGAATTTTCAGGACCTGTTTCACAGCATCAGGGTTGACTGAGATAAAGAGTTCAAAAAGCGCACTGGACATTTAAAAGGCTATAGCCGTCAGTGCGATTGATTAAGACCTTATTTCATTAATTCCTCCCCACTTCAAAGCCTTTCCTTTTGAAATATTCAGACAAACTTGTTGTGTTTCTCCCTATGTTGTAATTACTCACTTTCCTCAAGCATGAAATGCCGTTCTAGACAACAAAAGGTAGCTTGTTTCCCCACTGATAAAATAGCTGTTTTAGCACCTGTAAATCTGGTTTGCATTTCATATGGGCCTTTATTCTGCATTGATAACAGGATCAGAAAATGGGCTCTGACAGCACGTTGTGCTTTTACAGTATCCAGGGGAAAAAAAAAAAAGGCAAGCTAATTAGGAGCACATGGCTTTTGAGAGTCATACTTTTATATTTAGCTCCATAAATCTGCCGAAGTGAAACCCCCATTCTATCTCTAGAGCATTTGCTACTCATTAAGACGTTAATTGTTTGTGGTGCTTTTCTTGTACGTGTGTGTGTGTGTGTGTGTGTGTGTGTGTGTAAAGTTAGTCTCATTGCTCAAGATATGGCTTTGAAGGAAACCTAGGACATTTCCTCTTTTTTCTATGCATCTCATGTATCTTAATAGGAGGTGTTGCTGCCAGAGCTATTGCTCAAACAAACAAACAAAAATGTCTGCTGGAAGCTCACACAGAGGCCTCTGTGCTGGAGCATTTTCAGCGGCGCAATTTATACGGTGTCTAGTTTCAGCCTCTCCCACCCCCAATACCAAGGTCATAATTTTCAACTATAGATGGTTCTCCCAGATGTCTTTGGTCAAGTTAATCACAGTTTGCCTGAAGGTTACGCTTTCAGGTAATCCGTCAAGGCATAATTGTAAATCAAGGCCTCCTCCCAGCCCAAGGGACACATATTAAGTGGAGACCTGGGGGATAAACTAAACTGGGCCCAAGGAACAAGCCACACTGCTTATTATTTTGAAGAGCCATTAATGTTCTTGTTTGTATGTGATTGGAAAGCCCAACAGTGAAACATATTTTAAGCAATGCTTTGAAAAGGCATCTACAAACCGTTGCACTCTTTTCCACTTCTAAAGGCCATTGTTCATTAAAATACGTCATTTCTTCTTCACAGATATCAGTGCCAGAAAGAAACCTGCAGTGCCATGAAACAGGCAAGGGAGATTACCGTATTTTTTGCTCTATAAGACTCACTTTTTCCCTCCTAAAAAGTAAGGGGAAATGTGTGTGCATCTTATGGAGCAAATGCAGGGTGCACAGCTATCCCAGAAGCCAGAACAGCAAGAGGGATTGCTGCTTTCACTGCGCAGCAATCCCTCTTGCTGTTCTGGCTTCTGAGATTCAGAATTTTTTTTTCTCTTGTTTTCCTCCTCCAAAAACTAGGTGCGTCTTGTGGTCTGGTGCTTCTTATAGAGCGAAAAATATGGTAGTTTGTCATTTCCCATGCTATACTCGGAACCACGAGCAGATTTGATTATCCTGACGACATTCTGTGGCGCACATTTGCACATCATGGCAAGACGTAAACAAACCATGGTCTGTACACCAAGAACAAACCTGCCCTAACTATTGTGGCTTGTGGAGTCAAACAAACCACGATATCTACCTCAGACATAGCACTAAGGAGATCGTGTTTTGTTTCCTTTATCTGCTATCTGGGAGGAACAATACCAGTGCAATTCAGTCATGCAGGTATGGTTTGTGGCTTACAATGATTTAGGATTTTCTATGATGTGTGAATGTGGCCAATGCAATCTCCATAAGTGCTACAAGCTGTAGATCTAAATTCACATGTGGAAGAATCTTTGTGTGCTCCCTCACCAAATATGGTGGTTAGGGGGATAGAAGAAGGGATTACTAAAATATATATATTGAGAAACAGTGAATTAAAATTACTGTACTATGTCAAGTTGATACTCTATAAACTGTAGGACACATTGTCTTTTTAAGTGCTCTCGTCAAAGATATAACAGTCCTTTTCATGCCAGCGTATTGTCAAGCTGTCCTGAATCTCTTCATGGCTTAACAAGACCACAAACTGAAATAAATAAATGTGTGTTTAATGTCTATTGACACATTCAGTTATTGCACATTTAAGGGAATCACACAGTAAATTTCTTCCATGAAAAAACCACTCCAGATCCAGGGGGTGAGGGGGGTGTTTATGCGCCATAATGCCATGCTACAGTATATATGGTTCCCCCCCTAAAATATGTCAGTCCCACTTTTCAGATCCTCACGAGACCCTTGAGGCGTCTTACAACATTAGTTAAAACAATATGCCATGCATAAAACCATAAAAACTAAACAGAAACAAACTAAAAAAAAAACCAACCACAGCTTGATAATCAAAAGCATGGAATGGTGTGGAAACTAAGCATATTCAAATTAAAAAGTTTTAGTAGTATGTTGAAACAGAAGGTGGAACTACACAGAGGGTCTTCTGCTGATCTTAGCACCCCAGAGGGTGGGTAGGGAGGACGGTGGTCTTTCAGATATTTGGGGCCTAAATTCTTCAGGGCTTTAAAAACAAACAGGAGCACCTTGAGTTGGGTCCAGAAAAGAAACTGGCAGCTGATGCAGATGTTTCAGAACAGGGGTTATATAAGTTCTCAAGGCGACCCCAGCCAGGAATTTAGCTGTTGCATTTTGGTCCAACCGAAGTTCCCGGGTCACCTTCAAGGGCAGCCCCTCAGAGAGCATAGTGCAGTAATCCAGTATGGAAGTTATCAGAGCATGGACTACCAAGTCATCTCTGGCCCACTAATGCTCACCACTTTTGAATTATTTCTTCTACATTCCAAAGCAGAGTATGCTAAAGCAACTTTTGAAAATACTATTTAGAAGGAAACCTCCACCTTATCAGTTTTAAAACCTTCAGTTTTCTGTAAACCTACAGAGGTTCAGCAAAGCCACCAAGATTTACCCTGGATGAAGATTATAGATATGGAAATATCCATGAATATTTTTTTTTCTAAGAGGCATGCTATGTATTTTAATAAATAGTTACAGTGACAGCAGATTATCTGCGATACCAAGTCATTAATGCCTAAGATTAAAGTAAACTAGTTTTTTTAAAACTCAAACTAAACAGAACTTGGATTACTCAGAAATGCAAACTTTGGATAACTTTATTTTCAGCCCATCACTGCCAGTATTTGTTTAATCTCTTCATGCCATCTTGCACTGTAGGAGTGCTGCTTTTTCATAGGGTAGTGCAATGCAAAACACATTTGCTTTCCAAGAAAATCATGCCAAAATTGCTTCTAAAACATCTCCTCCTCTTCAATCTTTTTGTTTTGCTCCTAGTGCTCCTGGTAACAGCAGCAGCTGTCAAATATGGCTTTAGGCTGTCTGACTCCCTTGGGAGAATTTATGCGTTTTTCTACTTCCTTTTCTTATTAGGAGGCAGGAATCCACAACACCTATTAGAACAAGTATGCATAAAGGGTAATGACTCTGCAATTTATTAGGGGTCTGTTCTTCTTCAAGCAAGTCATCAAATATAAGCAGAAAGTCTGACTCATTGGCCCCAACTGAGAAAACTGCCAGGATGCAGCAGGTGAATGTGAAGAAGTCTCAGTTAGGGGTGCAAAACTTGGCATTCAAAAATTCTGGCACCTGAAGCCCAATGCCTCTGAGAGCACGCAGAGTGCCTTTCTGCCCCAAATGAAACCTTTTTAAAGGGCCTAATGGCAAACATAGCTGAGCTCATGTGCAAAAAATATTTGCTTTCTGGCAGTGGTGTGCAGTGATATATTTTTTTGTAGGGTCAGAGATGCCAGCTTATGAGAGGGATTGGTTGTGGTGGGGAGTCGCGACGTCCTATGGTGAGTTTCAAAGAATCCAGTTTCAAACCATGACTGATGATGATGGCTTGATCACTAACCATAGTCTAAAGTACCCACTGTTCCTCAAATTTATAATATGTTAGTCAGAGAGCCATGCCAGCTCATTCATGTAACACTAAACCATAGTTAAGTGCTTCTTAGTAGGCTTTGTTGAGCTTGTTAAACCAAATTAAGAGTCTATAATTCACAAATGGAGGCAATATTTTTTAAAACTTCTCTTTATGGGCTAATAGCCGTATAAATAAAGATTTGAGATTTGAGATTTTAAAACTTCTGAAAGGTGGTGTAATTATGATTCAATGCTAGTATAAACACAGTGAATCGATCTGAGGTCCCGCACCCATTTATTGTAGAGACAACAAACAGCCAGCAGAAATACTCAGGATTTCTAAGAGCACAAATGAGAAGAAGGCTGGCTGTTTGGTCTTGTTCATAAAATTATCTCCCTTCCCTGGAATTTCCTTTTTAACACTACTCTGCAGTCAAGAATCCTGCCTCAGCATTCTGAAATTAGCTCTACTATGCCGCAGTCCTCCAGAGATCATCTACAATTCATCTTGCCATTCCTCCAACTCCCATCCTAAAGCAATAATCTAAACAAAACGCACAGAAAAGCTCAAGATACACGTTGATCCACCCACACGTAGTTGTTATCTCTGAGAAACGTAGAAAATAGCAGGATATATTTATTTGAAAGTCTTCAAACTTACACGACCCTTTAAAAATTAGCTGATGAAGGTGAATACATCGAAACAGGGCCCTGTCCTGGTTTTTGATCCATAATTGACTTCTGACTTCTGCTCAATGATTGAAACTAAGACCTTCACGTTGAATCTGACTATGGACTAACATGAACCTATCTCTACTCATAAACTCTTATCTCTAATTCTGTAACAAATTATTGTATTATACGTATTTTTATGAGTTTGAGTTTGTAATCTCTGTTAGAGTTTGTAATCTCTGTTTGAGTTGTCAGAATACATACTTTTGAATGGATTAGTTTTTGTTACAACTGACTATTAATTTGTGAGTAGGGACCACTCCCACTATTGAAACTTAGATTGGCCTGAGTTCTTGATGTGATGTCTTGGTATATTTAATAACAAGAACTCCAATTTATTTAACGTCAGTCATCATAGCATGGCAGAGAATCTGCCCTACTATGTAGAATTCCCTTGAAGGGAATGGCAGTGAAATTTCTTTTCTTTCTTTCTTTCTTTCTTTCTTTCTTTCTTTCTTTCTTTCTTTCTTTCTTTCTTTGTAATAGGAATATATGAGATGTTTGTATATATTATGGCCCATGCACATTATGGCATGTTTCATGTGTACAATAAACACATAGAAAACTGATGTGGGTTGCAAATGGCTACAACTTTGCTGGTTATAGCAACACCAGGGGTTGGCAAGGATCCTGCCACTGAGCAGCCCATCAGCTGCCTCTCCCAACCCACATGCTGGCAGGCCAGCCCCCCCAAGGTAGGGTCATAGGGTGATATCATAGGATGACATGCACAAGGCCTTGTTGAAGGCTGACCCTACCAGAACGGAACTTGTGACAATAGACATTCAGTAGCACAATACAAACAGTGGTTACTATGGAGAAAGCAAAAATTTCACAGCATCTTGTCTAATTGCAACGGTGAGTAAAATGGTTCCCCAGCCCTAAAGGAAAAGGACCCCTGACAGTTAAGTCCAATTGCAGACAACTCTGGGGTTGCAGCGCTCATCTCACATTACTGGCCAAGGGAGACGGCGTTTGTCCGCAGACAGTTTTTCCGGGTCATGTGGCCAGCATGACTAAGCCACTTCTGCCAAAACCAGAGCAGCACACGAAAACGCTGTTTACCTTCCTGCTGGAGTGGTACCTATTTATCTACTTGCACTTTTTGGCATGCTTTCGAACTGCTAGGTTGGCAGGAGAAGGGACCGAGCAACGGGAGCTCAACCCCATCACGGGGATTCGAACCACTGACCTTCTGATTGGCAAGCCCAAGAGGCTCAGTGGTTTAGACCACAGTGCCACCCGTGTCCCTCAGCAACAGACCACGGTCCAGAGCAGCCGTTCTCAACCTGTGGGTCCCCAGATGTTGTTGAACTACAACTCCCATCAACCCTAGCTAGTAGAACCAGAGCTCAGGGATGATGGGAGTTGTAGTCCAACAACATCTGGGGACCCACAGGTTGAGAACCGCTGGTCCAGAGCAACATAAGCTATTAACCAATGGTGAGTGAATGGGAAAGCCAATGGCAGCAATGCAAAAGTTGTGGCTGCAGTCCGTGCCTGGATTTATAATCCAGGAATATACTAGATCCGCTCGTCCATTCATGACTCCCTCTTGAAGCCAACCCAGCTACTGATTGGCTCCCGTGGGACTAGGCCTGCCCAAACCGCTGCAGTGTAGCTGAAGAGGAAGGAAGCATGCCGTCTTGCCCCTGCAGCTGAGGGGGCCAGCACTGTGCGCCACGCACAAGCTGTGCAACTTGCTTGCGGTGTGTGCGCTGTTAGGATATAGTTCTGTTCCACCTTAAAAGGAACAGGCATGACTGTTTTGTGTCACATGCCTGTTTACTTCCAGCACAGTCTGCTGGGAACTTCCATTTTGTATATTGCTTTTGCTATGCTGGTGTGTGCTTGGACACGAAGGGAAGCAGACATGTTTTTCCTTTGTTCCTGAGCTATGCTGAATATTTTTTTAAAAAATAAATTTTTATTAACCGGCCAATCACATCAAATCAAACCACATCATATAAATTCCAAATTACAGAGCCGAATTTTAAAATTTTGTTGGGGGGTCCCATATTTCAAGATCCGAAGGGGAGGTTCCGATCCTCTTATTGCTACTGCATTTATGTCCAAATCAGTCCCAATCAGTCCAAACAGATATTCATAATTCCATCCAGTCTTATCTTGCTATTTCCACATCACATCTTATTCATATATTTTCTCTTTATCCTTTAAGATCTCTTCTGATAGTCTCCTTAAGCCGATAAACACCAATAATACTCCTGTGTGGATTTTTCCGTCTTTCCAGTCCTCAGTTCGAGATGGTTTCCATATATCAACGCCTTAATAAATAACGTCTCTTTTTCCATCATTAATTATAAAGCTGTTGCTCTTGAGTCCTCATCGAGGAGTTTCTCCCACGATATAAAAACAACTCCCTTTCTCTGTTTCTCCTCCCAGACTCAGTCCTCCGACAGCACTTCCCAAGATGGCGGCGGCATTTTTAACTGCGTCATAACAAAGCTCTTATACATTCCACGGTCTTCTTAAAACATGCTTTGGTTCGAAAGTTTATCTCCACACAGTCTTAAATCCACAGCTTAAGTCCTTAAAGTGATATTTCTGACTCATGAGGGGGAGAGGGATTCTTATTTAATCACAAAAAGAACGAAAGGAAGGGTTCCCCCCCTCCCCCATCAGTCATTTGCCGTACCGTACCGTATCTTACCGTGTCTTCTCTCAGTTTAATATCTTGTTTTCCAGAGATCTCTTCTGTTGCAGTCTTTTACTCCCCCTCTTTTCTTGAAATATGTGCATTTCCTTCTTCCAAATTGTTACTTTTGAAGTTCTTGCAGCTAGTGGCGTGAATCAGAGACGGCGTCCAGGAGCGCCGAGATCCCACAGGAGGGCTTTGTGCCTAGTGCCCCCATCCCCTGAAAATTTGGGGGTGGTATCGGGCACAGCAGGCAAGGCAATCCCACTCACCATCCTGAGTGGGTTAGGGAGGCTAATTTACTCCCATCATAGCCTCCAAATTACCTTGTGTGGGTCGGAGAGATGTTAATGTCGGCCATCTTCTGATGCGCCCCCCCCCGAGCTATGCTGAATAAATGCCTGTAAATAATGCTTACACATGTCTCTGTCCGCCACTTCCGTTGTGAAAAGTTATTCACTCTGCTGATAGAGCGTGCTCAAGTTTCTGAAGGCTTCTGAAGCACTGAGTCGCTGATTGATGCTGTTCCAAGGGAGGCCAGAGTTCGCCCGGCTGCCGGCCGGTGGCTGGAGCCAGCTGGGGCCTGCAGAATGCCCCCATCTCCCTGTCAATATCCCAACACTGTGTGACATGCTGACATCACTTGTGCATGTTGTGCTGACATGTTGCACACACAATATGTGGTGTGCATGTGTGGCATGCCCATGCTTACCACAGAATATTGAGGGGGCCAGTCCCTCTCCTTGAATTTTTTTTTGGGGGGACCAGCTCCCCCTGCCCCCCTAGGGGCCACGCTGCACAGGGGGCATACCACTGCCTAATGGCGTGGGAGCTATATTTTGCTTTAGCTATTTTCTAAGAAGAGAAACTCACTGAACTCTTGTAAGTTCTCAGGACTCCTTGGAGTACAGAATATTTACTTTTCATGTTGTTTTTCCGCTTGCGATACAAGTGAAAGGAGTGACAGCTTAATCCTCAAACTAAAACAAGGGCAGAGCTCCAAAGATGATGCCAGTTGATAAGATCTTCCTTCCGGAATAAAGTTAATTTAGCATTGATTAAAGGCACCATCATGACAGCCCTCAAGACAGAAATCCCTGCTCATCCACAAGAGTAGGTTCAACCCTTGGTGTTTTTGGAACCAAGCAATGTTTTCTGTGCTATTGTGGGAAACAGAGAGCAAGTACTGTATTATCTCAGGGAGAAAAGCACCAAGAGGAGGACATATTTGTTGGCCATGCTCAGCATCTGAATGGAGAGCTTTTTAAAAAACAACAACACAAAAAACACAATATTGTTTCCCCAGGAACAAATTTCTGCATTTTCAGAAAATCAGACTTGCAGTTACCAGTAATAACTCTAGTTTGACATCCGCAGTCTGGTTTTCCCCCCACATCAGGGAAAGACAATGTGCCAATCCTTACTCCACATGCTTCAAAAGTGTGTATCTGTTTTCTGCATGAAATGAGGCCCATGCCAGATTCATAGCTGTTTTTCTTCTTAGCTCTTCCTTTCTTCCAGAAACCAGGCACAAGCAATGCAAAGAAGCTGCCTGAATTATTTAGCTACCATTACTTTATCTTGTCTCATTTTTTCCAGCTCTTTTGGGGGCTGCCCATCGCTGAAAAAATTCGAGCAGAACAACAGCCGTTCTTGATTCCATAGTCACAATCACTGTTGCCCAGATGTGGGGAGCCTTTGGGCCTCCAGATGTTGCTGAAATATACCTCCCATAAACCCCAGCAAGGATAGCCAACAGCCAGGAATGATGGGTTGCAGTTCAGCAGTTTTCCCCTCACATAGGACAATTTCACTACCATATTCATTTTTATGCAGACTTTCCCCTAATATATGCATATTAGCATGTACTGTTTGGTTGGAAAACTGCATTGCTAAGCTCAGATGAATATGAATTTCGAAGGATGGCTGTGTTTCTAGTTCTCATATTGATTGGGAAAATGCACATTGGACAGATTTATCTTTAGATGTGAACCAAATCAAATTTCTCCCCCATTCCTAAACCCCAACTGAAAGATTTGCTAAAATTACACCAAGTTTTCTTATTATTACGCTTCTATTTAGAGATTTATTTGGAGTCTGTCTTGTACCAAATTTTGACGTAAGTATAATATAAGCAAGAGTGAATGTGAGTTTATATATTTCACAGCACTGTTTATAGTCAAGCATGCACAACTGTATTGTTCTTAAAAATAAAACACCTGTGCACAGTATTTGTGTATCACACATAGGCATGATTTATAGAGTCACACTGTAAAGTAGCATTTTCAGCCAGCAGTTAGAAAAAAAAGGCATAAATGGTGGGAGGAGCAGGAGTTCGTTCAGACAAAATGCAGGAGCTGAGGCGCGATCATGTAGTAGGAACAGAAAGAGGGAGAAGCTGGTCAGGAGGGAAAATTGAGGAGAACACTTTTGCAGGAAGAAAGCAGAAGGGAAAGAGACAGAGGGCCAATGGAGGTGGAGAACAAGGGCATGTTCCTGCTTGGATGAGCGTAAGAGAGCACAGATTAGGAAATCCGAGTCCACACAAAAATGCAGTCCAATCTGAAAGTGGTAAGTAGATCCCACAAAATGCGAAGGGCTCTGTAAGTGAAATGAGACTTGGGAAGGACACTTTTTAAAAATGTGAACTGGGCAGACATGGAGCAGTCATCACTGCTTCTGGTTCGAGGCAGATGCTCTGTGTTGAGGGCAAAGCCAAGCCATCTAAATCATCATCACTACATCCAAAGGAGCAAGGATCTCCGCCATGACTGACCAGGAAAAGAGCTACCTGTTCTAGAAGAGTGGGGGGGGGTGACCTGTATGGGTAAAGGGGACCCCTGACCATTAGGTCCAGTTGTGGCCGACTCCTGGGTTGCGGCTGTGGCAATCAAACAGGGTCCCCGGACGTTTCACCATCTATTGATCCCTGTGCCACCGCTTTCTTTCTCGCTGCCACCACCCAGGCCCTACCTGGTACAATACTGAGTCCAGTCAGGGTTAAATTGGAACATAAACTTTTGTTTATTTATTGCAGCTTAACAAGCGTGTGGTTTCATGAACAATATCAGTAAACTGATCATTCAATCCCATGGACTGCAAGAAGATCAAACTTATCCATTCTTAGGGAAATCAGCCCTGAGTGCTCACTGGAAGGACAGATCCTGAAGCTGAGACTCCAATACTTTGGCCACCTCATGAGAAGAGAAGACTCCCTGGAAAAGACCCTGATGTTGGGAAAGATGGAGGGCACAAGGAGAAGGGGACAACAGAGGACGAGACGGTTGGATAGTGTTCTTGAAGCTACCAGCATGAGTTTGACCAAACTGCGGGAGGCAGTGGAAGACAGAAGTGCCTGGCATGCTCTGGTCCATGCGGTCACGAAGTGTCGGACACGACTAAACGACTAAACAACAACATCAGTCAATTACATTCATAGGGTGCCTATCCAGTCCTATAACTTCCACTACCTGCTCTCACTCACTAAACAACCTCTCCGATATTTACTTGTCTGCCTAGCCCCTAGCTGTTCCTGACTCAACTTCTTTCGCTACACTAACTCAACCTACCCACAACTCTAGCCCAATTCACTCCCACTCCAACCAACCACCCAACTCCCAACAAACTCCTTCAACAAACTCCCCCTTTTGCCACTCCCAGAGCTAGTTTTATAGTCCCACTGACTCCACCCCCGGGTCCTGACTGGGCAACCTGTTTAACTATTTCACCTCCAGCACTCTCTCATATGTTAACGTCACAGCGGCGCTCATCTCGCTTTATTGTCCGAGGGAGCCGGTGTACAGCTTCCTGGTCATGTGGCCAGCAGGACTAAGCTGTTTCTGGCGAACCAGAGCAGAGCACGGAAATGCCGTTTACCTTCCCGCCGGAGCGGTACCTATTTATCTACTTGCACTTTGACGTGCTTTTGAACTGCTAGGTGGGCAGGAGCAGGGATCGAGCAACGGGAGCTCACCCCGTCGCAGGGATTTGAACCGCCGACCTTCTGATCGGCAAGTCCTAGACTCTGTGGTTTAACCCACAGCACCACCCACGTCCCACCTGTATGGGTACTGAGGGCCAATTGGCAAAATTTTAGGGAGCTTCATGGCTGTGGTGGGTGAGGGCACCCTACATTGTTGCATGTACAGTCTTGCATGGAAGCCATACACATCAAAAATGAGTGTAGGCCTCTGGACCTGGAAATAATGGTTTGGGGAGGGCAGAACAAGCCCCTGAACCAGAGGTTAGTCACCCCTGCCCTAGAAGACAACAGCATAATGGGGAGGTGTTATTTCATGATACCACTTCATTTCCTTTCCTGTCTTGATCCCACTAGAGAACTCTAGGTTTTGTTATTCCCAATCCCATTAAAGACTTCAGGTAAGTGAGTTTCTAGCATCCTTGCTGGGAATGATGGGGTTCGGGGACAGGAAGACGTGTTCTTCATGACAGCAGCTTTTGTGCTCATAGTTGCAAATACATGTGGAGTGTCCCAGAAAACTGCAGTGTATTTCTTCAGTGACACCAAGGCCGTTAGAAGTTTTGAAAAAGAATGCACTGGTGGCTGAAAGGGGGTACAGAATGGAAGGCCAGAGGCAGGAGGGCACAAAAATAAGAAATATTTTTCTTTCCCATAATGGCTTATGTTCTATATCATGTACTTTGATATTTTTTGTAGCTTTTTCCATTATTATTATTATTATTAAGCATTTTTCTTTTGTAATTTTGGTTGTTTATATTTATCTGTATTTGTTTAAAGCAAAATAAGAGTATTTTTTAAAAAAAATTATTATTATTTTTTTTGGGGGGAATGCCGAATTCTGTCCTCACTCAGGGCACCATATTACCAAAGTCTGCCCCTGGTGTAAGGCAGGCCTTCTATGTCCCCCTGCACATCTGCTTTCTCCACCCTTACGATATCAGAGAAAGGCGAGTGAATGCCTAGTTTGTTTTTCTCTCCCAGAACACTCACTTCTTTCTCTAATTAAAACAACTCTCTCCATTCTTTTGGCAGACTTCTCAAGAGCCAGAAGGGTTCTTCACTCTTTCCTCAAGTAGTAACAGGCTGGTACTGCAAGCCAAAGTACAGAACAATTTGAGGTGTTTCCTCAGCTTCGTGCCCACGAAGATGGATGGAGTGCAGGGGAGTGGTACCCCTGCAATGATCCTGGCTTGTCACCTTGAATGTAAACTTTGATAATTGCACAGGTGCTCATTAGGAGAGATAATTGCCCTGGCATTTCACACCCCACCCCACTGATTTTTCAGCAGCAAGCCATTTAGGAAAGGAAGGTGCAAGATCTGCCGCACAACTGGAGCCAAGGATTGGTACAAGGGCCCAATCCCTTTCTTTTGCTGTTGACATGGAATGCAGCTCACTGAGGGGAAGATGTGAGTTCATTCTAGTAGAGCAGGGTGGAATATAATGGTTTTTAAGAAGCATTTAAAAAAATATTAACAATTTCAACATAACAAAATATCAGAATAAATATCAGAACAAAATATTCCCTTAGCTCCTCTGATTTCTCAACACATATTGTTCTCTGCATGCTGTAAAATTGTATAAATCCTTATATTATAATATATAAATAATTATCTATCTACTAATCATCTTCATTATTTCCCCCCCTTCCCCCCCCCCCCCCCCCACAAAACCCCCCCCCCCAAGACTTCCCTCAGCTCCTCTCTCTGATTTCTCAACACATATTGTTCCCTGCATGCTGTAAAATTGTATAAATCCTTATATTATCTATCTACTATATTAACCATCAATAGATTTGTGTATGCTTATTCAAAACCTGCCAAGGAGTCCAGTTCATTTTGTGTCTTTTTAAATAATATGTAAAGAGTTCCCATTCTTTTTGAAGTCACAGTTGGCCTTGTCTCGCAGTTTCTATGTCAGTTTAGCCAGTTCTACATAGTTCATCAATTTCTCTTGCCACTGTTCTTTTGTCGGGGTTTCCTCATTCTTCCATCCTTGTGCTATCAAGAAAGAAGCATTTAAAAAAAATAATACATTGAATTTTCCATAAGACTCACCTTTGCCATCTAGTGTCACATTGTATATTGCACTTCAAACACACTTTAAACATTTTATTTGCAGCTGTATAGCTGAGTCCTAAGTGTGCAGTGGGGTGGCAGGGGGGAGGGTGAAGCTTAAGGGAAAGGATGTAGCTTTGCCAGTGCTATTTTTCTATTTTAAAAAAGAGGTGCCAGAACTCATCATGAACACCTCCCTTGTTTTCTTATAATGGCAATGGCGCCCACCTGAGAGGTGCTGGAATTGAGTTCCAGTGAGTTCCAGCTGAAAAAAGTTACATATGGGGATTATGGGGAAATTTGATTCACTTTGCATTGAAAGGTGAATCTACCTAATTATCACCTTCCAGAACAATACACCCAACCAAACACAGCCACCTCTCAAAATTTGCACTCATCTGAATTTTGAAATGCAGGTCTCCAATGAAGTAATGTGTACAAAACTGCATCTTCTGGGGTCAACAATGCACAAAAAAGGCATATACAGTGGTACCTCGGGTTACAAACACCTCGGGTTACAAATACTTCAGGTTACAGACTCCACTAACCCAGAAATAGTACCTCGGGTAACTCTCATCACAGCAGACATTCAGTTTATAACATTCAATAAGACAGAAATCAACATCTTTATTGGCCAGTATGCTTGAGTATCCTTTCAGAATCTATTCTGATTACTATAAAAATTAATTAGAAGGAAAAAAGAAGGTTGGGCTCTTTTTTCAGTTCCAGCACCTCTTAGGTGGGCACCAATGCCGTTCTAAGAGAACGAGGGAGGCATTCATAGTAAGTTCTGGCACCTCTTTCTCTAGCAAAATAGCACTATCTATATGATACACTGCACAGATTTTTGTATGACTGATAAGACTTGCTAATACCTTCCTGTTTCTACTCACAGAAACTCAAGACATTTTTGTAGCATTATTCTTCATACAGTAAAGTTAAACCAGAATGCCAGAAATGATCTGGACCACCTTATCAGCTTTGGATTAAAAACAGAAGAGATATATCAGATTCAAACGCATTAGTCACTTTCCCTCCTGTTCCTCCTCCTCTTCTCTCTCTCTTTTTAAGGTTTCTGAGAGTAAAACCAGATAACATTTCTGTGTGTGTCAGGAACATGGTTTTTGGCACAAACAAAAAAGATGTTCGATAAAAAATTAAGTTTCATAATTTTGGACCGAGTTATGCAGAGCTTAGCTGTGATTAAGGTTTCACCACTGCAAAATACCAGCCATATTTCGAAAGTTCAAAAGTCCTCTGTGTTAAAATAGAGGTTCTGTCTCTGCTGCAGTGATCCTTGCTTCTTTCGTAGACAAAACTCTACACTTCACATTGTGTCAAGTGGCTTAAAGGCTGGAGCCATAGAAAACCCAGGCTCTGAAACAGATTTCTCCTCCGCCTTTTGCCAAACTGCCTATCCATTTCTCTGAAAAACAGGTACACAAAACTCTCCTTGCGGTGGTGTGTGCTGGCAATGCTAATCCAAATGTTTCAAATACGTCGGTGAAAACAGTACCTCCTTTGCAGAGAAATTCTTCATAAAAATTACAAATGTTCTATCTATACTACAATGTTGTAAGCCAGAGTTCCACACTATGGTGTTTTTCACATGCGGCTATAAAAGTGCAATGAGGTTTTTATATGGTCTGATCATCTTTCCTCTTTCTTTACTCCTTTTTGAAATAATAATAATAATAATGTCCTCATTGTTCAAGTGAAAACTAGAAAGGCTTCATTTCCCCATAATAATACAGGGCAGGAAAGAACCCAAAGCCTCCATTGATTATGCACAAAGGGACTGTTCTTATACTACTTTTCATGGCAGTTAAGTAAGTCGGCTATTAACCAGTGTGATGAAAGGGCCAGAGATGGGAAACAGGGAACCTGCACTATCATGAATAAGACCCGTCACAGTTAGAAAACTCTGATCATCACGCTGTAATCAGCAAGAAACAGACCAAACTGTCAGGAGCTAAAATATTTAAATCTTAACGACAGGCAAGATATAAGCTGTGTGAGGGAACATTTCAAGCTCCTGTCAAAGCGCAGACTCTCTTGCTTTCGGGATGAAATGATTTGGGTGGATGGAGGAGAGGATGTGTCATTTTAACTATTCATTATAGCTCAGGGCCCCTAATGAAAAAAGAAATAAAACACATGCTATTATGAAATATATCATCAGGGCGAGAGTTCTCCCCATTTCTGTATGTGAGGAATGTTGCCCTTATCCACCTCTACGGTCTGATCTAATAAAAATATAATATGGAAGAACTCAATATATAAGCTCTGATATATTTACTATTAGGCATATTTCATATTAAAAAGCTTCAGGCCAATCAATAGCATCCAGGTAAACGCAACAAATAAGAAACAAAAACAAAAATTTAAAAGGAGCAACCAGATACGGATTTTTAGTTCACCATAGCCTAAAAACTATGGGAAGGAAACATTGTGAATGAAACAAAACATATACAAAGCATCAAACAAATAAAATAGTGAGAGGTCATATCCAACTATGGCTGCAATCCTAACCTCACTTACTTGAAAGTAAGCCCCACAGAATTCAATAGAACCTACTTCTAAATAGACATGGTTAGGACTGTGCTTATACTCCCAAGTGAGTGTACACAGAATTAAAAGCCTAAGCATAAAATCCTTTCATCTGAAACTGTCCTGCAAGCTCACTCCCATTTTTCTTTCTCCTTATCTTCTAAGCTTGCTTTTTGACATTATCGTGAGACATGTCAGTCATTGCCAAAAATGTGCTTTCATCACAGGGCTGCCATATTAAAGAATTTGAATATTCGTGGGAATATCTTTCATTGCTCTTCACTTGCAAGAATGTAAATCATGAGGGAGGGAGAGCATGCAAGAGTGGATGAGGTTAGGGGCAAATCCTTCCTTCCTTCCTTCCTTCCTTTCTTTCTTTCTTTCTTTCTTTCTTTCTTTCTTTCTTTCTTTCTTTCCAAGGGTGTGAGGGAAAGAAGATGCCTGGTGAAGCAATTATTTGGGAGCAAAGTCAGCCTTTGAGGGGAAGGGTCATCTACGCAGCAAGAGCAGTAGACAGTGTCTTAAATTACAGAAGTTTTTTTTCCCTCTCCTTTCAGACGTTGTACCTTCATTCCACACTTACACACAGGCAGACACACACACACACACACACACACACACACACACACACACACACACA
>JAXCMG010000056.1:65067-105246 GCA_034642415.1 Podarcis siculus | reverse complement strand
ACACACACACACACACACACACACACACACACACACACACACACACACACAATTTGCTCTGATGATTTATTCCTTTACTTACTAAATATTAGAGTTCATACCCCACTTTTCTTGCAAATAAATCCAAGCAGCTATGAGTAGCAAATGTTAAAAATAAGAAAAGAGACTTAAAACAATAAGGACAGAGGGCGGAAAGACACCTCCCCACAGGCCAGGAGAAATGGAGAACATCACCACAAACCAATGAGAAGCCTTGGTGGGAGGTGGAGGAGCAGACCTCAGAAAATAACTGTTATGTACTGAAGTTCTCACCCTGGGCCAGCAGGGGGATACTGTAGATAGTTATGCAAATGAAGGATCGAAAAGTGACGTTCAGTGATTGGATAGTTTTAGAACGTTGCAACAGTTACAATTGTTCTGTAGCTCTATATAAGCAGGCTGACTGAGCTCCTCAGTTTAGTTCTGTTCTAGCTTACAAAATAAAGAGCTGCTTTGGAGAAATCGCTGTGTCGTCTGCTATGTCAACCCACAACTTAACAATAACTAATGACAAACTATGCTTCGTAACAGTTTCAAGTCAGGTAGCTGTGTTGTAGGAAAACCAAGAACATCAGAAAATATAATGTCATGGTCATTCTGCCCATCTTTCTTTGCACAGGAAGAGAATGAGGGCGGAGGCCACCTTTTGTTAAGCTTTTCCTAATCAGGCACATCTGGTGCCCCAAATTCGTGATTGTTTGAGAGATCCTTCTGGCACCAGTTAGCTCCCTGTTCACCTTTCTGAATGGCGAAATAAAGCCTTGGTCTGAGTCTCATTAACACCAGTCCTGTTGCAACCCATTCCTCTCTTTTCTTTTCATAAGGACCATCTTCTAGATCAGGGTTGGGGAACCTGTGGTTCTCCAGATGTTGCTGAACTACAACAAGATGGCTGTCAAGAATGGGAAACTAACCAAGGAGGTTTTGTTTTTCTTTACAGGGATCGCCTCCTACCTTCTGGAGGTGGACTTTGTTTCCCACCTACTTCTCTCTCTTTTCTTTTTTTGTACTATTGTCAAATGGAATGAAATCGTTATAAATTAATATGTATGTTTTGTATTTTATGATATGACGTTGACTTTTATGGGAACCGCTTTGAGGTCTGCATGACATAAAGCAGTATATTTTTGCTCTATAAGATGCACCAGACCACAAGACGCACCTAGTTTTTGGAGGAGGAAAACAAGAAAAAATATATTCTGAATCTCAGAAGCCAGAACAGCAAGACGGATCGCTGTGCAGTGAAAGCAGCAATCCCTCTTGCTGTTCTGGCTTCTGGGATAGTTGCGCAGCCTGCATTCGCTCCATAAGATGCACACACATTTCCCCTTACTTTTTAGGAGGGAAAAAGTGAGTCTTCTAGAGCAAAAAATATGGTAAGACTTACAAACAAACCTCATCCCTGACTATTGGCCATTCTGGTTTGGAGTCCTACAACACCAGCTTCTTTCCTTGGTCTAGCTGTCCATATTGCTATCCTCAATCACTCCTCTTCCACAACTCAGTGACTTTTCCTTCCACCATCCAAATGTTTTCCTCAACTCACATTCTCTTTCCTCCTAAGCAGACTGTACCTATTCTGCTCTCTCTTTCCTTTGCTGCTTTGCCTGACTTTCTATGGAAGCCCTCCCTGCATTTATAATTTCTTCACAGACATGAGTAGATAAGGCTTAATCAACAGGTGACAAGTGGTGTTTCCTATTTGCCTTCTGGGATCTATATTCTCATTATATGAAGAAAGATTTGTGCTCATTTAAAGCTCACCCATCCTGAGCAATTATGCAAAGCAATTATATGGAGATAGAATGTGGAAAATAATGGTGGGAGGGAAACCTAATTAAAAACTTATATAAAATTGGCTGAGAACCAAATCCCTTAAGAACTTCTAAACTATAGTCCCTGTGTTGCCATAAATCAGGCCAACACTTTTCCTATGAATATTCACCCCAAGCTAAGACTTCCATATACACACACCACATAGCTGTCAACTTTTCCCTTTTCTTGCGAGGAATCCTATTCGGAATAAGGGAATTTCCCTTTAAAAAAGGGAAACGTTGACAGCTATGACACACCAAAAGTTGCCTACACAACAGCTGAGACAATTGGATATTTTTATAAGATACCCAAGGTTATTGAGGTTTAAAAAAAAATGGAAGAAAAACCATGACTAGATAATGTCAAAGCTGTCTTTACTCGGATTACATGTCTTAAATGATGACTGCAATGGGCTTGTGCAGGAAACAAGCCTTCTCATTGTTAGCCAGGAGATTCAGCTTTGCCGATTTTTCTTTCCCTTCAATGGCTTGCGGGGGCAGAGAGAGAGTGAGTGAGAGCAGGACACAGAAAGGTGATCCCTGTCAGCTTGCTTGTTGCCCTTCTCTCAGGAAATACCTGCTTTTGGAAGACAAGACCGAGAACAAAATAGCCATTGTTGGAAGAGGGAGCGAGCAGGGGAGCGCAATCTGGCGACAGATCTGCCTTTCTCTTTGTGGAGCAACAGTACAATCCTATATTGGTACACTCAGAGGCAAGCCCCAGTGAGTTCAGTGGGACTTATTCTCAGGCACGCAAGTACAGGATTGGAGCCAGAATTAGCCTCCAACTAATTTTGGCTTGGGTTACAAATTACAGAACATAGTGCTGTATTGAAAGGGAGACATATTGACATGCCGGCATGCAGACATATTGAAAGGGACTGCAGGAGAACGAGGGTGGAGTTGATGGATTCATACAGAATATTATAACGCTTTGTTTGCAATTAAAAAGCCAATAAGCAAAAAGGTTTCTGAAAATAATGACGATAAGCTTATCTGCATGGACTTTTTTCAAACCGTCATCTCTTTGATTGTTTGGAGAGGCAAGTTTTCAACTAAAAATAGGAACAAGTCTTCTGCATAATGTTCATTATTATATGTGTTATTACTCATTATTATACAGATGTTATATGCATATGCACTCCAGGTCTCCTAAAGTAGCCATCATATAAATAGACACCTACAATAATATACATGGTGAATAGTGTCTCTTTTATATGCATATTTGTGTGCATTTATATGCATATTTGTGTGTACAGTGGTACCTCAGGTTACATACGCTTCAGCTTACATATGCTTCAGGTTACAGACTCCACTAACCCAGAAATAGTGCTTCAGGTTAAGAAATTTGCTTCAGGATAAGAACAGAAATCAGGCTCCGGCGGCACGGCAGCAGCAGGAGGCCCCATTAGCTAAAGTGCTGCTTCAGGTTAAGAACACTTTCAGGTTAAGTACGGATCTCCAGAACGAATTATGTACTTAACCCGAGGTACCACTGTATACAAATTATGTGTGAGCAGCTCAGACTTAAGAGAGTGCTTGATGCAAGAGTTGGTTTGATGCAAGCAAAGCTTAGCTGGGTCAGAACCACCAAATTCCAGTCTGTTCTGGTAACCATTATTATTCCTATATTCTTCTTTTCCATTGCAAAAGTCAGTCCCCTCCAAACTAGAGCCTTTTTGGCAGGGAAAAACCACCTTTTCAGCTAATCAGATTTTGTACTTTGCTCCATGTCTGTCAGTTAACTTGTTTTTGTTAGATCTGTTCCACCATTGCATTTAGTAAATGTCCATGAAAACTTTAATTGCAAATCTGTCTGAATCACAAAGGAATTAAGATATGTGTTTGTCTCATTCGGATTCATAAAATAAGTCTGATAAGAAATTTTGGCACAACTCAAGAACCACTCAGTGAGAATCACATAAATTTTGCTGTCTTTTGATCACTGAATACGAAAGAGAGAGTTGTATCCAACTTTTCCCTGGATGCTGGTTTGAGAGGGGAAAGAAATATGAGTTGGACTACAAAATTTCCTTGAAATCTACCCCAATCTTTTCTTGAGTACTGAACTCAAACCTACATATTAAATCCTCCCACAGAGAACTTGCATTTGCTTTAATGGAAATTTTCTCTATCATAATAACTCTGCAAGAATGGAAATACAGTTGTGGTCTCTTTGCTGAGAGTTAAAAAAGATTCTTGTCCCCAGTGACTCATAGGACGTGCAGATGTCCCATGCTTGAGTTCCTAATCTTTAAGTATTTTGCAAGTCAACAACAAATAAAAGATATTGGAGGAAAAAAGGACACAATATATTTAACCTTATGGTTTTGCAACTATTTTCTTAGTGCTCACTACAGAAATTTTGAAACGATACAAGAGTCGCTTTATCCCTGTCATCATAAGAACATTAAGATCTATTCTGCTCACATATTCATTATTAAAACAGCCACCACTCTGCCCTTTAGTATAGAAAATGAAGAATGGAAATGGATCTGGAATCATATACTTTAGAAATTAATTGCTACAGGTTTAAAAGGAAACTTCTTTAAATCTCAATAGCAGTAGGAAATGTGGATCAGATCAGTTCACATCAGAATTTGCAGAAATCAAATTCTTCAAGCACCCCCACTTCTTGTGGTCATTGTAGCCAACAGACTGGACTTTGCGGCTGAAGAAATATGTTGGAGATGCAACCCACTGCAAACTCAGGGTTTCCTCACCAATATCCATATATAGTGCTTTTTTTCCTTAAAAAATGTTTAGGGGTACTCTCATTTTGACTCAAGAAAATACCATTTTATTGTTCAAATCGGGGGAAATAAATACAGTAAATGGACAAAAGTACAAAGATTCACAAAATGTTTAGGGGTATGCGCACCCCTGAATACCCCCAGAAAAAAGCACTGTCCGTATATAAGTTTGAAAACTTGAAGTAAGTATAAGAATGCATGTGCACACGCACGCACGCACGCACACACACAAACATGGTTTGCATAATGGAATGTTCCCAAGACTGACTCCATGTTTGATGAGGCCCTTCAGTGAGGTGACAGCTCTGGGCAACTGGGAGCTGCCATTTTTATTTCCCACAATGCCCACGGTGACAAGGTGTCATTCTGGGACACTGTGGGGAATTTAAAAGTGTCTGGAGTGTCTGGAGGCGGTTGGATGGCAGCTAACAGATTGAGGTTGAATCCTGACAAGACAGAAGTACTGTTTTGGGGGGACAGGGAGTGGGCTGGTGTGGAGGACTCCCTGGTCCTGAATGGGGTAACTGTGCCCCTGAAGGACCAGGTGTGCAGCCTGGGAGTCATTCTGGACTCACAGCTGTCCATGGAGGCGCAGGTCAGTTCTGTGTCCAGGGCAGCTGTCTACCAGCTCCATCTGGTACATAGGCTGAGACCCTACCTGCCCACGGACTGTCTCGCCAGAGTGGTGCATGCTCTGGTTATCTCCCGCTTGGACTACTGCAATGTGCTCTACGTGGGGCTACCTTTGAAGGTGACTTGGAAACTGCAATTAATCCACACTGCGGCAGCTAGACTAGTGACTGGGTGTGGCCTCTGAGACCACATAACACCGGTCCTGAAAGATCTTCATTGGCTCCCAGTACGTTTCTGAGCACAATTCAAAGTGTTGGTCCTGATCTTTAAAGCCCTAAATGGCCTCGGTCCTGTATACCTGAAGGAGGGTCTCCACCCCCATCATCCAGCCCGGACACTGAGATCCAGCGCTGAGGGCCTTCTGGCGCGAGAAGCCAAGTTACAGGGAACCAGGCAGAGGGCCTTCTCGGTAGTGGCACCTGCCCTGTGGAACGCCCTCCCAGCAGATGTCAAGGCAATAAACAACTATTATACTTTTAAAAGACAACTGAAGGCAGCCCTGTTTAGGGAAATTTTTAATGTCTGATGCTGTATTGTTTTTAATATTCAGTTGGAAGCCGCCCAGAGTGGCTGGGGAGGCCCAGCCAGATGGGCAGGGTATAAATAAATTATTATTATTATTATTAGCTCCAGAACAGGCTCCAGAACAGGCATGGGGGGGGGGGTAGGGATGCTGGGTGCTGACACTAGGCCTGTTCTCAGCACATGCGAAATCCTTCCGACATCCTGACCACTTTGAGGGTTTTTTCCTACAATCCAGTGGCATATACATTTTATGAAATAACAACAACGACAATGACAACTCCATGTGGATTTCCATCGTGAGGTCACTGCTAAAGTCACCTTAGCGGGGAAAATATTCTGTGAACTTCTTTCAACAGATCTTTTTAAATGAGATACAGTGGTACCTCGGGTTACAGACGCTTCAGGTTTCAGACGCTTCAGCTTACGGACGCTTCCTCTAACCCAGAAATAGTACCTCGGGTTAAGAACTTTGCTTCAGGATGAGGACAGAAATCGTGCTCCGGTGGCACGGCAGCAGCGGGAGGCCCCATTAGCTGAAGTGGTACCTCAGGTTAAGAACAGACTCAGGTTAAGAACAGACCTCCAGAACAAATTACGTTCTTAACCCAAGGTACCACTGTATATGGCTTTCCAACTTCGTTCCAGCATTGTTTGTGGGATGCCATGCAGCTCTGGGTTAACTAACTCCTCTAAAGCATGCTCACCCATCCACCCTGAAGTAAAATATTTGGAGGTGTCAACAGCAGAGGGGAACCCCTAATCCAGAAGAAAAGATGGAACAGAGAAGATGGGGTCAGTTTGACCTCAGACCTGCAGAGGCACCGCCACTCCTGGAGCAAAATTCCACGCCTAGCTGGCCTGAGGGCACATCACTCCTAGACAGCCATCTGGCATACCTTACATATTAGACTGTAATGTAAGTAACTCTATCTCACTGAGTCATTCTTGGGAAAAGTTTGCAGCAATTACAGAGAAAAACACTGATGAGCTCTCTCTGTGTCTCTCTCTCTTATGTCTGTCTGATAGGTTGCGGCACCTAGGGGCCTGTGGGTAGGGATGTAAGGGGGCAGCGATTTGCTCTAGGTTAGCCACAGTCTGTACTGTTTCCATTCGGCTTCTGTTAAAAGCAACATCGTTTATCTCTCCATCCACTGTGACTGAAACTTATGCAATTAATTTAACTGCATTTCCATGGAAGGGAAATATAAAAAAATACAGAAAATAACATAGTTGTGTGCATAATTATTGCATACAAAAAACTATACCAAATGTCCCTCATATTTGCTTGCCACTCATACATACTTCCATGACTTCTATTCTTTACCTCGGATGAACATGCAAATTGTGAGAATTTCTGTTTTCCATTTTCAGTACAGTTTTCTGGCATCCCTGCAGACCATAGGCTGTGCTTTTTGAGGCATTGAGTTCTGTAGCCTGTAGCACAATTCTTTACATATTTTTTAAAGAAATTGCTGCAAGCTGTATTCACGTAGTAAAGGCTATGATGTTAAAGCAAAACTCTGATCTTTCATGGGACTTGAGCAACGTACTCTAGTTCTGAAGTCAAACAGCTTAATAAATATCCAAGCTGTTTATGCTAATTCTGTCTCCCTCCGGGTCTTCACCGCCCCTTGACATGTGTGTGCATTGATCAGGGTTGACTGCATGTACACGCATTGCATGCTGTATTTTCCTGGAACTGATTTCTCAGTATAATTGCTAAATCATCATTCTTTCTGATCCCATGAACTGGTGATGAAAACCATAACCCATAGGCAAGTCTGCAGATTTGAATAGGCACAGTATTAATCACACACTTTAATTGAATGCTGAGCCTTTATTTAATGGCATACAAAGTTATGAAATAGACAGTTCATCCCCTGAAGTAATGTTGGCATATATGATAGTTATTTTTACCGGGTCTAGCCTCATTTATTTATTTATTTATAACAATTTTTTTCCCATGCTTGTTACATACACAAGAAAAATAATACAAAAAGCAATACTGAAAAAGGGTACAACTTAAGAGAGGAAGAAAATAATAATAATAAAAACTTACACAATCTGTTATTAAGATAAAAAGTATGACATAAATTTCTGATTGTAATTTCATGTTACAATAAAAATTAAAATCTCATTATCTTTTATACCCAACTTCCCATTTATTCCTTAATTCTTTTTACATATCTTTACTGCGACACCAAAATACAATTTTTTTGTGTTAATATTTTCACAATTTATAAATATTTATGTTTATATAAGCAATTGCTAAAAACTGCTGTGATCACTCAAAAGCTGCTACAGATCTTAACATGGTATAATTTTGTTTAAGATATGTTCTGAAGGCCTCCCATTTTGATACAAATTCAGTTCTCGGTTTATTTTTTATTTCCCCCCAATAGATTGTCTAATTCAGCATATTCGGTCCATTTTTGCATCCACTCTTGTCTAGAAGGAATTATGTCACTCTTCCACCTTGTAGCTATAAGGTCTCCCGCTGCCACTGTTGCATACAAATAAAGATCTGCATTTTTTAGGAATATCTGAATCAGTGATGCCCAACAGATATAGCATGGGTAGGCAAACTAAGGCCCGGGGGCCAGATCTGGCCCGATCACCTTCTAAATCCAGCCCGCGGATGGTCCAGGAATCAGCATGTTTTTACATGAGTAGAATGTGTCCTTTTATTTAAAATGCATTTCTGGGTTATTTGTGGGCATAGGAATTCGTTCATTATTTTCCCCAAAATATAGTCGTCGTCCCCCCCACATCGTCTGAGGGACAGTAGACCTGATGAAAAAGTTTGCTGACCCTTGAGATATAGCCTTCTTTAATTGTACACCACAGTCCACCACATCTATGGTTCATATAACACAAATGGGACTTGAACAAAAAAATCTCACTCACCCCCAGACTGGCATAAGCTGCAGTTGATCTCCCACACTTATTTCTTCTCTAGTGGGTAGCACTGAATCAGAGAGTGAGGCAATATATTTATAGAATCACAGAACTATGGACTTGGAAGGGACTCTGGGGGTCATCTAGTGCAACCTCCAGCAATGCAGGAATCTCCACCCATGGTTCCCACCCAGTTTGAAACCACACTGGACCCTGCTTAGCTCTGCAAATGTACTAGCAGTTTTACTGCTGCACCACTAGGAGGACTCATGGGGCAGAATTGAGTGGTGTGCAAGTTTCACCTTCACACAACAGTCTTGGGCTGGGGAAAGGAGGAATTTCCAGTGTCGGCTAAGATTATGTCTATCCTTGCACAGCACAAACTGCATTTACTGCTATACATGCTTACTAAAATCAGGCAAATGATTATGCCAGCCGGGGCTTCAGACAACTGGCACAGGCTGGTAAGCACTCATCTTGCAGCTCAGGGGGCCTCCAAACTGGCAGGATTTGGGGGAGGGATTCAAGTGCGTACCAGGAAATTTAAATTTGTGCAATTCTGCAGTGGATTAAAGTGCTCTGTTGCCTAGTGCAACAAATCCTTTTAAAATAAAAAAGAAACAAAGTTTTGCAGCTAGGGAAATGCAATGGAAAATGTTAGTTTGTACATCTTTGTGGGAAGATGTACAAACACCCCTCCAGTAAATCAGGATGAATGCTAGACGAAACTCCTTGTAAACAATGCAGAACGAAGACCAGCCATTATGTAACCTCTGGGTAAGCTTTGTGCAAGTAAATCAGGATAGGTAAAGGTAAAGGGACCCCTGGCCATTAGGTCCAGTCATGACCGACTCGGGGGTTGTGGCGCTCATCTCGCTTTATTGGCCGAGGGAGCTGGCATACAGCTTCCGGGTCATGTGGCCAGGGTCATGTGGCCAGCATGACTAAGCCGCTTCTGGCGAACCAGAGCAGCGCACGGAAACGCCGTTTACCTTCCCGCCGGAGCGGTACCTATATTTATCTACTTGCACTTTGACGTGCTTTCAAACTGCTAGGTTGGCAGGAGCAGGGACCTAGCAACGGGAGCTCACCCCGTCGTGGGGATTCGAACCGCCGACCTTCTGATCGGCAAGTCCTAGGCTCTGTGGTTTAACCCACAGCGCCATCCGCATCCTAATAGATGCTCAATAAATGCTCTGGGGGAACCTGCAGGTTCTTAAGCAATCCTTGGTGGGCAGTAATCTTTGATCTACACAACTGTTTTGCAGAGAAAAGTAAAAGGGAATTTTTTCTCAAAAAGAAAATGAAAAAATGTGGGAGATGTGCCACTGCTACAAATGCAGGTTTGATCTTACAAGTATGCCAGACCACATAGAGGGATTGTTTTCCTGTAATGTTTGAAATTCACTGGTAAAAAGGACTTCCTTATCTTTTTCATCGCCCCGAGTCCTGCTTTTGTGTGGTCTCCTCTCCTTTCATTTTCAAATGATGATCCTAGGCAGTCTCCTTTGCTATAAAACTAAATCTAAGAAAGTTCTATCAATGTTTCTCTTTGAAGGCAACTCTGTATAGGCGAAGAGCAAACTCATTCTCTAGGTGTGGATCCTTATGTAGCCAAAATGTCACTGTCCGGACAAGAGAGAAGCATCAGCAGGCTTGAGGGACTCCCCCCGAAAAAGTCCAGTGAGTGAAAATGATGGACTTTTTGGAGCTGGCTGACCTGACTGGAAGAATCCGCGACCAGAAAGAAGAGGAATTTCAAGAAGACTGGAAGAAATTTAAGGACTTATTTGAATAAATATTGTAATATAAAAAATTAGAAACTACTTGAAAGTACCACACAGGCCTAGGATTAAATTAGGACATAATTAAATAAATGGGATTTAGAATACTAAGAAAAGTGAATAAGTTGGATTATAACTGGAGATACTTTAGCTTAATAATGATATTGGAAAGCTGTTACATTCAATTACAAGGAAACTCAGAAGGGAGGGAATGGAGGAAGTCAATTAAGATGTTTATAAAGCTGGATTTCTAAAGAATTAAGTTTGTTTTCATTGTTTAGTTGTTTATGTATTTTTTCTGTTTTTGTTTTTGTGTGTTATTTTGTTATGTGATATTTGTTATAATTATGTAAAATCTAATAAATTTTTTATTAAAAAAAAAGTCCAGTGAGGATTGAATAATATCATTGGCCATGGAATGCTGCCTGACTGTTCAATGTTTTCTGATGTTCAATGTTTTCTGATTCAACTCTCATCATCCCCAGCCAATGTTCAAGGATAATGGGAGCAGGGCCGCAGGATCTGTCCGCTTTGGTGTTCTCATTTCCCCGGTCTTAAATTCAGTTCTCCATATTTCTGCAGCCATTTGCACATTTTTAAAAAATCCTCGTGCAAATTTGCGGCCTCCTCTTTTAAGAAAAGCAGGCTACCCAGCTTTCTGAGACCTATTGGCCCTCAAACTATAGCGTCATATTTTATCTTCGCACACAAACACCAGGGATTTCATAGGTGGAAACGGGGAGGCTGCTTTTGTCCCATTCAAAATACTTAAGGAAGATTGTCCAACAATGGGAGCTTCTCCAAAGCAACTGTTCATGTTCCCAGTTTTCAGGGCCAGCTTCAGCTAGGGGTAGACTCAAGCCTCACACTTTTCAGGGGCTGTTTCTGGTGCCATTGCATTGCATCTCGGAGCTAGAAGTTCTGCATTTCTTGGCTAGGGAATGAAGTGCTTCACCTTTTTCAGTAGGCTGTTATTCCAAGCTTTACTAGGACGATTAATCCTTTAAATCAACACTCCCGCTGCCATGCAGTGGTATTTACAAAACCACAAATTGCAAATATTTGCTTGCCTTAATACAAGTCCCCCTCTCAAAAGCAAGGCAATTGTGCAGCTAATCTCCTGGGAATCCCATTGTTCCTCAGATTCTGTTTACATGTGGCATGTCCTCGCCTTACTTCTCTGTTCCACTGACTCTCAAATGCTATTCCTATCTCAGCACTGTCTTTTCTCATGCTGGCTGGGCAAAAATGCTATGGCAAAGGGCTGGAAGCCATGTTGGTATTTGGGGCAGAGGGATCCAAAATTAGGACCAACTATAATAATCCGGATAAAATGTCACAAAGTTGTGCGCAAACATTCAAGCCCACCAGAAACTTTATTCAGGCTGGACGTTAAAGGAAAACACAAACTTTTGTGAGTAGGTGGAGGAAAAGATGTAAGGCTCTTGCAGATTTGCAATACATTTTCAGATGCTGCATGCAACACCATAACAAGACTGGGATGAATTCTTACATTGTTTCTTTCAATTTCCCCACAATTCATTGGGAAAGTGTTGTTTCCAGCATGTCCTGCCTGCAAGAACAGAATGGTGGACTCTTCTTCTAGTCGTATATTCAGCTGATATTTCTTATGCAAAAGAGCGGAGATTCAATCTATGGCTGCTATGGGAAATGTGTGGCCCTCCAGCTGTTCCTTGGCTCCCAACTCCCATCAGCCCCAACCAGCATGACCAATGGCCAGAGATTATGAGAGTTGTAGCCAACATCTGGAGGGCCACAGGATCTGTATCCCTGATCCATGGCATCTCCAGTTAATAGGTTCTCTTGGGCAGGGAGATTATGAAATTCATCGGCTCTTATCTCAAGGACCTTGCTGCTCCCTCAGTAGGGATGTAATAAGGCAGAGATTTCCATCCTGACCTGCGTTCATCACAGTCATCGCTGTTTCCATTCTGCTGGAGCTTGGTTTCCACCAAATACCACATTATTCATATCTGCTATTTAACAGAATTTAGTTACATAACCATTTACATAGTTTAACGCTAATCTTAATGTAAAGGAAACATCAAAACTGTGCCAAAAATCATGAACTATGGTGTGAACTAATACCAATCACATTCATTTGTGTGACTTCTGTTCCTGACCACTGATGAACATGCAAGCTGAAGCAATTTCCACTTCTTTTTCCTGTTTTGTCAGAATTCTCCGACATCCCTATCCCTTAGTGTGTCCCTTTCTCACAACAGCTTGGCATCTCCTGTCCCCGGGAGGTTTCGCCCCAGAGCAGATTCACTTTCTCCTGGATGCTCTCTCTCAGTGGCTCAGTTCAGCTATAACACTAAGTCTTACTCTAACATTACAGTGGTACCTTGGGTTAAGTACTTAATTCGTTCTGGAGGTCCGTTCTTAACCTGAAACTGTTCTTAACCTGAAGCACCACTTTAGCTAATGGGGCCTCCTGCTGCTGCCGCACGATTTCTGTTCTCATCCTGAAGCAAAGTTTTTTACCCGAGGTACTATTTCTGGGTTAGCGGAGTCTGTAACCTGAAGCGTATGTAAGCTGAAGCGTATGTAACCCGAGGTACCACTGTAGTGGCACCCTGGGCATGAATGTCCCCTCTACCCTCCTTTCTCTGATGCAGCTGCTCATCTAAAGTAGGGAGTTTTTTGGAGGGTGTCTCCCAGCTTTTTTCTTCTAATGCAGGCACTCCCAAACTCGGCCCTCCAGATGTTTTGGGACTACAACTCCCATCATCCCTAGCTAACAGGACCAGTGGTCAGGGATGATGGGAATTGTAGTCCTAAAACATCTGGAGGGCCGAGTTTGGGGATGCCTGTTCTAATGGATCAGAATCCCTTGTGCGACTCATTTCACTCATGTGGTTGTCATCACATAGCAAGAAACGTGTGCTGGCAAATCCCACCACCTTAAGGGTATGAACTTGTCCATCCTTACAGCCCTCCATGAGTTGAAGGACCCCAATGAAAGGAGCTTCCTGTACTTCTGGAGATGCCGGGTGGTATTCGACATACGTTTTACTCAGAGTAGACCCACTGAAATTAACCAACATTACTATGTTAGGTCCAGTGTTGGGCACCGGGGTTAAACACCCTCCCTCACATTAGTGAGTGTTAGCAAAGTCACTTAAATAACACAGAGTCCAGAGAGAAAAGTAACTGAGGGAAACTGAACCAAAACAGCATATAACACGAGGAGAAAGGAACAGAGAGGTTTTGTCTTTCTTAGAACAGGCCTTGTCCATAACTGAAAGACATCAAGCCAAACATACAGGGGAACTTCCTCAAAACTACTACTACTATTATTAAAATTTCTATACCACCCTCTATCCAAGGATATCAGAGCAGTTTACAATATACAGTGGTACCTCGGGTTAAGAATTTAATTTGATCTGGAGGTTCGTTTTAACCTGAAAGTGTTCTTAACCTGAGGTACCACTTTAGCTAATGGGGCCTCCCGCCGCCACGCGATTTCTGTTCTCATCCTGAAGCAAAGTTCTTAACCCGAGGTACTATTTCTGGGTTAGCGGAGTCTGTAACCAGAAGCGTCTGTAACCTGAGGTACCACTGTACAAACGCAAAAATACATAACATGTTACCTCAATGAAGATCATGCCACTCTGACTGGTTGCTAAACCACACATCCATCTCACCTCCCGTTGGGTAGCTGACTAACACTGAAATAAGGATTAACCCCTTAAGATGCACACAGAATGATCTCTGTTGTGGCACTTCCAACAGTGAGTGCCCAAAGAGAGCTGTTGTGGCTTGTTTTAAGTGGTGCCAATCCAGCCCCATAAAGCTGGCATAGTATAGTGCCAGCTCTTGTTATGCACGCAATATTGTATACTGTTCGATGAATGAACTTTAGAACCACATGAAGACTGAAGGGCAAATATTGCCCAAACGAAACAATGCAGAGCTGCATGAAATTCATTAGTCTGCAGTGTTTTATCTTTTGATATGTCACAGTCACCAGTCACCTTTAAAAATAGCATTCTGTGGTTTCCAAAACATCTTCAGTTAATGCTTGCTTAGTTTGGAAATGGATTATGTTTGCAAAGAGGAGCACGTCTCTGTGGCTCTGATGAATGCTCCCCTCTGCTCTCATCCAACATAAATTTCCATTATGTACAGTGCAAACTCTACAGCATTAGACACAGCCAGGGTTAGGCTTTTGAGCTGTAGGCAGTAATTTTTATTTTTATTTTATTTTAAAGGAAGGGCCTCATTTGCATTGTAAAGGGAAAGCACATTCTTGAAAACATGCCAGCTAATAGATGGACACGGATGAATTTTCTCTAGGGATTATTTCAGAGGTAGAAAAATAGCTATTCAAGAAACTAAGGGGAGGAGAACCCATAATGGTTCTGAGAAAAGCTCTGACCTACATGCCATTCAGGGGTCTAAATAGTTAGAGCTGCTTTGCCTGCTTTCCTATAATCATGGCTACTCTTTGATAACCTGAATGTGTTAAAGCTGCTGTCACAGATTTACATATGGCTTATGTTGTGAGGCAATCCCCCACTGAATTGGAAGCAAGCTGTGAAATGATAAGGACCAGACTATAAATATATATGTAAGCTCAGTTCCCGGTGCCCCTCACAGAGATACAGTTCCCAGAGTGGATTAATCATTCTTCCCAAGTAATCTGGGAATTGTAGCTTTGTGAGGGGAGCAGGGCTTTCCTAACAAGAAAAGCCTTGGCCCAGGTTCTAAAACACCCTCACAAACCGGTTGCATGGTCCAGTTCTGTTGGTCACTAGTTCTGCATAAATCCTTGGTTACCTGGCCACTTTGAAAAGAAACGTGAGGATGCAATTGGCCAGCATCCCAAACCTCATCTCCAAAGAAGCAGAGATCCAGCAAGACCAAAACACACAGTGTCTCCATATTATTCTTTGACCTCTGTGTTGTAGCTGAGGGGACACACCTCTGTCTAGGGGCTGCACCTGCTGTTCCCTTTGATAACTACTGGAATAACTGCTAAGTTATAAATCAAATATCAGCAAATATTATGTACATTCACAGCAAACACACAGTTCACAGGAAACATCACTATGGACACACACATATACACAAAGGTAAAGGTACCCCTGACCGTTAGGTCCAGTCACGGACGACTCTGGGGTTGCAGCGCTCATCTCGCTTTACTGGCTGATGTTTGTCCGCAGACAGTTTTTCCGGGTCATGTGGCCGGGATGACTAAGTCACTTCTGGCGAACCAGAGCAGCGCACAGAAACACCGTTTACCTTCCCACGGGAGTGGTAGCCATTTATCTACTTGCACTTTGACGTGCTTTCGACCTGCTAGGTTGGCAGGAGCTGGGACTGAGCAATGGGAGCTCACCCCGTCGCAGGGGTTTGAACCGCCGACCTTCTGATCAGCAAGCCCTAGGCTCAGTGGTTTAGACCACAGCACCACCCGCATCCCAAAGGAGCTTGCACAAAAGCATAGAAGTAGAATATTCCCATCCATATAAACAAGGGTTCACAGTGCAAGTTGTTGGTACACTGTGTCAAAATTTGGCTTAAAAGATGTTTGAATATGTGTATACACAACATTATTGTGGACATCAGTGGGTCCTTTAAAACGTTCGCAGACTTTCTACAGATGAATGTATTTACTCTGCATCTACTATCTGTGGATTATTATTTTTTAAAGAACTTCAACTCACAACCATGTTCATGTGGAAATTTGGAGCACAAATATAGGAGTCATTTTTTTATTTAAAAAAAGGTCTCCAAATTCAGCAAAACTGCAGTTTAATTTGTTTCTCTATCGGAAGAAATGATAGTTGCAAGCACAGCATAAAAAGCAAGGACCACAGAATGCCACGAACATTCAAACAACTTGATATTAAATTCCAACAATATGCAATTACAAAAAAAAAAACCTCCCAAATGCTAGAGGATTGCTTTTGATTAGTTCTGGTTTGTGAATCAACTTCCATGTCTCCTGTTTCCATGGAATAAATGGATCAGATGGAAAGAGAAAAATCCCCCTGGTAGTTGGAACAAAGTAATTCACAAACTTTCTCTGCTAATACACATATTAGGGGGGTGGGAACAGATGGTTTGGGTAATGTGTAGGTTCTTTTTCTTGGGGGGGGGGGAAATATTCTTGATGACAGCTATAACAACAAGTG
Organism: Podarcis siculus; assembly: GCA_034642415.1. NCBI lineage: Eukaryota > Metazoa > Chordata > Lepidosauria > Squamata > Lacertidae > Podarcis > Podarcis siculus. Next base: position 88,633 of record JAXCMG010000056.1, on the reverse strand, counting down.
GGGCAATGCGATGTATTTATTTCCTGCATTGTAGTTGTGTGACTCTTAACTTCTGTTTGGGCATCCAAGCAACATATTGTGGGTTAAGGGAAGTGTGCGGAAGTACTAAGGCCGGCCCAATACATTTTGGCACCTGAGGGAAACCACAAAATGGCAGGGAAGAAGAGGGGACTGAAGATCTGCGTCGGGAAGAAGGGAATAAAGATCAACATCAGTAACAGCGGTGGGAGGAAACCAGCTGTGCTTCCCATTCACTGAGAGGCTGATGTGGAGGCAGCACTGAGGGGAGAGGCTGCTGAGAAAGCGAGAAATCCGGCTTCCAAGGAGCCCGTGGCAGCTGCTGCTGGCACCATGGCAGCAGCAGTGGGCGATGTGTTCTGTGGAGGCCAGATCTGCCCCCCCCCCCCCGTGGATTCTGCCACCTGAGGCAGTCGTCTCACCATGTCTCTTGGGTGGGCCAGCCCTAAAAGGTACGCATATATTTTTCAGAGTATTTATATACCCCTCTCATAACATATTAGGGCAGTATATGACAATTAAGAAAAATGCAACCATTAAAAGCAGTACAAAACAATGTAAACAGAACGACTGGCTACTCAATAAAATTTTAAGGCCTGTTGGCATAAAAATAAAGTCTTTTAGAGATACCTGAAAGACAAAGTTAGGGTGCTTGCCAGATCTCTGCTAGAAGATCATTATAGTGAAAGCAAAGTCACTTTTAGCATACTGCCTCTGAATACATTTTGCAAGAAACTAAGGGCTTCTAACGCAACCTTCACCAAGCTGGTGCCCGGCCACAATATTTTGGACTACAGCTGTAGTCCAAATCATCCTGAGAAGAAAAAAAAGAGTTTGGGTTTGATATCCCGCTTTATCACTCCCCTTCAGGAGTCTCAGAGCGGCTAACATTCTCCTTTCCCTTCCTCCCCCACAACAAACACTCTGTGAAGTGAGTGAGGCTGAGAGACTTCAGAGAAGTGTGACTAGCCCAAGATCACCCAGCAGCTGCATGTGGAGGAGCGGGGAATCAAACCCGGTTCACCAGATTACGAGTCCACCGCTCTGAACCACTACACCACACTGAGGGCACCAGGCTAGAGAAGACTGTTCTTCTAAAGCATGCTTGCTATAAACGGCATAAAGGCAGCTCCATCCCAAAAGTGTTCCAATAAAGGAAAAGAGCCTTCCGGGATCACACCTGTTTGCCCAAGGATATAAACATGACTTTTCCAGCATATGGGGCATCCACAGATTTCCACGGAGAATTTGCTCATGGTTTTATGTCCCAACCACAAAATTGCTCTTGCCTTAACACACTTTTGAAAATGAGTCCAAGAAACATTGTGGAAAAGAAACTTGATTACATCAAAATCATTCCAGCACTTTCACTCCTCTGCCACATACATGATCCACCTAAACGTTCTCCTACTTACAGCACTTTATTCCCGGAAGCAAAAGAGGGTGCACTATAAAATTTTGTATCAGTCACATTGGAAGAGTGACTTTATGTTCTTCTGTCTCTTCAGAGAAGCATTATCTACAGGAAATGCAGATATTCATAACTCCTCTCTTCATTTTCTAAATCCAGTGGATACAGCACAAGAGGATTCTACAATGTACATGGTTTTAGTTCATGTTCCTTCTTAATTTTTAATCTGTCTCCTGCCTTTAAGCTATGCATTCTTCAGGAGGCCTCACTATGAGGATATCAATCCCCACATAGTTATATGCTCAAGTCTATTAAGAAATCATGTTTGGATTTAACAAGTAATTATTCTTAATGCATTTTTATTCTGCTTTTAGTCTTGAAATGCAAGCAAGGCTTTGTTGACAGAAATGGAATTGAAGATTGCATTCCTTCTCTGAAACTATGATAGCTGGAAGCTTTTCCCCTTCTCCCCGCTTTCGTTTTTTTGTCACAAAGAGAGAAATGTTCTTGGTTTTAAATCGAGATCTGGAAAGTATGCAAGAGTTGAGACCCAGGAACATATGGCCCTCCAGGTGGTGTTGTACTTCAAATTCCACCTGCCCCAGTTAGCATGGCCAACAGTCAGGGATGATGGACTTTGCAGCACAGCAATATTTGGAGGGTCACCGGTTCCCCACCCCTGGCTGAGATTATGGATTTAGCAAGGCTACAACATTTCTCACCAGACAAATGTGTCTGTAGGAAGTGTCTTTTTTAAGATTACATCAGTTTCTTGATTTTAAATTGGGCACCTTGCAATTTAAATCTCAGCGATTTAAATGAGGTGTGTAATAAAAGCCACCCTTTAATGATTCAGACAGAATAACTGGCATAAGATGCCCTGCAACTTACTGCAAATTCACTGGGGGTGGGGTCCTGAAAATGCATATAGAATTTGTTGCCTCTGGGAAATTTTCAAAACTCGGCTGAGTAGCTTCTACTTATGAAGTTAAACTAAACTACTAGTTCTATGGGATGTGTGTTTCATCTGAATCCTTGGCCAGAGGTACTCTATGCAGTAGATGGCTTCGACCCAGGTGTCTCTTTGTACTTTATTTACTGTATTTTTCGCTCTATAACACGCACCTGACCATAACACACATGTAATTTTTAGAGGAGGAAAATCTGTAGGCATGCCACGCATAGGCATTCTCTCCATAACACGCACAGACATTTCCCCTTACTTTCTAGGAGGAAAAAAGTGAGTGTTATGGTGCAAAAAATACGGTATTTCTCTTCTCGTTCCATTTGCTATTGTAGTGAATGTTCCCTTTGAATTCTACAATTTTGGAAACCTGGGACAAATCTGAATTTTCATTATTGCTCAACCGTCTTGTGGCCAACCTTTCGACTATTATCACTTGGACTGAACAACCGTATATTCTTAAATAATGAGTTGCCTGCATTTGCTGCCACAGTCAAGCATAAAAATGTGCTAATAGCCATTATTAAATACAAGTGCTAATTATATAAAACTCCTTCCATAAACTAAAATTAAACTGTGTGGGTGACGTCTTACACAGAATTATATTTTATAGCTTTGTTTTTGGAGATCTCTCAGACCATGGTAAGAAAATGGGCTACTGTTTGATCTTTAATAGCCTGGTCATTATTATAGTGGCTATAAAACCTCATTCCTGCTGTTATGTGGGTTCTTCTGTAACTGTAAAATCAGCACGTTTCAGTTACAAAATATTTTCCACAGCAAAAAAAGGCATAATTGAGAAGGCATATTAAAAAATAAGTCTTATGAAGGCCTTTATAGACAGATGTGCACTAGTATCGTTCTAGCAGTTAACATTTCTTTCAATTTTTTTGGTCTGTTTACCTATAGTGTGACGCAAAAGTAAAGCAGAATTCTGAAGTGACATTCAATTCAAACTGATGTGTTGATAGTTTAAACCCCAAATCATGCTTTAGCCAACAGTAAATGAAGAAACGTATCTTTGTGTTCTTTTCAGTCCCAGTTAACTTCTAATTTCTTATTTTATTTTCACCTATGACCATACTTTTCTCTCTTAGACCTAAGGATGGGGGAGAAATGTGATTTGCATCTAAAGGCAAAGTTGGTGTATTCAGCTTCAGAATAAAACATGAATAAAAACACAGCCATTCTCCAAAATTCCCACTTCTTCAAATCTTGAAAATTCAGTTCTCCAACCAAGCAATGAGTCAAAAATACATTTTCTATGACATTAGTTAAAATAACATGCAAAAATGCATTCTAATGGGGAAAATCAAATATATATTAGGGGGGGTTGCATATTAAAATGTGTATACAGTGGTACCTCAGACTACGAACAGCCCTGTTAATAAACCATTTGCAAAACCGGAAGTAGGTGTTCCAGTTAGCGAACTTTACCTTGGTCTAAGAACGGAATCTGAACGGTGGAAGGGTATCGGCAGCAGGAGGCCTCATTAGAGAAAGTGCACCTCGGTTTAAGAACAGCTGTGGTTTAAGAACAGACTTCCAGAACGGATTAAGTTCGTAAACCAACGTACTACTGTATTATGATAAATTTGCACTAAAATGCTGATGAATTCTCATGAGGAATTTTTTTCAGATTGCAAACTGATGTGGAAATGTGGAAAACCAAACTTAAGACTGGAAAAATGAAGAACTGATAGAAACTGAAATTAATGGATTCTCCCATTCCTACTTAAAATACAGTTCTTACCATGTCTTCTCAGGATTAAGTCCCATTGAATCCAGTGGTGTTTACTCCCTAGTAGGGATGGTGGCAAAATTCACTACATGTGGATCAAGCGTTGAACTGGCCCATCGTACGCTTGTCTGGTGGGGCTGCCTTTAAAAAGTACTTGGAAACTTCAACTGGCCCAAAGAGCTGCAACCAGACCATTGTCTCCCTTACAGTAACTCCACTGACTTATGGTTTGTTTTGGGCACAACTCAATGCGCTAGTTATGACCTATAAAGCTCTGTGAACCTGCCTGGGCTCTGAAATCCCCAGGGGAGGCCATTCTCTCAATCCAGCCATGCTCATAGGCACACTGGAGAAGGTGTTGGACTTTCAGAGGAAGAGAGGGGAACTAGCCCCGTTGTATGTCAGCGGGGGTTGTGTGGAGAGAGTCTCTTCCTTTAAATTCCTGGGAGTTTACGTTAGTGAAGACCTCACTTGGAAAAACAATGTAACTCAGGTGGTTAGGAAGGCCCAACAGGGTCTTTCCTCAGGGTCTCGTGAAAGAACAATGTTAAACAACAGTTGATGACCTCCTTCTACTGGTCCACAATAGAAAGTGTCCTCTCATATTGTATCATAGTGTGGTACGTTGGCTTGACAGCCACGGAAAGAAAGTCTTTACAGAGGGTGGTGAACACAGCACATAATACCATGGGTTGTCCCCTGAGCCCGCTAGATGACATCGCAAGGGATCCTTGCCTTAGGAGAGTGAGAACAATTATCAGGGGCGATTCACACCCCGGCCAGCACCTCTTTAATCTTCTACCCTCGGGCAGCAGATATAGAAGTATAATCAGTCGTACCAACAGGCTAAAAAACAGTTTCTATCCGTGGGCTGTTAGGCTGCTGAACGGAAAATAATATAGTGCAACTGACTTTCAGGGTTTGTGTGTTGTGCGAAAGCACACAGAGTGCAAAGAGATTGAGTGTTTATGGAGGGGGGAAGGCTCGGTTAATTTCATTGTACACAGGTTGTACATTGACAATAAAGGGATTATTATTATTATTATTATTATTATGGGATGCAAGAGAGGGCCTTCTTGGTGCATGCCCCTCAACAGTCCTGATTAAATTGGGACACCCCATTTTTTTGGGGGGGTGCTCTCATGTGAGAATATGGCAGCCAAAAGTGAGTGAGATTGTGGTGCCAAAACCACGCATTTGGGGACACCATGCTCTCACACAAGTGTCCTGGTTTTCTGCAGCAACAGGTTCAGTGGCTACTGCCAAACTTCCTGGAGAGGACAGATTTGGCCCCTACTTTTTGCGTGGACTGGCGGAGTCCCCCAAAATCCTGGGTGGCCCCCGTGTGGAATAATGACTCAAGACAAAGTGCTATGGGATTCAAATTGGCCACAACTTTATTATGTATCAGATGTGGGTAGACCTTGGCTCAGGCATTGGGTGTTTATCCCTTCCAGTCCCCCGCCAGGGATCAGGGTTATCCAGAGTGTGTGCGGGGGATAGGCTGGCTCTGGAGAACATAGGTTCAAGCAGAGAGAGCCGCCATCGCAGGGAAGAGCAATGACAACCTCTCGGCGTATGGCGAAAGCCTCCCCTCAAAACAACCCCTTTAACAAGGAACTCTGGAGACAACTGATGATTCCCAGATAAGATCCTCCCCCTATTGTGTGGGCAGGGTGGTCCCTCCCCCTACCTGGCCTGATCACCTTGGCAACGCTTCCCCAGGTGGGATTGGGCAACTGACTGAGGTAGACCTCCAGGTATCCCACCTGGGGAAGGTGAAGCCAAGCCTGTGCTAATGGTGCCACACAGGGTCCAGGGGGCTGTGTGTGACCACGCAAAGGGTTCCCCCCATTTAATGTGGGGAGCGGTCATTGCCTTTCCAATGGCAGGTGAGGACTGTTTTATTTCATTAGGCTATTGCCAACTGCTTTTACAGAAGGACTCTAAATAATGTTGTGCTGTTTTTCACTAGATCTGTTTACCAGACTTTATAGACTTGTTTTTGTATTGTTTTAATCATATTATACTTCTTAAATATTATCTTTTATATGTTTTTATTTTTTTGAGTTTTATCTTTGTGAGCCACCTTAAGTCCTGGTTGTGAAAAGCAGTATACAAAAATATAATAATAATTATAACATTGTAATATTAATAATAATTTCTAGGGATTTTCCTGATACCATTTTAAAATAGAATTTTTGGAACATGACATGACATTTTTTCCAATATGATTAGGTCAACTACCATCGCCATCAGTGTTTGATCATAAATGTTTGCTAAGTTTGCTGAAATGTGTATTCACTTTATCTTATGTCTCATTGATTCACTGTTAAAGTGATTGTGTTACCCATTCACAACCATTAACATTCATTGTTTTATTGTTAACCTTTCTCTCACTCCCCCACACCAGTGACCTAGCCAAACGCACACAGAAAGAGCAGTCATTGTCTCATATCTTAATGTGAACTCATTTATTTATTAGCATATTCAAAAATGGGTTTTATTTGTAATTTGTGAGCATAAAAATGTGAGCCTCAGGGAAATATTTTTGCAATAACATTATTACATGATTTATGATAATGTTATAATAAACAGTAAATTTTCCTATTTATGCTTATTATTTTTCATTATTAATCCATGCAAAAATACAAGCTTCCTTTTAAAAAATTTTTTTACTGTGCAAAGTGTGTGTGTGTGTGTGTGTGTGTGTGTGTGTTTAGGGGGCCTTTGACTAAACCAGGTGAGGGTAGCCGATGGCTCTCAAACTTGCAGTAAGTTAAAAGACTTCCTCTGCATGTGAAGACAGGTTCTGGGGGATTGAGTGGATGAATTTTCATGATGATTTTTTTTTTAAAAAATGCAGATGGATTAGGAAATGTGGAAAACTGAATTTAAGATTGGAACAACCCAATCAAATGAGAATACAAATCCCTACCAACAACCCAATCAAATGAGAATACATTCAATAAATCTTTGGGCTGTTTTACTCAGAATCTTTCTCTGTTTGATTTGCTTTTTGTCTTTCCCTGAAACCTAACTGTTGGACTTGTGAGCTGGGCCTTGGCTGCTGAACACAGTCATGATATCTGTAGCAGCATCTTGTTTCCCCCTAAACCCTATGAAGAGCAAGCCTGTTTTGCCTTATTTAGAAGTATTGCTTCTATTATGGAATTGTCTGAATTGTTAACAAGGAGGGAGATGGAAGCCCAACTTGGAATGTTGGATTTTTTCATCTTTGTTTGTTTATAAGTTTAAAATAATTTAAAAGGCAGAAACAAAATAAGATTAGAAAATTAAACATTGTGAAAACAGTACACCAAGTCAGATTAGAACATGACCCATTCTGCTGCCCATGCTCTCTCTTTTTCTAATTGTTCCGTTTAATGAAATAAATAAAAATAACGATTTTCTTGCAAATGCTATCACTCTTGAGAAAAAGCAGCGAGGGTGCTGCTCAAAACCCACAATGACTTTTAAAATATGGAGCCTGAACACTTGTTTGGGCTGAAAGTTTGTGACATGTCACTACTGATTTGGGGCATCTGCAAGATGCAGCCACGTGGTCTCAGGTGTGAACACCTCAACTTACAGGCACAATCCACACTGCTGAGAAGTGGCAGGCTTGTATGGAGTTGGGGGAATACACTGGGAAGTCAGGGAGGGGAACTGACACCCCCCCACACGCCCATATGTGACCTGGAGTTGAGCAGATGCAGAGACAGTCCTACCATTAGGTAGAGTGAGAAAGCCGTCTAAGTGTCAGGCTGCTGCCAGCGGTTGCCCAGGAATGGACAAAGACAAGGGAATGTTTCTGACTGTTGTGACGTTAACATATGAGAGTGCTGGAGGTGAATTAGTTAAACAAGTTACCCAATCAGAACCCAGGGGTGGAGTCAGAGGGACTATAAAACTAGCTCTGGGAGGGGCAAAATGGGAGTTCGTTGGGAGTTGGGTGGTTGGTTGGAGTGGGAGTGAATTGGGTCAGAGTCTGTGGGTAGGTTGAGTTAGGGTAGCGAAATAAGCTGAGTCAGGAACAGTTAGGGGCTAGGAAGACAAGTAAATATCTGAGAGGTGGTTTAGTGAGTGAGAGCAGGTAGTGGAAGCTATAGGTCTGGATAGGCACCCCATGATTGTAACTGACCGATACCGTTTATGAAACCAAATGCTTGTTAAACTGCAATAAATAAACAGAAGTTTATGTTCCAATTTAACCCTGACTGGACTCAGTATTGTACCAGGTAGGGCCTGGGTGGTGGCAGCGAGAAATAAAGTGGTGGCACAGGGATCAATAGACGGTGAAACGTCCAGGGACCCTGTGTGATCGCAACAACTGTCCACTTTTTATTCAGTATTTACAGAGAGAGGCTATAGAACCCAGCTTCTTGGATAATGGCGTTGTCACGAGTGAATCTCCACCCCCTAGTATTTCTCACTTCCTCATTCGTCTCCTCTACGGGTGCTGCTACGTGCCCTCTGCCTTTGAGCTCTTTGCTCTCCTACTTTCAAGGCCCGCCGGGTTCTGGGAGAGGGGAGGGGTCTGCAATGCTTTCTAAAGACACCATGTCCATCAGGTGTCACCCCCCGGGGATTCCCCTTCCTCCTCCTCCTCTCCCATTATTTCCCAACTTTCCCCATCATCTGCCTCTGAGCTGTGACCTCCCTCGAACCCCTGGTGTAAATCTAAACTCTTCTTCCTCCCTGGAAGGGTCAAGCTGAGGAGGCCATCTCCACCATTCCTCTTCTGCCCAGTCCCTGACGGTCAACAGGTGTGGTGGCAAGATGTTTTTGAAGACAGGCTTGGATCTGCCTTGCAGTCTGTCATGTGCCTTCTGAGCCAACCTTCTGTCCTCACATGCTGTGGAGGACGCCCATGTTGAAGAAGATTTCTGCTGCCAGTCTGATCTGTTTCTATATATGGAATGGGAGAAGAAGTGCTACCTTGCCCTTTACCTCAGGGAAAATGTGTTGAGCTGACCGTAGGCAAATGCACTGGCCTGAGGTCAGCAACAAGGAGAAGGGAGGTACTTACTCAGTCTGTGACCTCCTTAAATGCACGAGGAAGGTGTCTTCCCCCACTGCTCTGAACCCACTGCTTTGTGCAAGTCTGGTATTTTAGAAAACTAGGATCTAAAAAAATAAAATAAAATAAAATTGGCCACTTGCACAGGTAAACAAATACCTGTTCACGGCCCCATGTTTCCAGAACTCAGGGAGAGTAGGGAAGTACTGACAGAGGAAGGAAAAACAAAATACAGGGTGAATAAATATCCTATTAAGCTCCCACCTACTTGTGTGGATGGGAGAGAGTTTAAATGAAAATGCTCAGAAGTGAGTGAATGAACTCAAAAGTGTGCATGGACAAATGAGATCTCTGCAACCCATACACACATTGATACTCAGTGGTGTACCCAGCCTTAGTAAGCCTGGGGCATTGGCTTGTTCCACTGAGCAAATGCTGGCTAGTTCCCACTGCCTCTGTAAATCTGTAGGTAAAAAATAAATAAAGCTAGAGTTGGCATAAGAGCAGTTTCAAAAAGGGATCTGCTTTCATAAAATAAACTGTTAACATTCCTTTTCTACACTGGAAGGTAGCAGTAGTTCAGCTGCACTGATGACTAAATTCATGGCAGATCTCTGGTTGCAGACAAAAGCAAAACCAAAGAGTGAGCTATCAAAGTAGGAATCACATCTGATTACCTGTTAGAAATCTCATTGCCATAGCTTCTGACTAAAGATGCTCAACTGCTATTTGTGTCTAATTCATCATCTGGATAGAATAGGCTATATGACTAGACCACAACGCTGAAGAAAACTAGTATATTGTTTTATCCACCACTAGGGTCACCATGGGACGCGGGTGGCACTGTGGGTTAAACCACAGAGCCTAAGACTTGCCGATCAGAAGGTTGGTGGTTTGAATCTCCGCGACGTGCTGAGCTCCCGTTGCTCAGTCCCTGCTCCTGCCAACCTAGCAGTTCGAAAGAACAAAGTGCAAGTAGATAAATAGGTACCACTCCGGCGGGAAGGTAAACGGTGTTTCCATGCACTGCTCTGGTTCGCCAGTAGTGGCTTAGTCATGCTGGCCACATGACCTGTACGCTGGCTCCCTCGGCCAATAAAGCGAGATGAGCGCCGCAACCCCAGAGTTGGTCACGACTGGACCTAATGGTCAGGGGTTCCTTTACCTTTACCTAGGGTCACCATATTGCAGGGCTTTGGCCTTAAGCTATTAAACAAAAAACAAAAAAACAGTGAGAGTATTATGTCTAGATTTTTCTGTATACTGTGCCTTGAAACTCTTACTGGTCCTTGCTGTAATGACTGAAAGTGTGTAAAATCTCTGCCTTCTCACTTGAGTGTGATAGACCTTACTTCCAAGCCAGAGAGCATCGAAGGACTGCAACCTAACAATGCAATCCTATGCATATTTACCCGGAAGTATATCTGACTCTTTTTCTAACTCCTACATAAATGAATTTAGGATTGCAGCCTAACAGCACAATCCTAACTAAATCAATTCCCTGGGGATTACTCTCTGGTTTAATGGGCCTAGGATTGCATCCTGAGTTTATATTGTCATGAAGAAGTGAAAGGATGGGATGTAGGCGAGAGGGGAGATCCTGAGAGAGGACTTCTCATGGCTACCTTGAAGCAGCAGCACTGTATTCTGACTCAATGGGTACGTCTTATTCGACCATTGCAGTCCCAGGTCACCTCAGGCCTCTCAGTATTTTGCTAAAGGGCTTCAAATGCATAAGGGTGCTTTAGGTTTGCACAGTTAACTTGGTATTAAAGCACTGCGTCTCCTTGGCACAAGAAATCCACTTAAAAATAAAAGCAGCTGACATTTTGTGGTTAGAAAAGTGACCGGAAAATGCACTGAAGAGTGTGAGATGTATGAAAGGTTAACAGGAAGACATGGAAACACACCAAGTGACTCAGAATGAAATCAGAACAGATGCTTAATAAAGACCAGCTATAGCCTAACCTCAGTGTCAGGATCAATGCTTAATAAGCAGGTTTCCTGGAAGAGCCCTCAGTGGGTTAACTTCACTCAAATTCATAATGTTGCAAACTTTGACATTATAATCTGGCTGTGCATCCTTTTTGTGCATGAACCTTCCCCATGTTAAATTCAAGACTTTGTGTTCTTTTTACCTCAAGCATTTTGTTCCGTATCATTATGGTTGTTCCTCTGTTGACATAGTCAGCATTTATAGAAGGGGTTTACAAATGCCCACCCCTAACAAATACACACAGAGACTCACGAAATCACACGCTGTAAAAATGATAACTTTCTGTGTGAAACAGGAGTGTGTTGCATTTTCCTAAATTAGAGAGCACCGTCCAAGTACTTTTCCTCCCTTCCTGTTTCCTGTAGCTCGTGCTTTTAGGAGGTCATGCATATTGTTCTTTCTCTGCACTCCAACAGCTGCCAGAGTCTTTAACTTGTGGCTGACATAAATGGTGCAGCTGGTCAGGACTTTCTTCCCATTGTTTGCCTCTGTCAAGGGTTTGGGGCAGCCCTTGGTAATCCTAACTGAATAATCAGCCAATAGATTGATAAAAAATACTGATCATTGTCTACTTGCCAGTTCCTTCTACCCCTTCCTTTTTCTCAGTAAACAAACTTCTCTTTATTGCCTGGGGGAAATCTCCCTGAAAATTACAGCCAAGCTTAAATTAATGGATAATATTATGGGATTTTGGTTTACCTTGGGAATCTAGACAAAGCCTTATTATTTGTGGGGAGAGGAAATTATTTTAGCATTCTTCTATTAGCTCATCGTGAGTAATAATAATAGGATTACATTCCCTTCTACTTCAGTTCATAATACTAAATAGAGATTTAGCATATGTTAAAGCCTATCACGGAATCTTTGGATTTACAGCATCTGCCCTGAACAGATCATTAAATGGATTACATTATCCAGACTGTATAGTTTCTGCGATTTGCAGCCCTTTGGCACTAGCTAGAGAAGCTGCATCTATTTCCACAGTGTGTTCCCTGGAGAGGGTGTCCTCTATCCTAAACTTCCACATGGAGGCAAGTTGGAAGCTCACTGGAGTCCATTTTGTTAGGCTTCCTCAACTTGTTGTCATCCCTGGATGTCGTAGAACTTCAAATCCAAATATATGCAGGAGGGTCAAAGGGAACCGGGTTGGTGGAAGAAATTAGAAGATCAGGGATTTTATAAATTAAAATATATGTTTGATGAAGAAGGGAATTTAATTACAAAAAAAGTTTTTTTAAGAAAAAATAGGAAAACAATATTGGCTGAAAGTGGCCTGGAAGATTAGATCCCTGAAATGCTAAATGTGGGAACTCACTGCACATCTTTTCTGAGTTGGTACAGTGTACTGTCATTCTGCACCAGAGGTGAAATTATTCCAGCATCAAAACCTTCCCCATTTAGATCCAGAAACCATAATGGAGACAAGAACAACTGCATTTATCGGTTGGAATGCTTCACTTAACACGGCCACTTTAAAACCTGGCCTCAACCTGGCTCATGCTGTACTGAGCAATGTAGGACACGGGTGGCACTGTGGTCTAAACCACTGAGCCTCTTGGGCTTGCCGATCGGAAGGTCAGTGGTTCGAATCCCTGCGACGGGGTGAGCTCCCGTTGCTCAGTCCCAGCTCCTGCCAACCTAGCAGTTCGAAAGCACATCAAAGTGCAAGTAGATAAATAAGTACCGCTCCGGTGGGAAGGTAAACAGCATTCCCGTTCGCTGCTCTGGTTCACCAGAAGCGGCTTAGTCATGCTGGTCACATGACCTGGAAGCTGTCTGCGGACAAACGCTGGCTCCCTCGGCCTATAAAGCAAGATGAATGCCACAACCCCAGAGTCATCTGCGACTGGACCCTAATGGTCAGGGGTACTTTTACCTTTACCTTTACATCAGGCATAGGCAAACTGGGCCCTCCAGATGTTTTGGGACTACAACTCCCATCATCCCTAGCTAAAGGAGCAGTGGTCAGGGATGATGGGAATTGTAGTCCCAAAACATCTGGAGGGCCCAGTTTGCTACATACTAAAGCCTCTCTTTTTTGCTACACTTTCTTTGGGAGTTTGTCTTAAAGCAACAGCAACATTAATGAAAATTGCATGCTTGATTAGTGACAAAGCAGCTAAGCAAAACATACAAAAATTAAAAACCTTTCTCTGTTTTGTTGCACAATTCCCATATAATAATTCCAGCTTTTGCAGAGTTTTGCAGCACTACCCCGCCCCCCACCGCCAAAAAGCAAAATGGAGCTGCTTATTGACAATAATGAAATGATATCAAGGCTCACCTTGCTGCAACCACTTTTTGAGGAACAGAACCAGGACTGAGCAAGAGATCAGGAAGCTATGAGGTACTTGATAAGTGGTGGCAAGAACTCACGGCTTCCATGCTGAGCTACTACTAAACTACACTGGCTCTAATTTATATAGAAAATGCAGATTCATACATTTCTGTCCCTTTGAATACAATCCACATCTCATGGAATATGGTGGGTCTGATTACAACCTTAGATTACATAAAAATCTGTATTTAGAAGCAATGAGCCATGAAAAAGTGCAAAGAACCAAATGCAATTGGGAACATTCTATGGGTTATTTAACTGGAATAAATAGGATGCTGAAAACCCCATAGAACAGGGACAATTGGTGTGTGTGAGACAGAGACATATGAAAACCAGTAATTTTGGTTTGATCTCAGCATTCCCAGAAATGGCAGTTAAACTCAATAAGGAATACATAGTGGGGCCTTTTAAATGTTGAACAATAAGTCCGCTTCATTACAGTGATTATTGATAATAGGAGAGACTGCTCTGGTGTTTAGTCATAGCCGTATAAAATGGTCATTTTCTCCTGAAGCTTCAAAAACAGCAAATAACAATTTCCAAAGTACTTAGTGAAAAAGCTTTCTTTTGTTGCATTTAAGTTAAATGAATGAAAGCCTTGGGCTAATCCTACTAACATTTATGTGATGCCACTTCTGGAGGGAAGCACATTAAGCAGGAACTTTAGCAATTATAGTGAATTTAAAAAAACCTCCAACCTTCTTCATTACACACAAGGAAAGAGGGCCGGCCCTATCATCGGGCAAAATGAGGCACTTGTGGCAGGTAGGAGGGAGAACGGGAGCATCAGGGCGTTGTTGGAAAACAGAACTGTTTGTGCCAGTGACCTGCCACCCTTGGGCCTCTGAGGAGGCACACCAAGAAGGGCCTTAGATGATTGCAGGGTCTGGGGAGAGGCAGTCCTTGAGGCATTGTGGTCCTGAGCCATTTAAGTCTTTACAGGTCTAAACCAGCATTTTGAACTGGGCCTGAAAACTAATTGGCAGCCAGAAGAGTTGGGTTAGGGTAGCGCTGTGGTCTAAGCCACAGAGCCTAGGACTTGCCGATCAGAAGGTTGGCAGTTCGAATCCCCACAATGGAGTGAGCTCCCGTTGCTCGGTCCCAGCTCCTGCCCACCTAGCAGTTCAAAAGCACATCAAAGTGCAAGTAGATAAATAGGTACCGTTCCGGTGGGAAGGTAAACAGTGTTTCCGTGCGCTGCTCTGGTTCGCCAGAAGCGGCTTAGTCATGCTGGCCACATGACCCGGAAACTGTACGCCGGTTCCCTTCGGCCTATAGAGCGAGATGAGTGCCGCAACCCTAGAGTCATCCACGACTGGACCTAATGGCCAGGGGTCCCTTTACCTTTACAGTTGGGTTAGGATTGGCATTATATGCTCAAACCATCTTGCCCTGGTGAACAGTCTGACCACTGAATTCTGCACCAGCTGAAGTTTCTGAACTGTCTTCAGAGGCAGTTATCTAACCTAGAGGTTAACAGTGCATAGACAACAGATGTTATGCTATCCCCATCAAGATAGGGGTGCAGCTGGGCCACCAGCCAAAGCTGATGGAAGGCACTCCACACCCAGCTGAGCTTCAAGTGACAGCAGTGGATCCAGAAGTAGCCCTGAGCTGAATACCAACTCCTTCAGAGGGAGTGTAACCCCATCAAGAGCAGGCCAGCCATCCAGTCTAGGGAACCACCCACTAGCAGTGCTTCAGTCTTACCTGGATTGAGCTTAAATTTATTGACTCTCATCAAGTCCATTCGGTGCGCAGGTGGCGCTGTGGTCTAAACCACTGAGCCTCTTGGGCTTGCCAATCAGAAGGTTGGCGGTTTGAATCCCTGCGACGGGGTGAGGTCCCGTTGCTCAGTCCCAGCTCCTGCCAATCTAGCAGTTCGAAAGCACGTCAAAGTGCAAGTAGATAAATAGGTACTGCTCCGGCAGGAAGGTAAACGGCGTTTCCATGCACTGCTCTGGTTTGCCAGAAGCAGCTTAGTCATGCTGGCCACATGACCCAGAAAAACTGTCTGTGGACAAATGTCGGCTCCCTCGGCCAGTAAAGCAAGATGAGTGCCGCAACCCCAGATTCGTCTGCGACTGGACCGAATGGTCAGGGGTCCCTTTACCCTTTACCAGTTCATTACCAAGGGAAGTCAATGATCCAGCACATCCACAGCCTCACCTGCAGATGTAAAGGAGAAATTGAGATGTGTGTCATCAGCATATAACTGATGACATACTCCAAAACTCCGGACGACCCCACTCAGCAGTTTCATGTAGAGGTTATACAGCATGATGAATACAGCATGAAGGAACCCCACACTGTAGGCTCCGTGGGGGCAAAGAGCACTCCCCTAGCATCATCCTCTGGAATTGACCATCCAAGGAAGACTGATGTGGTTTCACCCACCCGTAACTCGGCAGCCGCTCCAAAAGGATCCCAGGGTCACTGGTATCAAAAGCCGCTGAAAGGTCGAGGAGAATTAACCAGGACAAATGGAGTTATCTGTGTGTGAAAGTGGCTATTGGATTGGTGATATTTCTTCATGTTTATTATTTATTTGTCATGATTGCTATGGCTGGAATGGAAGAAGATGTTTCACGGTGCCTCGGAGCCATTAAGCTGCTGTCATAATCTGTGGGATATTCGCAAGGCAGTCCAACCAACAATGCATGTTGCTAGATAGGCAGTGATAGGAGCTGAAGCTCACAAAGTTTTTGTGTACGTTTGCTAGAGAGAACTCTGAGAGACTCTCCCACTGTGTCCGGACAGGGAGAGGGCATAGCCACATATATTTTCCTTTCCTGCATGGGCACATCCTGTCTTTTGCCTCTCTTCACTCTTACCTCTTCATCTCTCCAGCAAACCAGAAATGTGATAACAAACTGCTAAGACAGCTCCATTTTAAGCTAGACTAAAGTATGTCTGTGCAACTGAATTAGCATTTTAAACAAAGCTGCTGTATCTGTTGCTCTTCAACCAGTATTCTGAGTGAGTAAATGCTGCTTTTACCTTTTTCAGTACTATTTTGTATGTGATTGTTAGTTTAAGGGGGAGAAAGGGGAGAAATGCCAGGAGAATCCAGTCTGCCTTAAAGCATCCTGGATTACTTAAACTAAAAGGCTAAAACTAGCCTAGCTAAGCCTCCCTTTTAATCTGCAAAGGGATGCACTCTGCTGAACTCATAAATATTAGGAAGGAAGGAAAATATCTGATAAATATGTCCTCTCCTAGCATCTAATCGCATCCCTACACAATCTGGATGCCTGGCAATGCACCTGTGCCTTTAACATCTGGAGGAGAAAAATTCAACAGGGGATATTTTTCCTATCGGTGCATCTGTTGTAAACTTCATCTGCCATGTGGTGAGCTACTAAAGGCAGAGAGGAACTGACGAGAGAAAAAATGGTCCATCCCTGCATTCTGAAGATATCGCAGTAATGCCACTTTGCGATGCACGATAAGGAGATCCCAATAACGTATGTTCAGTTTAATTCAGATTTCACACAGCGGGCACAAAGAACCACCCATAAAGTTAGGTTCAGATTTAGAAATTATTCTGTAGAGAAAAATGAAGGGAGAAAGCCCTATGCATTAGGCTTGCCACCCTTTTCAGATGCCTTTAATATCGACATGAGCTGGTAAAACCTCCACAGTTGTTGGATCTCTCCAACATAGAGATGCAGCGTTGAGGAAAACTTTCCTTGATGAATTTCTTTGTCCAACAGCTGTAAGAAACAAAAGCCATGCAGGACAGGGGAGCTAGAAACCTTACCTTACATGGATTTAAGTGTGTGTGCTTACTTTGTTTTGTTTTCAGCTGCTGCTACGGTGATTATTTTTTAAATGAAGGTTTGAGGAAGAATGCAACAAATAGACTATCCAGAGTTTATACACACGAAGAGAGTGAGGTTTTAATAATAATAATAATAATAATAATAATAATAATAATAATAATAATAGGTCTCCCAAGATCTTACATACAATAATTGCCCTCAGTCATTACTCTTTTTTTTTCCTTTTAAGCAACCAAAAATAGTTTAAAGCATTGTATTTTTAAACCAGTTTGGAAATGGCACAGATAGGAATTGCCTGATTTAATGTGAAGTCTTCTGAGCTGCATGTTTCTGTCTTTGCACTTCAGCGCAAGCCTGTGGCCATTTATTGTACCCTCCGACCCACAGTTCCCGACGTCTTTAACTAGAATAGCAGAAGGCTGAGAATGGAATCATGGCAGAGAATTAGCAGCCACTAGAGAGCTGGGCCGGAATTCCAGAGAAGACCACAAGCTGGTCCACAGCCCTTGTGTTTTTCATTACGATCTCCGCAGTAATGCTAGTTTGTAGCATTCCAGTGGATACTCAAACCTGCATTAAATTAAACACAAACACAAATCCCCCTATATTTAAATTACATCTAAAGAGTCAAAATGAAAGAAGGGGGGGAGAGGGGGAGGAAGCCAGGATATATAAAGTCAAGGCAGATGCGCTGTTCTTGAGATGCAACAGGAGAGAGAAAAATATCCAAGCGAGCAAATTATTACGTTAAGTTAGGGCTGGAGAATGCATTACTCACATTCTTGGCTTGTGGGGATTCACTCAGCTAATTTCATCACTGTGAGCACAACTAGCAGTGCGACCCACAGAGTCAGCAAGTTTCTGACCCATCAGGATGGCTATATGTCTTGTTCCTGAGAGTTTCCTGCTGTTGATATTTGCCTTTTTATCACACATTCTGACAGAGAAGACAGAGGTGGAATTCTAGGCAAAAGGAAAGTCTGCTACGACCCGTCTAGCTCTTTTTAAATAATCTGTCTAAGGGTCACCCAGGGGCTAGCCTGAGTTGCAAGGGGTGAACTCCTATATTTAATGAGTGTATTACAGATATTTCATTTTTTTAAAAAAAACATGTACTCATCTGTCTGGGTAACACAGGCTGGGCTAGAATATAAACTGGCACATGATCATTTTTTATATATTAAAAAAAATCAGTTCTCGTTTGAAATATACTCGGAGTTGAGAGTGGATTTCATGCTCCTTATTCAGCTCATAGTGGTGAGGAGGAATGAAAGTCCCCTGCTTTCCCCTGAAAGTATCTGCTTTATATACATTATTTACACAATGGGCTGCACGTGATTGGCTAATTCCGGAATTCTCCTGTAAGCCAATCAGGTTGTGGATTCACTTCCATCTGGAGCCGGATTGGGTGGCTCCTGCAGACCAATCATACTGCTGCATTGTTCTAGGACCAATCAGACTGCTGCATTCTGAATCCTATTGTTCTGGGACCAATCAGACTGCTGCATTTTGGATCCTATTGTTCTAGGACCAATCAGACTGCTGCATTTTGGATCCTATTCAACTCAGTACATAACACCGTTACAGATCAATTTCTTGAGACTGCCTCCTAATGATAACAAACTGATTCCCAATCACAATGAAGCTTCTGAAAACATATTCAGCTGAACACACTTACAAGCTCCATTCAGACTTTGGTACTAAACATATTGTAGTATCTTACGGGTTTGGGAAGGGTACTCACTGTGTGAGGAAGCCTTGCAACAGGTCTGCCCTAATAGCAGGAATCAGGATATCTTCAATAGTTGTATTTATTGACGAATAAATAGATGACAACTCGCCATAGCAGCTAGGACTTGCTACGTAGGCAAGACTAAAGGTCCAGCTAGTTCCCACTGACCAGAGAAGGAAGGAAAGTTTCCACCACAGACAAGACATGTCTCTTTAAAAGAGAGTTCACAGATACTATACACATTAGAATCAGGACTGGAGGGGGTGTGGCACGTACAAGATTCTGGGGCTGGGACAGGGGCTGGCATACTGGTCCTGTGCTTTGAGGTGGAATAAATGTGAAGCCAAGTGTCACATATACAAAAACACACCCTGACCACAAGTCTGGTAAGAACTAGTTAAAGAGGAACCAAATGGCTGGTGGTTGTGGGGGGGGGGGACTCCGTGTAAGGTACAAGGAGGGTTCTGATGCATACAGTAAAATTGGGTTGAGAAAGTTGCTTTTCAGCATCTTAAAAAGCAGAGACATCACCTTGCCAACAAAGGTCCATATAGTTAAAGCTATGGTTTTCCCAGTAGTGATGTATGGAAGTGAGAGCTGGACCATAAAGAAGGCTGGTCGCCGAAGAAGGGATGCTTTTGAATTCTGGTGCTGGAGGAGACTCTTGAGAGTCCCATGGACAGCAAGAAGATCAAACGCATCCATTCTTAAGGAAATTAGCCCTGAGTGCTCACTGGAAGGACAGATCATGAAGCCGAGGCTCCAATACTTTGGCCACCTCATGAGAAGAGAAGACTCCCTGAAAAGACCCTGATGTTGGGAAAGATGGAGGGCACAAGGAGAAGGGGACAACAGAGGACGAGATGGTTGGATAGTGTTCTCGAAGCTACCAGCATGAGTTTGACTAAACTGCGGGAAGCAGTGGAAGACAGGAGTGCCTGGCATTCTCTGGTCCAGGGGGTCACGAAGAGTCAGACACGACTAAATGACTCAACAACAACAAGTTGCTTTTCATGGACTGTGGTTGGATGAGAGATGGTGAAGTATTGGGATGGCAGGAGGTGATTAGGTATAGGATGAACAGCCAATATAACATATATTTGCTTATATAATACTTGCCTGATGGGAATGTTCTTGCAGGCTCTTTGGACTCCATCCTGTAATGTATTACTGAATAAAGTCTTATGGATTGGGAATTTGATGTGAGCCTCTGTAATTGAACCTCCAAGAGGAATTTATCCCACCTTATTTGCCATCACGTATTCTGACTGGATGCCTGAAAAAGGCTACAGTTTTGTATAAAAAACAGGAAACACAAATTACCGAGCATTCCTAACCAGGTTTACTCAGAGCAGTAAGTCCCATTGAATGGGAATGATTCCCAGGTAAATAGGGTTAGGATTGCAGCCTTAGCTATCAGATCCCCTTGTTTTTTTCCATAAAAAACTGACAATTTCATTATATATGAAAAAAGTGGTGAAATTCCTGAATGAACAAAAAATTACTGAAGAAATTGCTTTCCTAAGAAGCTGTACACAATCACAACTGTTGTGGGTTCCTGGTAGGCTTTGAAGGGCAAAAGATCCTGCTTTATTTTGCCATCTTTCAGTTGTTTCACATGCTAAGTGGAGACCTGGAAAACATCCTCCTTCAATTCTATCTCTAATTTACATTTCATAAAAAGAAGAATGGTGAAAGAGGCAGTACATTCGTGCTTCTGCCCCTTCTGTAAAACATCTGCATGCCAGATATCTGTGGCTGCATCTTAATTGCTACCAACACTACTGAAGAACGTTGCAAGTGCCCCTTCAGGTGATTTGAAATGGGAACCTTGAAAACAAACCTAGGTATTTTGGCATTCAAGGAATCCTGCTGTCACTTAAATATTTGGACAATAGATGACATGTAAGATCTCAGTAAACCAAGACATCCTAAACACTGGCCAAAAGGTAAGCTTCAAAGAGTGAGTTTATCAACTAATATTGCAGCTAGAGTATCAATGAGTCGAGAGTATCAATGAGTCGCTGAATAGGATGTTTGAAGGCAGTGAATTCTGTCCTGATCTGCCTTTGTCACAGATCGGTTTTTGTTTCAGTTCTGGTATGGTTTGATTTCCACCAAATACCGTATTTTTTGCTCTATACGACTCACTTTTTCCCTCCTAAAAAGTAAGGGGAAATGTGTGTGCGTCTTATGGAGCGAATGCAGGCTGCGCAGCTATCCCAGAAGCCGGAACTGCAAGAGGGATTGCTGCTTTCACTGCACAGTGATCCCTCTTGCTGTTCTGGCTTCTGAGATTCAGAATATTTTTTTTCTTGTTTTCCTCCTCCAAAAACTAGGTGCGTCTTGTGGTCTGGTGCGTCTTATAGAGCAAAAAATATGGTGCTACATAATTCATCTCACTGTCCACTATTTAACATAATTTATGTAATTATTTATACAATATAAGTAGCAAATTTAACATAAATTAATGACATCTTTATTTCCACACCATTCCTTTCCATGTAAAGGAAACACCGAAACAACATCAAAAGAATGTATTCATTGCAGCCTTTGAAAAACAAGAACCATTAACATTCTGAGTGAATACGAACTGAATTTGCTGGATTGATTTCTGTTCTGGACGTGTGACGAAATTAGAAACAGCAGCAATTTCCAATTCCAATTCCATTTCCAATGGAATTTTCTGACATCCATGTGGCTGAGTACCTGCATTTACTGTGCGCTAGAAAAGATCAGAGATGGTAGGAAGAGTGTGTGGCACACACGCCATAGTTCACCCAAGGAGGGAAAGACATGGAACTTGAATCTGGGGTCAAAAAAGGTGAGAAAGCCACAAAAAGGCTGAGCTGCTGCCACCTGCTGGAGAGTTAAGGAAGTCAAAGGGTGTCACCACCTCCTGTGGATCAGGGGACAAGCACCTGAGTTTGCATCAGCTAGGTATCATCTCCCTGACCAAACCAGTGTTATCCTTGCAGGTCTGGATATTAGAAACCCACCACAGCTACCTAAGTTGCCAGACTTCCAAAGCGAAGCTCTCCATCTCTTCCTTCTTTTTCAGGTGTAAAGGTTTTATTTACAGTCATAGGAGCCAACTCCTAGGGGCTGAGCGCTCTTTGGTCCCCCAATGAAATATTTGAGGGGGCCGTCTGCCCTAAGCATTGCCATTGGTTTGCGTGTTGTGATCGATTATGTGGGGAGGGGCTTAGCTCCCCCCCCCCGATATTTTACTCAAGTTGGCACCCCTGTTTACAGTTAAGCAGTATTCAAATTTTGTTACATCAATAAAATAGTTAAATGCAACACAGGTCTTCTTGATGGGCCTGTTTTGCTAGGGTGCAATGAATAAAAACACAGTCATAGGAAGAGCAGGGGAAGAAGAAGAGGAGGAGGAGGAGGAGTTTGGATTTGATATCCCACTTTATCACTACCCTAAGGAGTCTGAAAGCGGCTAACATTCTCCTTTCCCTTCCTCCCCCACAATAAACTAGCCCAAGGTTACCCAGCAGTTGCATGTGGAGGAGCAGGGAAGCAAACCCAGTTCACCAGATTACGAGACTGCACCACACTGGCTCTCTAGAGTAGCAAGAAGTCAACAGCTGATTTAGGGATCTCTCCCATCCCAACAAGACCAGAGTAGTTTGAGGAAAAGGGGGGAAGCGGGAAGAGGGGAGGGGGTGGAAGTGATGGTTTTATATGTACAGTAGTACCTTGGTTCTCAAACGGCTTGGTTGTTGAACAAATCGGCTCCTGAACACCACAAACCTGGAAGTAAGTGTTCTGGTTTGCGAATGTTTTTCGGAAGCCAAACATCCGACGCAGCTTCTGCTTTAGTACAGGAAATTCCTGCAGCCGATCAGAAGCCACGCCTTGGTTTTTGAACGGTTTCGGGAGTTGAACGGACTCCCGGAACAGACTGAGATCGAAAACCAAGGTACCACTGCACTGTAAGCCGCCAGATGGGGGGCTGCTATAATAATAATAATAATAATAATAATAATAATAATAATGTGTATCTTTTTTGTTTAACGAGAGGAAACTCTGGAGGTCAACTAGCCAGGCCTTTAACACCACCTCATAGGAACAGTGAACACAGCTTGCGTTCTGCAAATGTGCACATATTTCAAACTGCCCCTCCTTCTCAGCACGGAAGAGACATTATGTGGCTTCTTCTGTTCCCAGAATTATGTTTTTGCAAATCACCACCGCAAATCCCTTCTCTCCTAATCCCAAAGCAATTGATGTGGGTGAAGGTGGAATTCCCACAGACTTCTGGTTCATCCGACGTACAGCTTGTCTTGCTTTCTGCTGGAGTGCCTGACACCATTTATTTATTTATTCAGCCAGCATTGCATCGTTTTAGACAAATACACTTGCAGTGCACACTCTGTAGGAAATACCGTAGATCCTTTATGTGTTGATGTTCCAGTACTTGAATGCACTTTACTTACTATCTATCTATATCTATATCTATATCTATATCTATATCTATATCTATATCTATATCTATATCTATATCTATATCTATATCTATATCTATATCTATATCTATATCTAT
>JAXCMG010000056.1:0-65057 GCA_034642415.1 Podarcis siculus | reverse complement strand
TCTATATCTATATCTATATCTATATCTATATCTATATCTATATCTATCTATCTATCTATCTATCTATCTATCATCTATCTATCATCTATATCTATCTATCTATCTATCTATCTATCTATCTATCTATCTATCTATCTATCTATCATCTATCTATCTATCATCTATCTATCTATCTATCTATCTATCTATCTATCTATCTATCTCTATCTATCTATCTATCTATCTATCTATCATCATCATCATCATCTATATCATCTATTTCTCTATCTATCTATCTATCTATCTATCTATCTATCTATCTATCTATCATCTATCTATCATACTGGTTGACGGACATCTGGAGGTCAAGTGATGGTCACCACAACCTGATGCTCCTCAGAATGGTCTCCTGCGATCATTAATCCCCATGCTGGCCTTGACATTTGTCAATAACTGCCATGTGACTCACACCCATCACATCACATTCAGGGTCTCTGTGGGAAACAGTGACTTGGAGACTCACAACACGATGGGGTTGCCAGTGGGATGAGGCACCCTCAAGGCAAGGAGGCCATTTCCAACAGTGTTCCTTGCGCAGCCTGAATGTGCTCTCTGGCCCCCATAGGCAGAGTGGGATGGGGAGTGAAACCTCTTGCAGATTCTGTAAAAGGAAGGTGATGGAATCATTTTCAGCTTGACTTCAGAGAGGCACACATCTGGTTTCCAAAGCCCCCATCTCTTCATCATTCTTTCAAGTTGGCTGGGCTGCCGTCCAGTATGTCTCTGCCTGTCGCTTAACAAATTCAAGCTGTGGTTTCCAAGCTGATAAAATTTATGCTAATTAACAGGTTGAGGGAAAATGTGATGTTATTGCTGTGGAATGTTCTTGAGAAGCTGGAAGCACTTAGCTGCAAAAACTACATGTGGTGAAATAACCAATAATTTGCTTAAGAAACCCACATCTGTTTTTTGCCTGCTACAAACAGGGGTTAATAGTCTGTCGGGGGCAAGCAGTGGCAGTGAGTAGCCCTAGGATAAACAAAAAAGCCTTAACAGCAGGAAATAGGCTTGTTCTCCTAGTGTAAGCATTTACATTGGCCGCTGACCAGCAAAAGACGTAAAAGAAGGTTGGTTTACACTTTGTTTTCAAATACAGATTGGGGAAAACAAACAGCCTTTTACATTTGTATATTTGTGAGGAAGGGGCAGGGGTGTGAATGAATCGGGGCCACTTCGCTTTCACAGAGAACCATGGCCGTAGCTGAAATGAATAGGGACAGCAGCTTCAACATAAATTAGGACTGCCGTATTTCAAAAAGTAAAAACCAGGACACCCCGATTTTTCAATTGACTTGCCTAGGATCCAGGACAAAGCGACACCTTTCAGACATCGATTCCACCCTCACAATCCCAGTAATGTCCGGGAAAATCCAGACCTATGGTAGCCCTATCATAAATGTGGAAGGAAAGGTATTTAAATCAGTAATCAGTATCTAAATCAGTATCTAAATCAGTAAGCAGGCAACACTGCAGAATGGGGAGGCAGATTTACTGTTCATATATAAATGCAAACAGACATGCCCTTCCTCATCCTAAAGAAAGAACGTGTTGCATGAAACACTAAAGCAGAGCTTTGTTTTTGTGTTTTTTAAAAAAAGGAAAATGTGGTTCAGGTCACAGATTCCAATTCTAAACCTATTTAACTAGAGAGAAGACCAGGACCTAATAGATTTTATATATGTTTAGAGTTTTACTTCCAAAAATGTTTGATTGTTTTTTAATTATTGTTTTTTTCTGTTTTAGTCGTTCTCATTTTGATACTTAAGCCACCTTTAGTCCCGTCATGGGAAAAGGTGAGAGATAAATAAATATATAATGATTATGGTGATGGTCTAGCACAGTAGTCCAACTTTTTCAGATCCAAGATGACCCACATTTAACCCGAACATGCATTTGTGGAGCAATGTCTTTTTCCTCTTTTAATCATATATTTGTATGGTGGTGGTGCTGCTGTTCTAAACCACATTGAATCAGGCCGTGGGCCAGTAGTGAGTCCTGACCCACCAGTTGGGGAGCAGGGGTCTAGCCAAAGTTAAGCACTTTTTAAATCTTCCTGGCTCAACACTCTCAAGAATCAATGGGACTATGCAGCTGTGACTAGATGTCTGTCCCAGAGCAGAGGTCAGCAAACCTTTTCAGGAGGGGGCCAGTCCACTGTCCCTCAGACCTTGAGGGGGGCCAGACCCACCCTCTCCCGAAAGCACACCCCAAAGGACCCCGCCACTCATGCCACCGCCGCCTCATCTTCGGCGGTGGCGGCATCCTTTGCCTCCCCACCGCTGCCGCTTCCTCCCACTCGGCTCTTGGCCATCTGCGGCTACCTCAGCGGGAGGGAAGGGGCATCGCCCAGAGGCGTCCATGGCTTCAGATTGGCTGAAGGAGCTTCCTGCAGCCAATCCAAAGCCGCGCCAGTGTCACAGAAGTCAGTCCCCACATCGCAAGGCCTCCATGCCAATTTAGTGCAGGGACTGAGCGAGCAGGTGGCAGGGTCCGCAAGGGTCGCAGGCCAGATTAATGAGCCCAGTGGGCCACAACCTGCCCCCGGGCCTTAGTTTGCCAACCCCTGTCCCAGAGTATATCAATGGCATTTACTCTAAAGTAAGTATGGCTTTCTGTGAAATCCTACACGTCTACTCAGAAGTAAGTTCCATTGAGTTCAATAGGGTTTACTCTCAGATATAGGATTACAGCCTTAAACAATTAACTTTGGTGGAGTTCATTTATTTATTGAGGCATTGCTATGCCCAGTGCTTTTTTTCCTGGGGCTACTCAAGAGTATGCACCATCAGCACCTTTCCACCCGGCAAAATTTTTAAAGTGTGCTACTTACTTTAACAACTTAATGGTGAGTACCAGCACCATTTTTTTCTTAAACAAAAGCACTGGCAATATCACCTAATCAACCGTGTCCCCCTGGGCACTTCACACTTTAAAATCAATAAAATGCAATCCAAAAATCTATCAAGTTCTACTGCTGACGCAGAGATCCAGCCTTATGGAAGAGTTTATGCATCAAACAAAACATTGTTCCAAAAATCAACTGAGGCTCACCCATGTCAACCAGATGGCATTCTCAAAGTCTCTTTTCCACATAACAATGGAAGTAGAGAAAGGAGAATGTGCTGGTCCCGGGGGGGGAGGGGTTACCATGAGGCATGGTCAGAGTCCGGTCCTGGGTCGAGGGTCTGGAGACTGTCCACCAAGGGTGAGCCGGGGTCCAAAGCAAGAAGCCGGGCGTGGTCAGGAACTCCGGAAAAACAGGTCTGGGTGCTGGCAGAAACAGGTTTCCAACGACGTTGCTCCCGCAACCTGGGGCTGGGCTGACTGGCCTTTATCTCCTCCGAGGCCTAGGGTGGTCCTGGCCCACAGGTGACTCTCCTCTCCTGGCCTTAAGGCGAGCACTCCTCCTGAGAGAATTTAGTTCCCTCCGCCTCTCTGCCCTGAGCATCTGCAGCTCAGGAGAGGCTGGAGGGTTATTGGACTCAGGGGCAACTTCACCTTCCCCTGACAGGGCTGGGAGAGGCGCACCTGCAGGCAATGGGTCCTCCATCACCTCCGGAGCCAGAGTGGATTCATCTGGTGTCTGCTCCTGAGGATCCGGCACAGGTGAGGACCCTTCAGGCTCAAGGCCCTGCCCCAGCTCAGCCAGCCCTGGAGGCGGGGACTCCTGTGCAGGCTGGGGTTCCTCCGGTTCAGCCTCTGAATTGGATTCCCAGGCCATCACAAAGAAGCACAAACACACCCATACCCATGATGAGGAAAATCTGACAACACTTCTGAAGCAGAAGGAGAAGCTAATGTTGACAGTTAACAGTAGAATCTGGTCCAGAGATGTGTCAAATATAGTCATGTGTGCCTTCCAATTACATAATCTGTTGTCAATAGTTGTCATGATCCATGGGTAGCAATAGATGCACCAGTTTTAAGACATGGCCATTTGTGCCACCTGCACTAAAATCTTCCTTTAGAATTGTTAATCCTTTTATGTATGATACTATCGGTGTTTGGCAAATGGTCTTTAAAAAACTAGCACCCCCATTTTTTTCTTAATTTCAGTGCAACAGTTAAGGATGCGGAAGAAACCTTAAATTGAGATGGTTGGGAACAGGCTGGGCAGTATTGGTTAATAGATTTTAACCTTGTTGGTATCCCAATGTGGAGGGAACAGACTGAAGCTAAAATTACTAATCTCTGATGGTCCTGGCTCCAATTTAACCAATTAACATGTTTTTTTGTTGAAGCCAGAGGTGACTGCTCAAGCGTGTAGAACTCTCACAGGTTTTGAAAATATGATCATTAATGTTTCCCCATCAACTAAAGGTAAAGTTTCAGTAGTGTATAAATCTCTGAGAGAAACTGAATATGGTGATTTTTTAGCACACTCAAATTTTATGAGAGTCGGACTTGGGAATCAAAATTGCTAATGAACAATGGAGTGCTCTATGGAAAAAGAGACCTTTAAAACCAGTGTTAGCTAAAATGACAGAAATCAACTAATCAAATCAGAAGTGCCCAAGGAAATTTATTTTCCTTTTACAACACTTTGCAACCATTTCTAGACTATGAGAAGCAGAACACCACCACACTCTCATTGGAGTTCGTGGAATGATTTATTGAACTGAGCCAATACAGACATTTGGGACATTAATAACTTTTATTCTTATAGGAAGTTGTGACAACCAATGTGTTGTGATGTTCTTTGTTGGTTATATAGTTCTGATGACCGAAAAATGAATTAACACATACGCATTCATGTGTTTGTTGAGCATTTCCAGCAGGGGCGTACGATGGGGAGCGGGGGGGGGCGGTCCACCCCGGGCACCACTCGGGGGGTGTGTGTGACAAGATGACCTGCTGCCCCCCCAGCTGTAAAGCAGCCAAGGGTGTGCATGCAGTTAGTATGGGTGCCGCTTGCATTTCGTCCGTACAGGCTGCCTCTCACACAGCAACCGTATGGGCTGTTGGGATGCTTCCAAGGAAACAGGGGCAATTTGCAAGCCCCCAGCCCACCAGCCGGTAGCCAGACGATCTCCGGTCCTTGGCTCAGCATGAAACAATGACCTGCAGCTTCAGAAGCCTTCAGAAGTTGGAGCACGCTCTAATCAGCAGAGTAAATAACTCTTCGCAACAGAAGGGCAGATAGAGGCTGTGCAGAGCATATTTACAAGCAGTTTATTCAGGACAAAGGAAAAACATGTCTTCTCCCTTTCATGTCCAAGAGCAAGCAGCATAAGCAAAAGCTGTACACAAACGGAAATTCCCAGCAAGCTGTGCTGGAGTGTAAACAGACATGTGACATACAACAATTCCACACGTCTGTTAAGGTGGAACGGAATATCGTAACAGGCGACCGTACGGGCTGCCACGCACACACAGTCCGTATGGACATTGTGCATGTGCCGGCGGGCAGTTTGCCCCGCCCCTCGCATCCCACCCCGGGTGCCTCAGAGGGTTCTTCTGCCACTGATTTCCAGCACTGAATATGCTCCCTCAACATTTTTGATAATGGCTTCAAAGATGTTCTTCTATTCATGAATCATTGCTCTCACTCCAAAGTGACTTATTTCACATTGACTGGCGTCAGCGTCATAACATCATTGAATTCATTACATCATCCTTGAATGGCTGATGGGATTTGGAGTCCAACAACATCTGGGAGGCCAAGGGTCCTCATCTATGAGCCAGGGAAAGTAATGAACACCACACAAGATTTTAAAAGGTGGATATTCTCACAATTAAAAGTATTTTGGTTGGAAATTCCACACTCCCTCAAATGGCCCATTTTTGTTTGAAGATTAAAATGGGAGAGTATTTGGCACAGATTCTGGTCCCTGGTGGTCAGTATTTTATATATGTGATATTATGTCAGCCATAAAAATGAAAAGCAGAGTTAAACTAAGATGGGAGATTATATTCAGAAGAGGTGCTCTGTGTGTGGCAGGGGAAGACTATATTTATAGCAATTAAAGAAACACAGAGAGACAGTTTGGATACACTAAAGGCTGTGACTAATACTTTGTTAGTTCCTAATTCTCATTTTAAATAAACTGAAGATGATATACCAGAGTCAATGGAAATGGAACAACGCCCACTCTACATGCCTTGTTGGGAAGTCTGCACGGTGTTCCTAGTGTTAGCCAATGAGAACAATTGCTTTTATATACCTAAACCATGTATTTGACACACCAGTTTTAAACAGGGTTTACTTTTGCTCATGCTCAGTGACCTTCCTCTACTAAATTTAGTTGTAAAACTGATTCTGAAGAATACTCTAGCAGCCATCATGTGATCAGCCAGTCCACTTTGTCTGTCTGAATATTTTGTAAAGCAATGGCTGCCAAGCTACTTCACTTGGAGACTCACTCACAGAATGTTTGCCTTTCATGCCAGACTGGCCTTTTAGAATCTCAGATACTGATGTGCAATGAGTAAGCCTAAGATGTTAGATAATATACTTCTTTTGCTGTTATAGCCCTACTGTTTTCAGGGCCAACCCCTCCAGGAGGCAGAGTGCTGGATGTTAGGGAAAGCATTCCACTCTTGGCCACATGACCTCTCTTGCACAGACCAAGAAGGCCTGGTGTCCTCAGGCGTGTTGAAGGATGCTATCCTGTCACCAGTAGGCAATTGACCAATTTCTTGGGCATGGGGAACCCCCTCAGCTACAACGCCTCCCTCTTGCCAGGATTCAAGCTCAGTTTGTTCTTCCTCGTCCATCTCGCATCTACATCCAAAGCAAAACTGGCTATCCTACTTTCTTTGCAAACCTTTGTCTGAGTTGTACACTTTCAGACTTACATGACTTGCTAAAAATAATAATAATGAACCCCTTTCTTAGAGGAAATGGGCATGATAAGGTGAAAGTTGAATGTCTTCCTCACCTCAAGTTTTCTAGGTTGAAGAAACTATTGCATGGATGACCGTTTCATTGTGTGAGTGCTCACCTGCACTCAGGTGTCAAACATCCAGAAGCTGTGGGTTGATTCAGACAGTGTTTTTTTTCTCCAGGGAGTACTTAAGGGTATGCAGTACTGGCACCTCTTTTTGTTGTTGTTGTTAAAAAGTATGGCACTTGTGATTCGAGGACCCGATCCCCGCTTGGTGGAATAAAGACACGTGGACACAGTGCATAAGGTTAATGGGTGAGAAAAGGCCACAACTTTATTGATTACAGCATGTGAGAAGGTATTGGCTTAGACATTGGACCACAGAAGATTTGACTCCACCCACTCGAAGAGGGGTAAGTCAGAAGAGGGGTTAACCACCAGTCGGGGGAGCCTGTTGATGCTAATACAACTATAAGCTCTCCCCTGATGTCACCGAGGGTCGTGCCATGGCCCCCTGCCGCACAGGCATCGAACAGGATCTACGACCGCCGGATTCCTTTAACGGAATACCCAAAATTGAAGGGGTAGGCGATGGCCACACCTTGCCCTTCCACACACCAACAACACATTCCAATGCCTAACCACCACCCGAGCCCAAGAGGCTCGCCGCCAATACCCTCACAGCTGCAAAAGGTGAGCGCAATGGGCAGAATGGCTGGCGCGGCTGCATTTCAGCAGCAAACCACGCCCCCACCAAGCCCCCCGGTTGGGTGCTCAACAGGGGGCGTGGTGTGCCAGCCATGTGAGTGGGGCAGGGGGCAGAACGCCCCCTGAGTGATGCGGGAATCGTCTCCTGCTCACAACACCTCCGCTCCGGAAGGAGGAGAAGCCTTACTGTAAGAACTTCATGGTGAGTACCACCACCTATTTTTTCTAGAAAAAAAGCACTGGATTCATAAATAGTGACACAATCATGGTTTATCATAGAACAAGCAAATTTGAGTCTCATGCTCCTTACGCATCTTCTCTCCTCCTTCATGCATGAAGGGAGGAAATATAAAGCTCCCAGTTGCAGTCTGTAACAAGCCATAGTTTCCCGCTTCATCTGAATTTAGGAAACTATGGTTTCTTCAAAACCTAGTTTGCTAACTAACCAGGATATCAAACCAGGTTCTAACTATGATTTGCACAAACTGGTTTCCTGCATTTGGAGGAAATGTTATCAACCACCAACAGAAGATCTAGGTATCCCACCTTTAGATAGAAGGAGGAGGAGCCCATTTTCATATTAAAAACAATCCCGAATCTGGTCTATTTCATTTTATTTCTTACTTCAGGCAGCAGGTAGAGGACTGAATGTCTGAATGCTCCCCAGACATCTTGCAGAACTAAAACTAGGATGGGAGGATGAAAGTCAAAGGCTGGATTTCTCACTAACACAAACTAGTTTTGAATGGCTAGAAAGTTTGTTTATCTACATAAGGGAAGATTTTCCATATTTCTTGTGGCATCAACTGAGTTGATCAAGGAGCACAACGAAAGCTGAAACTCTAACAGGCCATCTTTGTTCCGTTTTCTATCTTTTGTTGTGAACTGCCCTAAGATCTACAGATAAAGGGCGGCAGACAAATTTAAATAATAATAATAATAATAATAATAATAATAATAATAATAATAATATAATAATAATAATAATAATAATAATAATAATAATAATAATAAATAATGATATATTTTCCCCCTAACATCAACACAAATAGAGGACATTATACATTTTAAAAGAGTTATCTAACATATTGTTGATAAAAAAGGACTACTGTTTTATTTTATTCATCTTTCTTTCTCTCTCTCTTTAATTTATGTATGTGTAATTTATGTATGCCTGGCGTGCTCTGGTCCATGGGGTCACGAAGAGTCGGACACGACTAAACGACTAAACAACAACAACAACAATGTATACACACACCGTATTTATATCTCCAGTCATATTTACATGAATGTTAACATTTTTCATCCATAATTAAAAAAAACTTAAAAAAAAACTAGAACAAAAAAGGCATTAAGAATGGATTAGTGGGTAGGTGAACAAACGTCACTGTAAGTAATTCACCAATATGGCCAGACCACATGCACCTGTGTTATGCTTTGCCAGTAAATGTTCATTTTTATTCTACATATTAATTAAATGGGGGAAATTCCAGAGCTCCTATGTAGACCTGAAGTCTGACTGTCATATAGAGCACGAAAAAGAATGACATTGCTCTCTGTGCTACATTTTGGTATTACTAATGCTGCGGTCCTGCACACCCTGATTTGGGAGTCAGCCCGGTAGAATTCATAGGCTTGCACTGCATAATCATTTCCTCCTCTTTTCATTTTTAAGTAGGGTTGCCATATGTCCGGAATTTCCCAGACAAAGCAGACGCTTATTCACTGGAGGAGGAAGGGAAGTGTGGTGGGTCCGGTCCGTCCTGGGTGTCATCCCTGAGGGGGGTGACATCACTGTGCCACCCCCCTGGGATGATCGCCCCACCCCCCACGGGCAGCTAGCCCTGCCCCCAGGTTCCAGAGCAGCTAGCTCCGCCTCTGCCCTTATTAGTAGCATCCGGGCAGAAATCACTGCAATGCCCAGGAAAATCCAGACATACTGTATGGCAGCCCATGTTGGAAGTGCCAAAACAGCTCCACAACTTTTGTGTCTGGATTTTCACTTTTTGAGATATGTCAACCCTTTTTTCTTTTCTTGTTTTTAACAATATCTGTAATCATTACATTACATTCAAATTTCAATTCCCCCCTTCCCCACTGACTTCCCTCAACTTCCATCCCTGATTTATTACATCTCATATTACATCCTACTGTTTACATATACTTCTATATTGCCCTACTATTAGATTTTTTACAAGTAAAATTGCAAATGTTTATTTAAATCCTGCCAATGACTCTATATATTTTTTGTTGTTTCTGCAAATATGCTGTAAAAGGTTCCCATTCTTTTTCAAAATCGCTAGTGTCTTTTGCACGCAGTTTATCTGTTAACTTTGCCAACTCTGCATAGTTCATCAACTTCTCTTGACATTGTTCCTTTGATGGTATTTCTCCAGTCTTCCAATTCTGTGCTATCAGAATTCTATGGCAACCCTATTTTTAAACCTCTTATGGATGCCCTTTTCAATTCAGTTTGTGATGTCAGTGCCATTAAAAGGAGGCCCTAGCCCCCAAGTGCAGATTAACTTCAAATATTATATACACAAACCCTGCTTTATGAATTTTTTCCATGCAACGAACCACTTTCATGGAAACCAAGCCATATGTAATACAGTATGTTTCAAACCAGCTGATAAATACTGGTTATTTAACTGTTTAAAACTGGAGGGGGGGAATAATTCTAAAAGTAATATATGTTGCATGTTTCACCAATACGTCTGGCTACAAAACCACTAGGAAAGCTATATGGTGACAACCTGTTATGGTGTTGAAACCTATTTAAGTTAATGTAGTGTTGGTGGAAAAGAGCCACATATAAAGCTTTAAAATGCATTTAGCCAGGATGCAAACAACCTGCCCTCACTGAGGACAGAGAGCCAATCTAAACATGATGCTATATGAGAGGATTGAATTCTGGGCTATAGCACTTCAGATTGGAGGTGGGGTGTTTTTGGGTGGTTTTATATGTTCCCCATATAGTTAACAACTTGGCAAAGTCTTGTTCTGAAACGGTGGGAAGAGTAGGATCATGAGTCATTGTATTAAATAATAAGTTGTAATGCAAAAGCCTTTTTACCGCATTCAGGAGACTTTTTAGCTTAAGACGCAGTTGTGTGTCGAGGTCCCCAGGGCCACCCCAATAACTCACACATCACACAGAAATTTTTGTTTAAGGTTTTTGGCATAATTTTGGCCACAATTTTATTAAAATACAAAAATGTGAGTGGTTGCTTAGGCATTGGTTGCGACTATCTGCCCCCCCATGGGGGACAGACTGACATTCCGCACGCCTGCGAAAGTCAGAAAAGGGGAATACACTTGGGGGTAACCACGGAGCAGGGAACCTGCCCTCAGCCCACCCCAAACGCAGCCAGGAGCTCTTGCTATGGCCCAAGCCCCCTTGACAGGGTGGACAAGCAATAGTTAGCCCCCGATTCCTTTAACGGAATCCCTTGCAGCAGAAGCATTAGAGGGGCAGGCACAGCCAATCCATGCCCCTCAACCAACCAAACCATAAACCAATGCCTAACCGCAACCTTTCAAGTTGTGACGATTTGCTACGCAGTAGGCAAAAACCAAATGGCCCCAGCCAATCAGCCAGATGGACAAAATTCCTACCGGGCCCCTGCCCCAAGAGCAGATGACCCCATGACAGGCATTGCAAAGTCAAAGCGAACAACCCTAAATAGAGGGGACAGGCAATCCGATGCACGGGCGAAAAGAGGAAGCCCTAGCCTCATGCAAGGGGTTTTAGCATTTCTGGCTGTCAATCAACAAATGGCAACATTAACTTCTTCCCAACAACAAGGGAAGCCCAATCGCATCAGTGACCAACGATCAATTAGCCCGCCCCCAACTTTGGAGTGTCCTGGCGGCCCCCACCGCAACACGTGCTCTCCATGAAGGAGAACACGCTTAAACAACACTGATGGTACTGATTGCAAGCTATTAGATGGCGTGTTCCCTTTTCTCCTAAACTCAGTCCCTAGAAAAACTAGAGGATGGAAATTAACATAAGTTTGATTAGATGATCACTCCTGTGTACCCCAGATATTATTCTGGGTTAGGCATTGTATTTCAGTCTTTTCTGTCATGATTTCATTAACCTTTATTAACATTCACATTAGTAAAACATGAACAAAAACAAAATCATTTCTCCTTCTTTGAGAAATGATTCTGCTGGTTTAATAAAAACCAAGAGATACAAACAGCACATTCAGTGTGTTTTCAGCATGCTTTCAAGGGCTTTGATGCAGGAGTTTTTCTACATTACCAGAACTAAGTGCCTCTGCTATGGATCTGTTTATTAGCTATAGAAATCTGCTTCCATTTTTTAAAAGAATGGCGCAAAGTAGCTTAAAATGTGAAATGTATTTCTGGCAAAGGGAATCTCTGCATCAACAGGGCAAAATCTAGTTCTTACATAGTGGATGGAAAACTACTCTTCCTTGCACTGTTACCAGATTTTTATTTTTATTTTTAGTAAGAGTGGGTGAGTTCTCTGGCTCCAGGGTAGAACTGTGCCCTTCTTTAAAGAGTTGAAGGGATACCAGAGAACAGCTGTTTAAGTGAAGAAATCCTCTGTTTGTAGCCCTGTCTGGTCAAAGTCCAGCTTAAATATAAAGAACCATAAGAAGGAAGAGCACAGCATGGACCTTCAAGTTGTCCATCTATAGTTAGCTCCTGGACAGAGGCGGAGCAAGCATACAGTTCACTTGGTCAATTGGCTATTATTTCTGCATTTCCAGCTGTCTATGTAAATTAGCATATGCAAATCATATGCAGATTTGTATCCTCTTACTTTCTCTTTTTTCTTCTTTGGCAAATGTGCTTGAGGCCATCCTATCCAGCTTCAGCTTTGCATAGAGGAAAATGCACAGGTAGCAAAGAATTAAAACAATAGCAATAATTTAGAAAGCAATTTGTTTCTCTAAAATTGTTTTAACCTTGTTTTCTTTGAACATTGTATTTTTAACACAGGAGAAAACAAAACTAGCACCGGGCAGTCACTTCAGTGCAAAAGGTGAAGGAAGTCACAGCCACCCAAGGAATTGGACTTTAGGAAACGTAAATTGAATATTCAGCCACTTATATTGAGGGGAAGTGCGTGGAACAGGTCTCCGTGTTTCGATTTCTTGGAATGGAGTTGAGAGATGACCTAACCTGGGGAGAAAACAGCAAAGACCTGATGAAGAGAGCACAGCAAAGGTTATATTTTCTGAGAATCCTCCGAAAAAACCATCTCTCAAAGGACCTGTTGATGGCATTTTACCATTGTACTGTGGAGAGTGTATTAACTTATGGTCTGTGTGTGTGGTTTGGGAGCTGCAGGGTCAGGGAAAAAACAATGCTGTCCAGGGTTGTAAAGACTGCGGAGCGAATAATTGGGTGCACTCTTCCTCCCTTGGATCAAATCTATGCTGTCAGGTGCCATAAGAAAGCTGCAGAGATAGTGCAGGATAGTACGCACCCCAGAAATGATCTCTTTCAGCTTCTGCCTTCTGGAAGAAAGTATAGGGTTATAAAGACCAGGACTAGCCGCCTGAGAAACAGTTTCTACGCAAATGCAATTTGGGTTCTAAATGCAGCATAAGGAGTCTCTATAGTATATTGTATTTTAAAATGGGGTTTCAGAGTTTTTAGGGGTTTTTGAATGTCTTATGTAGATTTTTCAATTTCATTGTTCTGTATGGGACAATGACAATAAAGATATTGTATCATATCGTAAAATTACATTTCACAAAATGGCATGGCCAGGAGCTGTCTTGGTCATCCTTAGTGACATCACAGACAACAACATAAGGTAACATTTGTGCTTCTGCAGTACAACCCGAATAGCAACATAGCAATGTTCTCTCTGGTGTTGGGTAAGCATAGTGATCAGGAAAGGAAAATATCGGAACGGTACACACCAAATGTGTGTAACTATTTCATATATCTGTTGTGCTAAACTGATCTGCTGGCAATAGTCTTGAGTTTCAGGGATGCTGACAATGGTGAACCGGTTGGATCCTGGGTAAGCGAATGGCACAGAAGTCTGATTGAAGAGGCAAGGAATTTAAAAGCTCCATGAAGAGAAGATTTCAAAACAGCCTGTGGTGGAACTGCAACGTAGTCTTTCTCTATATTCCGTTCTTCCGTTTAGAGCTGTTTTCCCTTTTGTGGAACACAAAAACTGGCTCAAGTCCCAAGGTGGACGTTTTACATCTGCTTTATTGAAAAGGGCTCCTCCCTCCATGTTAGGTCATAAATCATTTGTACTTTGGCTCTGCTTTCTCAAAGCATTCTTTCTCTCGTTCTGGGGGAGGAGGCCTGTCCTCAGATATCCAAAGTCTTAACGCAGAAAGTTCTGGTGTTCCTTAGATAGTATGCTTTGCACAATTTCCACAGTCTGCTCCCATTTTTATGGCAATCTTAAGCCCAAGAAAGAAACAGCGTATTCTCCTCCTGCTTCAAGGCCTTTCCTCCCTGCTGGAATTCGACTCTATGAAAAGTGCTGATGTGCTGCAACTGTAATTCCACCCCACCCACCCCCAATACAGTCCTAATCTTTCCCTTTAACCCCTAGAAGTCTGTGGTGATGACAGCTGTTGAAAAAGACAATTGTCTTCTTGGTGAAATTGCACATTATTAACATACTACAGTTTCTATCACCAAGAGGCTAATCAAACAGAGTTCTTTTCCCACAATGTGCAGAATCCAGATGCTTAGAGAGAGATCAAGATTCTCTTCTGGTTCAGCCTTTTGCATTAAGGTCGTATTTGTAAGTCCGATAGCATCGCAGTAGGATTTAATATCATCTTTCTTGTTATAAGCCAAACTAATGGAACTAATGCTCACTGGAAGGACAGATCCTGAAGCTGAGACTCCAATACTTTGGCCACCTCATGAGAAGAGAAGACTCCCTGGAAAAGACCCTGATGTTGGGAAAGATGGAGGGCACAAGGAGAAGGGGACGACAGAGGACGAGATGGTGGGACAGTGTCCTTGAAGTTACCATCATGAGTTTGACCAAACTGCGGGAGGCAGTGGAAGACAGGAGTGCCTGGCGTGCTCTGGTCCAGGGGGTCACGAAGAGTCGGACACGACTAAACAACAACAATGGAACTAATGGAATTGGCAGACAGTTATATGAGCAGCATATCTTTTCAGCTTGGCAGTCTGGATCCTTCACTCCCCATCCCACTTTTGATAGGTGGCTGGGCCCTCCCACCTGTCAATCACCTGGTGTCACAAGTCATGCTGCAGAGGACTTCCAAGTCACCACCAATCAGCTGAACCAGCAGGACTTGCATTGGCTCCAAATTCCAAAGGCATCAAATGCAAACTCCACTTGAAAATGAACAAGTGGGAGTGTATTTCCAACCACTGGTGATACCAGGTGATGGAGTGCATGATTGTAGCTTGTGGAAAACAGTATTGCGGGCCAAAATAGGACCCTTTATGGG
This sequence comes from Podarcis siculus, assembly GCA_034642415.1. NCBI lineage: Eukaryota > Metazoa > Chordata > Lepidosauria > Squamata > Lacertidae > Podarcis > Podarcis siculus. The sequence goes on along the minus strand of JAXCMG010000056.1, from coordinate 50,035 downwards.
TCTAATAAGCCCACAGGATTGCTTCTCTGCCTTTTGGCTAAGATCAAGTGTAGTATCTAATAAGCCCACAGGTCATAATGTTGTATTTTAATCTTGTTTTTAAGTTGTATTTCAATCAAATTGTTTTTATATCAGTTGTTAGCCGCCCTGAGCCTGGTCTTGGCTGAGGAGGGTGTGGTATAAATAAAAGTTATTATTACTATTTCCTGTTTTTCTTAGATTTTTTAGCCAACATAACCAAACATACAAAACATACAGGGGTGCTAATAACTTGGGCATAAAGAGAAATTGCATAGTGTCTGGAGGAAGACATTAGAACTGTGATAACACTTCTTAAAACTGCAACATTCTCTTTGGAATGTAATCTTGCAGCTGCCTTAAGGGATTTCATAGAAATTTGCTTGCTTTGTCCAAAACCTGAAAAAGCGAAAGAATCTTAATTCCATAATAGGAATTTGTGGTTTCTGTCAGACCTAAAAAAGAGGATTAAAAGAGCCAAAGGATGTCACTCAGTAAACCAAACTTCCCAGTCAATTCAATTCCGACATTAAATCTCTGTTTACTCAGTGTATTAGATGTAATATGTTTGTCAAACCAGCACCTTCTGCCTAGAGGTTCTGCTAAATCTCGGTTAAATCTGCTTTAAACTTATTTGGCTCAAGACCCATATCCACAATAGCTGTAAGAGCTGTTTGGCTTCTCAGGGTGTTATTAACTGTATACCTTTGTTGGTGTCTTCAAAACTACTGTCAGCAGCAGCTGTTCCCGTTGTCTGCTTTAGGATAAAAGACTGGCAGATGCCCGTGAGAACATTTATAGAAATGATTACCATTCCTTGAGAACCTGTTGGCACTAGGTACTTCCGTGAATGGATACAGATTTTGGAAAAGTCATTGGCAGTCATGCTCAGTCCCTGTTACGGAGCGGGACACAATTTGACCCATTTCACATTTAAAGGTCAACCTACTGAATTTTCACTTTCTTAAACAATGCACGAACTCAAACACAGTCTTCCTTTGCAATCGCAATTATGCAATCCAGCTATGAGCACAAAAATCCATATGTTGGTTTTTGTAAAGTGTGCTTAAAAGTCTATGTATTAGCAAAAAGAACACAAAAAGTGTTACATCAATGGAAATTGTTTTGGGAAAATGTGTATACTGGGCAAAATTGCATACAAACATGTATATTAGGAGAAGTTTGAGCTAAAATGCTAGTGAATGTTCACAAGGACTTAAAAGATTCACAAACTGAGGCTGAGATGTGGAGAGCCAAATGTAAGACTGGGAAACTGAAAAACAGAAAGAAACGAAAACTGATAAATTTGCCCATCCCTAGACCAAATGCAAACTTTCAAAAAGCCAGTGGCATGAAGATACTTTGGAAGGTCTTGTTCAGTGTTTATGCTTGGCCATAAATGGTCCTTAATAGAATGCAGTAAGAGACATGACATTTTTTTGTGTGTAAAGGATTCTTGGGTGTACCTAATGGTTACCCAACCCTCAGTCCACCCACCTCACTTTGATCATAGCTGTCAACTTTCCCTTTTCTTGCGAGGAATCCTATTCAGAATAAGGGGATTTCCCTTAAAAAAAGAGAAATGTTGACAGCTATGACTTTGATTAAAAACAAACAGACCCACAGCTCCCGCAGAATGTGACACAGCAGGCATAGGCAACCTCCGGCCCTCCAGATGTTTGGGATACAATTCCCATCATCCCTAGCTAACAGGACCAGTGGTCAGGGATGACACCTTGCTTGTGCAATTTGCCGATCTACTACCGAGCCAAGTTTAAGGTTTCCCTTTAAAGGATGACTACATAGGAACCTGAAGTTGTATTAAATGTAGCACTAAGGAGAACGTTCCAGCAGTGCAAGGATTTTTCTTTGCACAGTGGAACATTCTCCCCACCATGTGCCCCCTAAATCTGATGAGCACATGGTAATAATAATAATAATAATAATAATAATAATAATAATAATAATTTATTATTTGTACCCCGCCCATCTGGCTGGGTTTCCCCAGCCACTCTGGGCGGCTTCCACCAAAAATACACTAAAATGTCACACATTAAAAACTTCTCTGAACAGGGCTGCCTTAAGATGTCTTCTGAATGTCAGGTAGTTGTTTATCGCTTTGACATCTGATGGGAGGGCGTTCCACAGGGCGGGCGCCACTACCGAGAAGGCCCTCTGCCTGGTTCCCTGTAGCTTTGCTTCTCACAATGAGGGAACCGCCAGAAGGCCCTCGGCGCTGGACCTCAGCGTCCGGGCAGAACGATGGAGGTGGAGACGCTCCTTCAGGTATACTGGGTGTAGGAAGCCTGGTGTAGGGCAGGCTTCCTCAACCTCAGCCCTCCAGATGTTTTTGGCCTACAACTCCCATGATCCCTAGCTAGCAGGACCAGTGGTCAGGGATGATGGGAACTGTAGTCTCAAAACATCTGGAGGGCCGAGGTTGAGGAAGCCTAGTGTAGGGCATGTGCCAGAGAGGGGAGGGGCAAAGTCCCACCGCACTATCACTAATCCTTGCATTAGTGCAAATATTTAAATGAATACATCCCACAGAGACCTGCCTTGTACTGGGTCAGGCCAGTGGTCCATATAGCTCAGGATTGTTGATAGTGACTGGCAGCAGCCCTTACGGCTTTTTTCCAGCCCTACCTGCACTGAACCCAGGACTGCCTGCGGAAAAAGCAGATACTCTGCCAATGAGCTCTGACCCTTGGCCATGGGGAAACCATCTTTTTCTATAGGAAACTGTTTAGCATCACTAAGGCTCCTTCCCTCAAACAGGCCTTTTGCCCTCCCAGGAAAGAGAAAGACCCCTGGATAAATTAAAAGCATAGGGAGTAATTCCTTACCGGATGGAGCCAACTGCTGGCTGTGTTGTTATTTAATCCTCTGGTATTTATCAAGGGGGGGAACAGTTAACTCCCAAATTGCAAATCTTCCCTGTACCTCTCCTGATAAACACCAGAAGATGAAGGAAAAAACCAAGCCAGCAGGAGACCATGACATGACTCCCTTTATCAGAGAAGGAATTTCCTATTGCGTTAATTCTCACTGTGCTCTTTTTTCAGGAAAAAGTGCTATTTTTCAGGGAAAAGTGAGGGTAGAGAGTCAGTCAGTCCTTCAAAGCACTCCAGCTTCCCCTAACTTTTGAGATCATGGTGGGAACGAGTCATTTGGGATTCTAAACAGGCAGCTTCCTATATGAGCAACTGTAGCATGTATGTAGCCAAGCTCTGAGTAACTAGAGTGCAGTATAAAATCCTACATATTACAAGGCCCACGCCATCAGGTTTCCTGGTTACAACATCACCATTACATATGCATAATGTAACATGAGAGGGAATGAATAAAAAGAAGGAGCCCTTGCAATGCAGGCTGTGCAATGGTTTTAAAGGCAATGCCAGCAGTTGTGAGGGAAGAGAGGGAAGGAAATGGTGCTTAGACACAGGAGTACCCTGTACTCATACTGAATGTGGTAAAGGAGGAACATAGAGGAGACCGTTCCGGCACGTTTGTCACAGCAGGAGCAATGACATCATCTGCCACAGCAGCATTTGCCAGTGCTGTCATTTGCAGGGTTCAAGGATAGGTCTGACCTGGCGCATGATCCCTTTGACGGTGAGTGGTCTAAGGGTCACCCACACAACTTCATCAGGGATGTGGACCCAAATATTCCCCAGGCAAGTCCATCCATGGGACTGCCCTTCATAGCTCACTATTCTGTGCCTGTCCACTGATCCTAATAAACTGGGTGATATGTTCTGTGGGATAGATGTGGATCAACACAAGTGATGTAACTATGAACACTCTTTTGCGGGCGTTGCTGCCATGATGAGCCCCTGCACGACAAGAATTACCACTGGGTTAGCTAACTTGTGGCCCTCCAGGTGTTGCTGAACTATAACTCCCATCATCCCTAACTACTGTGCCTCGCTGGCTTGGGCTCATGGGAATTGGAATCCAACATCTTGAGAGCCACAGTTGAGTAACTGCTGATTTAGCACCGCACCAGTGTCTGCATGTAGGGAAGCAGGTGGCGCTGTGGGTTAAGCCACAGAGCCTAGGACTTGCCGATCAGAAGGTTGGCGGTTCGAATCCCCGCAACAGAGTGAGCTCCTGTTGCTCGGCCCCTGCTCCTGCCAACCTAGCAGTTCAAAAGCACGTCAAAGTGCAAGTAGATAAATAGGTACTGCTCTGGCGGAAAGGTAAATGGCATTTCCGTGCGCTGCTCTGGTTCACCAGAAGCGGCTTAGTCATGCTGGCCACATGACCTGGAAGCTGTACACCGGCTCCCTCAGCCAATAAAGCGAGATGAGCGCCGCAACCCCAGAGTTGGTCACGACTGGACCTAATGGTCAGGGGTCCCTTTACCTTTACCTTTAGTGTCTGCATGTAGACATGCACATCTCTGCATTCCTCATCCATTATATTTTTTATTAACTGAAAGCATCTTGTTCCAGCTTTAATCTGTAAAGCTGACTAGGAGTTTCAAGAAATAGTTCCCCAGATAAATTCAGCTGATCGTGCTGCTTGTTGTCGAGTTCCCTCTAACCGCAGGAGATCCAGAAGCAATCATTTTGCCCTCACCCAGGTTCCCAGAATGGTTCACTGTTTTGCTCCACAAAGCAAGGGAAGCGAAGCCCAGATACGAATCTGAACCTTGGCAGCAATTTAAGATGATGTGTGGAGTTGAAATTGGTATAATGATTTCACAGTGCTTAGTGAGTTTACTCAGGGGGATGCTGCCCGGATCCGAAACCTAATTTGAAAAGAAAAACATCTTACAAGAGCCAACTTTTGGCGAGTGTTGCTCACCAATGGCTCTGATTCTCATAAACATGTCGGAGGTCAAAGTTGATTCCCTAGCAGCAAGTTAAAACATGAGCTAATGAAAGCAGACAGAGCTTGCCGTTGCGATGTAGGGAGAAAGGGAGGTCACAAAACCCTGTGGTGAGCTCTGAAAAAAAGAAGGGAAAATATGAGGAGTCTTTTACCATTTGAGAGTGTTCCTCTACATCCCTATCTGTTCTGCAGCATCGCCACTCACCCTCACAATACCCCTGATTGCTATATGCAGGAATATGCGGCATTCAATAATAAATACCTGCAGTCACATAAACACATAAACACTTTCACTCACAGTAGTGCTCTGATTATCTGGCCATCTGAGGCTGCCAACAATGAGACAGGAGAGATGTTATTGAATTCTGTCTCTGCCTGTTGCACACAGTCCCCTTCAAGCCCAGAATGAATTCCAGATGTCGGAGGGCTATAAATGTGCCTCTAGCCTGCAGTCTGACCCTCCATCACACTGGACAATGCTGCCATTGCGAGGAGGGGAGCTGACTGGTAGAGATGTACGAAGGCTGCCTTGTGGTTTTCATAAATTCCAGCAGAATGAGAGCAAGGCTCAGTCTCCGGGAAAGCTCTTCATGTATCAGTTTCGTAGGAGGAATTATTCATCACATGGACATGCAGCTTCCATGCTCAAGTTAGGTCACTTAGAAAGCCATTCAGGCCACTTACAGACAGCCTCCTTATCAAGAATTCATCCTGATTTGTTTGCCTATATTTGTGGGGAGGTTAGATGACTCCAGCAGTTCTGTTTTATATGCTGGGAGGCTTTGTTATTTCACCTGTTCCAATGCATTTCCACATCACTTTCCTTAACACAAGTCATGGACAAAGTTTTTTGTTTGGTGGGGAATTGTACAAGAGTGCCAAATCAACTTTAATTGTGAATTTGCCAGTGGATGAGACAATCTCACCCCAAAATAGCAACGGTCTGGCAGCACCTTTAGGTTCAGAACAACGTCTTTGTTTATATTTAAAAGATTTTCTTCCTTCTTTCCATTTTCTTTTCTCCTGTTGCTCCTCCATTTATTACAGTGGTACCTCGGGTTAAGAACTTAATTCGTTCTGGAGGTCCATTCTTAACCTGTAACTGTTCTTAACCTGAGGTACCACTTTAGATAATGGGGCCTCCTGCTGCTGCCGCCACGCCGCCACCACACGATTTCTGTTCTCATCCTGAAGCAAAGTTCTTAACCTGAGGTACTATTTCTGGGTTAGCAGAGTCTGTAACCTGAAGTGTCCATCCCTGCCCCCCAAAAAAGCTGTACAACTCCAGGGTGTTCTGGTTTTTACTTTTTGAAATATGGCAGCCCTAGCTGGTATAGATTTGCAGCCTTAATATATTTTCTATTCCTAGTTCAAGTTAGATTAAGCACGAACAGTTTTTTTAAGTGCTGTGACCATTTGTAACCACCTATTTTACTTCCAATATGGTTTTGATTTCTAAACCCTGTGCTTTACAACCACAGGAAAATTGTTACGTTGGTTCGATTGTGACCGAGACCATATTGTGATGGCTAATATGCTGAAAAAGAGGCCACATCCTGAACCTAGAGTACGAAGTTATTGGTGACTCATAGCGCATCTGCAACAAGCTGATGTGCACAATTCCACCACCTATGTTATGATCACCTTTTCTTCACCCTGATTATGTTTCAGAAACTGTAGAGCTATGAAAACAGTGTGGGATAGGTCAAGTACTCTACTCATGTGGTAGAGGGGGAGCGGGTGTGAGCGCTGCCTTTGCACTGAATTTCCTGGGGTTTATGAGTTTAATCAACACTTTTCTATTGCCCTAACAGCTTTTATAAAACAGTTTAATTTCCGCTATTTTTAAAATGAAAATCTTAAGTCTGTTTCCTGGATATATACACAGTATGGGCCTCTCACTTCAAAACAGGTTCAGTTTCTATGTGCACGAACACTGAAAAGGTAAGGTGTGATGCCCTGAAGCTATTCTGTATTTTTAAAAAATAAGTGTTTAAACAGCAGTACATTAAAAAAAATCAGCTTCAATGCTCGAGAAATTGGGATAAAGTTTAAAATGTTACCATTGTAGACTACGCCAAGGCTCCATATAACAGACGTAGGAATTATGTCGGAGTAGAAGGGGAAGAAATGGAGGTAATGAGGGATTTTACTTTCTTGGGCTCCATGATCACTGCAGATGGTGACAGCAGCCACGAAATTAAAAGACGCCGTTCTTAAGGAAATCAGCCCTGAGTGCTCACTGGAAGGACAGGTCCTGAAGCTGAGGCTCCAGTACTTTGGCCACCTCATGAGAAGAGAAGACTCCCTGGAAAAGACCCTGATGCTGGGAAAGATGGAGGGCACAAGGAGAAGGGGATGACAGGACAAGATGGTTGGACAGTGTTCTCGAAGCTACCAGCATGAGTCTGACCAAACTGCGGGAGGCAGTGGAAGACAGAAGTGCCTGGTGTGCTCTGGTCCATGGGGTCACAAAGAGTCGGACACGACTAAACAACTAAACAACAACAACATATAAGCAAACAGACCATGGAGAGACTGTCTAGGCATGACATTTGAACCAGGACACATTATTTGCTGCCAGTCTACTGCCAATCAGTTGTACTGGTAACCATACAGTTCTCTAGGATGGGAAAAGGAGAAAAGTGATTTCTATTCACTTTCTATCTACTTTGGTGATGTTTCTGGAAATTTGTTCCTGTTCTGCCTAACTTCCAAGGATTCCCAAGGATGTATGTATGTGATATACAAAGCTGCTGCTTATTTTCTATGTGCTTAACAGGCTGCCTTAAAAGATTCTCTTAGTGCATGACTATGGCAGAAGTTTGAACACACAACTTCATTCTAGCAGTGAATCAGGTGGAAAGAGTTGAAAGGGAACCAGGCTGTTGTTTCCTTTGTGCTTACAGATCTTCATAAACTTAGCCAAGGATTTTAAATTCTGCTGCTCTGTTTATACTCTTTAGTGCCTAGAGGTATCAAGTAATCACTTTCTCTGTACCTCTCTGAAGGGGTGACTCTGTAGAAGTAAAATATTCTTGCAGAATTGTAATCTGGCATTGCTCGGGTACAAATCATTGTTGCACAAGCTAAGCTCTGTGGAGAAAATGGCCTGTGCCACTTGGATTGACATAAATATTAAGGGGTAGGCCAAAGTTATACACGTTATTTCGCTTGGAAACTAAGTGTACATCTGTCTCTCATGGCACTTAAAAGGGGTTAGCGTTTTGGCTGGACTGGTAAAATGAATGATTATTTTTTTGTAAGTGTTTCCATATATTTAATTCTCTAGTTGGAGCAGTTTAGGGACATATTTACTCAGAAGTAAGTCCTGTAGCTTTCAGTGGTGCTCACTCCCTAGATAAGTGTCTTTAGTATTGCAGCGTAAGTTGGTCTTTTGCGGCTACAACTGGGAACAGTCTCACCTCAGCCCTCAGGTTTGGCAGATGCAGCTTCACCTCATCAGCCAAGATGTGGTTCTGATCAAATAAATCTCCACTTGTCGGCAGTTATGTGGATGAACCAGCTTATAAGGCGGCTGCGGCTGAAGAACACAGAGGCTGTGCTATTTTTTAAAAGCAGACCAGCATGGTCAGACTGAAAGCGGATGCAAAGCTAGTCGAACATCTTTACTGGCAGCTGCCCTTATCCCACATCGCAAGATTTAACATTACTGTTTAAGTAAAAATGTGGAACATTTTGAGCATTGCAAAAAGTGGTACTACACATTAGCAAAAGCACATATGCATTGCGCTGCTAATGATCTCAAGATCCTCTTAAAAATAAGTTTTACCAGAGCAACGGAAAGAGAGTGCTTCCTTCCTACGACAGACACAGATGATACCTCCGGTTAGGGATGGAGGAGAAACTACTGTATTTTTCGCTCTATAAGATGCACCAGACCATAAGACGCACCTAGTTTTTGGAGGAGGAAAACAAGAAAAAAAAATTCTGAATCCCAGAAGCCAGAACAGCAAGAGGAATTGCTGCGCAGCCTGCATTCGCTCCATAAGATGCACACACATTTCCCCTTACTTTTTAGGAGGGAAAAAGTGAGTCTTATAGAGCAAAAAATACGGTAATTTAATTCACTTTTGAAGGTGTTCTTACCTAATTTGTGCATTATGAAACAATACGCATAGCTGAGCTTTGAAATTTGTGCTTTTGGAATGCAATTCTCCAATGCATTTGGCAACTCAGCTAAGTACTGTGTACAAAATGTATACACTAGGGGAAAGTGTGCATATAATAGAAATTCAGCAGCTTCTTCCTGTGTCAGCTTTTAAATATCTGCTGAAAACTTTTCTATTCCACCAGGCCTATATAGGCAGTTAAGACTAAGTCCTTCCACGGTGGTTATTGGATATCTGCTTTTAACTTTTCTATGCTTTCATGGTTTTATTGCTGCAAACTATTTAGATATATATTTTTATGACACAGCAGTATACAAATAAATGATTAAATGCATAATATTACTGAAGTAATATACTAAAATGCATTGTATACTGCAAAATTGCTTTGCATAAATGTGTACATTAGGCAAAATTGCATGGTGCTTCACAGAGTGTGCAAGGTCCTGCCCCAGCCACAAAGAGTTTACAATCTGAAATTGACACAGGGAAAGACTTTCGCTTGGTTACAGGTTTACCGCACAATCCTAAACTGTCTACCCATAACTAAGTCCTACTGAATTCAATGAGGTTTATTCCCTAGATAAGTGGGGTTAAGCTTGCAGCCTTAGTTACAGCAGGGTGAGAGAACTAGACAGTGAGCCAAAGGCATCACATAAAAGCTGAAGCAGGAGACCCTCAGAAGGTGGAGAATGGCTTATGGGGAACACTCAGATCTTTCCTTTGTGAACATAAGCAGACGTCATCTTAGGAATACTTCTCGATAAAAGGTAAAGGGACCCCTGACCATTTGGTCCAGTTGTGACCAACTCTGGGGTTGCAGCGCTCATCTCGCTTTATTGGCTGAGGGAGCTTCCAGGTCATGTGGCCAGCATGACTAAGCCGCTTCTGGTGAACCAGAGCAGCGCACGGAAACGCCGTTTACCTTCCCACCGGAGCGGTACCTATTTATCTACTTGCACTTTGACGTGCTTTCAAATTGCTAGGCTGGCAGGAGCAAGGACTGAGCAACGGGAGCTCACCCCGTCGCAGGGATTCGAACCGCCGACCTTCTGATTGGCAAGTCCTAGGCTCTGTGGTTTAACCCACAGCGCCACCCGCGTCCCGTATACTTCTCAACACTTTTGTTTATTTTAAGCATTTTTGTGCTGCTTTTACAAAAACATTTCAATAGCTCTAAAATGAATCTCAGTTACTTAAGAACCACTGGAACTCTTAACTGATCACAAAAAAATTGTCAAAATAAGTTCTTCCCAAGTCCCCATAAATGCCTGCCTAAAATTTAATGTCTTGGGGACCCTTTGAAAAAGCAGTACAGGGTGGCCTCCCAGGACAGCTTATCCCATGCTATCAGTGTCTTCTGTGAGAAGGCTCTGCTGTGCCATCTGCATTGATCACTTTTCTGATAGATGGGACAATGAAACATGGCCAATTTAGTGACTGATGGGGTCTCCCTGAGGGAACCAAACCTCGTTGATACATGATGTCCATCAAACATTCAGATGACCTTTTCACCACGTGCCCATTGAGATGAAAGAGACCAAATATATATATTAAAAGTCAGAATAATCTGAAGATGCCCCTCCAAAGAAAACTGTGGCATTGGTTCTGCACCACTTCTTTTACATGCATTCTAAAAATGCAAGTCTTCCTTGTGATCTATGTTTCCACTCCATATTGGAGGTGGGAAGGCAGGAATCTATGTTCTCTGCCCCATAAGCACAGGGGGAAATGCCTCCCAGATGGTTATGGACCAGTTCTTTCCATGCAAACACTGATATTTCCGTATTATGGAGATCAGAGCCATTAGCTGATGACAGTCTGTAAACTCCAAGCCGGTTTGAGGTTTATCTTTCAGTTAACTCCATTCACAGGGGCTGGGCGGTATTGAGGGCTTTCTCTCCTCCACTGAGACTCTTCGAGTTACTGCAGTTTGTTTGGATTTCACTTCTCCTAATTGCTGCCATTTCCACGGATGATTTGGGCTATGTTTGAAGTTGACGTGCAATGTGGAGTGTATGGCATTTACTGCTGCACTCCATGTGTCAGGAAATAAGAGAAGGGGGGGCAGTGTGTATATGCGTGTGTCTCTGTGTAAACACCTGCCATGCAACTTTCTGCTACTCGCTGTTGTGTCCAAGGCTTCCTGCACCAGAAGCATCTGGCTTGCTTAAATGCTTCCTCTCTTGGTGATAATCACTCAGGATGCTGCTACTGTGCAAATCAATTACAAAGGAAGGGGGAAAAGATGGATGCTCAAGAGACAGATGGTTGCAAAACTACCTAATAGGGTGGGTTTATACAAATATTGGATAGATGAGAGAGAGAGATGATAGATAGATGATAGATGATAGATGATAGATAGATAGATAGATAGATAGATAGATAGATAGATAGATAGGTAGATAGATGATAGATGATAGATAGATAGATAAATAGATAGATGATAGATAGATATAGATGATAGAGATTAGATGATGATGATGGATGATAGATAGATAGATAGATAGATAGATAGATAGATGATAGATAGATAGATAGATAGATAGATAGATAGATATAGATAGATAGATATAGATACATAGATACATAGATATATAGATGATAGATAGATAGATGATAGATATAGATACATGATAGATGATAGATGATGATAGATAGATAGATGACAGATGGATAGATAGATGATAGATTAGATGATAGAGATAGATGATGGATAGATAGATATAGATATAGATAGATAGATAGATAGATAGATAGATAGATATAGATAGATTAGATAGATAGATAGATAGATAGATAGATGATAGATAGATAGATAGATAGATAGATGATAGTGTTCATACAAAAAAAATCAGTCCACAACTTCATGAGCCACAAAGTTTGCTTTATTGTCCCTGCTTCACACATGTTCTGTACCCTTGATTACTCGTCAGTCGATTACTCAACACATAAACCCTGTTCAGATGATGGACAGGGTACACTGGAAGTGGGCTGAGCAGGACTGGAGAGGGCAGCTTCACACCAGAATTCTCCACCTTCAGCCAAAGGTTTACACCTAGCCTAAAGGCGTTCCCTTGATCTCATGACCTGAGTCTCCCGTGTTGCTTTAACAGGGTTTCTTTATTGCATGGTTTATTTGTGGCTGTTTTTAATTTAATGCTTCTGTGATCGATTTTAATACTTGTAAACCACTAAGTCTATTTTGGCATTAAGCTGCATATGATGGTGATCGTGATCATGGTACTTATGGCATGTAGGCTCTGCACAGCAGGGGTGTTTAACTAGAAGATCCGCCATACACAGACTTAAATCATTCTCCATTTGTTCTGCGTACCAGAACTAAACAGAGCACACAATCTATCCGTACTGATATCTACTTTTCCCTACCCTAGCATTCTTCATTGCAGAAGTATAATTTACCAGGATGAGGTGGGTGGGAAGAGTTATTTTGTTGGGAAACCTGAACTGATATGCTTCAGTTCACCCAGAGAATACCAGTGGATAGACCTTCAGTTGAATGCATGGAGATCACAGAACTATAGGGACCATAGGGACAAGGACTGCTCCCCTCTATACATGCTCAGTATACCTTCTTTGTCTTCTTGAACAGGACTTTGATGACTTCCATGAGACTATATGAATTGATTCCAATGAGCAGCGCTGTGTTTGAGATTATGTGAGTAAAACACAAGAATTCTATCTCTGATCCTTAATCTGTATGTTACATACACAGTTCCATAAAGTGAAATAGACACTGTTACCTAATCCCGCCATAATCTCCATTTCCCATGTAGCCATATCCCATTTATTCTCTTAACCATGTCATGTCGTATTCCTTGTCAAGTTAAGAAAGCATTGACTCTTTAAAAGTGTATAATTTTCTCTATATCACCATGATTTGGTTCCAATAACATTATCAATAGCCACCATCAAGGTTTTGCTATTTTTGGTCTACCAAACCTAGCATGATGGATGGGGGACATGTGGTCCTGCAGATGTCATTGGACTCCTACCCTCATCAGCTCCAGCCAGGAGAGCCAATGATCCGGGTTGATGGGAACTGTGCTCCAGCAACTTCTGGAAGCCTACAAGTTCAAAACCAGAATGCTCAAAGTTTATGCAACCAGTCCTCAATCTGTGGTGCATTTATGTGTTTTCCCTTAGTTGCATGCAATGGCCATCATCACTGCCCTGAGCATATGTTGTACATTTTCCTGTAGCTACAACATCTCATTTTCTGATGCTCAGGTGTCAGGATGCTGTCAGAGGCTCCCAGCTGATCGTCCAGGAAGGTATAAAGACAAGGAAAAGTTCTTTACAGTCCTTTTTTATTTCAATCTTCACAGAGAGAGGCTATAGAAAGCCATTTCCGAGCCTCGGGAGGAGAGGGTGTTGCGGGCAGGCCCCTCCCACAAGCGCGGGGGCTGGAACTTAGCCCCCACGAGAGTTAGGGATTCCCCGGGGGCGTGCCTTCCCGCCTTCCCCCCGTCCGCCAATCGGCGGACTGGGGAGGCGTGGCCTGGGCTATTTAAGGCCAGGCACGCCCCGGGATCTCCCTCTTACCCCTTCTGCAGCGTGAGGTTTTCCCAGCCCACCCACCCTTAGGTTAGGCAGGCTTGACCTTGCTATGGACTTCGGTTGGTCGCCGCAAGGGGCCTGGTAGGAATTTTTCCAAGTTGGCGGATTTTCAGCCTTTTGGTTTTTTCGCCTACCTCGTAGCAATTCGTCACAACTTTCGAGGTTTTGGCGGTTAGGCATTGGCAGGGGTCTATTGTTATGCAAATGGATGGGGGGGAAGGATACGCCATCACCTTCCCCCGAGAAAAAGGGTAGTCCGGTAGAGGACTCCGGGGGCGTTGCCTTGTCCGAGACCTAGTAAGGTGAGGGCCGCCGGCACGCCCACGAGCGGTGACACCCGTGGGGATCCTAGTTGGCGTACTCCTGCAGGGCACCCACGGTTCGTGTTCAACCCTTCCCGGTTACCATGCCGGGTAGTGATAGGAGCCAATGCCTAAGGCCAATACCTTCAATTCTGTAATCAATAAAGTTGTGGCCATTTACGCCCATTAACCATAAATAATGTGTCCTGTGTCTTTATTTCTTTTGGGGGGAGGGAACTTGCCACGCAACCCAGACTCTTGGATAATCGTATTGTCCCGAATGAATCTCCACCCCACCCCGGTCTCTCCCACTTCCTCATTCATCTCCTCTACTGGTGTTCCTACGTGCCCTTTCTGTCTTTGAGCTCTTTGCTCTCCTACTTTTAAGGCTCGCCAGGTTCTGGGAGATGGAGGGTCTGGAATGCTTTCTAATGACAGCGTGGCAGCCGGGTGTTGTCCTGGCTTTCCCTTGATTTCCCAACTTCCCCCTCATCTGCCTCTGAGCTATGACCTCCCTCAAACCCCTGTTGTAAATCTATACCAGGGGTAGGCAAACTAAGGCCTGGGGGCCGGATGCGGCCCAATCGCCTTCTCAATCCAGCCCGCGGATGGTCTGGGAATCAGCATGTTTTTACATGAGCAGAATGCGTCCTTTTATTTAAAATGCATTTCTAGGTTATTTGTGGGGCATAGAAGAAGAAGAGGAGGAGGAGGAGGGGGGGAAGGTACTCATGAATTTTACCTGTAAGAGCCAATCATAACTTCAGTGATTGACTTAATACACAACTGACCTCACATTGCACTAACAGCTTTGCTTCCTGTTCACACAAAGCAAATTCATTTCCATTTGTATTAGATTACATTTTTTTAAAAAGAAAGAAAAGTCCACCTGCCAAGTCTGATGTGAAAATAATATGTAATTCTATTGTTTAAAAGGAATAGGGAAGTATGAGTTCTGCACTGAATATATTTATGAGATGGAAATCAAAGATAAGACTTCCTTCTCAGGTATAAGGTGCACAGTGTAATGTCTGAGATTTTTAAAAACAAATATTTAGTGTCTGGATGCGTGAAGACAACATAAATATCTGGTTTCAGTGACGGAAATGCCTAGTCAAACCCATTATGAACCTTTTTAATGACACCTCCAGGAATCATTCAAGAATCGATCTCATGTTACCTTGTCTCTCCATTTCCCCATTTCTCTGCTATGCTCCTCTCTTCACGATGTTTCCCCCCCACCCTATCTTTTTCATCTAATATAACAGAAATGGGGAATCTGGAGCCTTCCATATTATTGTTGGACTGCAACTCCCTTAATCTCTTACCATTGGACATGCTGTCTGGGGCTGACAAGAGGCACAGTCTAGCAACATCTGACAGGTCACAGGTTCCCTATGGCTATCAATCTGTTTTCTATGCAATACACAGGGTGCTGTTGGTACAGAATAGAAACAGTTCAGAGATTTAAGGGTTAAACTGCTGAAAAACCAACACTAAAATCAGCAGTGCATTCACCATCACCCCAGATCTATCTACTGCTGGCTGGCACCTGTGTTAGCATGTCTTGTTTTGCACAGTTACTAAACGCACCTGGAATGAAACATGAGCAAGGCTGTTAGTCCAATTTGCAGTCATGTGAAAATATCCTTTGAATCCAACTGCCTTGATAAGAATTCGTGATATGCCTCTTACTTGTGTTGTTACATGGCTCAACAGAGATTGAGGAACTTCATTTCCTGTAAGAACTCATCTTCAGCTTACATCTGTGTTACCTTTGATCAAAAGAGCAGACTATAAGGGATTAGCGATTGTGCTGGGAAATGACTCAGTTTCAGGTCACATAAGAAGTGCAAGAAGGAATGAGATAAGAACCAATTAAAGCAATCTAAAGACATAACACTAATTGCCTTGATTTCAATCATTTGTATACATTTTTTTTCTTTTGAAAATATAACACCCCACAGGAATATGATTTAATGATTTTTCTAAAACCAAGTTAATAAGAACAATAATTTCTGACTGGAAACAAGACGACGCGTGACATATGCCCCACAGAGCCATTATCTGCATGAAATCACTGGCATCTATCTGATCTAGCTAATTTTTGTGGCAAAATATTCATCTTAAGTATAGGTAAAGGTAAAGGGACCCCTGGCCGTTAGGTCCAGTCGTGGACAACTCTGGGGTTGAGGTGCTCATCTCGCTTTACTGGCCAAGGGAGCCGGCATTTGTCCGCAGACAGCTTCCGGGTCATGTGGCCAGCATGACTAAGATGCTTCTGGCAAACCAGAGCAGCGCATGGAAACGCCATTTACCTTCCCGCCGGAGTGGTACCTATTTATCTACTTGCACTTGACGTGCTTTTGAACTGCTAGGTTGGCAGGAGCAGGGACCGAGCAACGGGAGTTCACCCCATCACGGGGATTCAAACCGCCAACCTTATGATCGGCAAGCCCTATGACTGAGTAATGCCCATATTTCAAAATCAAGAGATATTCCTGTCTATCTATTCAAATTAAATTAAAGTATCTCCAAGAACAATACCTGAAAATGTTATAGCCTATATAGGGACCAATGAAACTGCTGATTAGTGTTAATGGTGCTGATTGGCATTAATTCATATTTTAACCAATTAATTATATAGTCATAAATTACACTGAAAATTGTTGATCAGTTTTATTCATTGTGGTATAGATGATCCAGACATACTAATAAATAACAGCAAATCATCTGCACACATCACTGTTTGAAATTCCACTTGAATTAGCTCAGCAATACATCTTTCCCAATGCCTTTTTGATTGCACCTTAAAATTAGTTTGAGGACTTCGGTGAACCCAAAGTAATTTACTTGTTATGAGGAGTGTCATTTCTCAGAGATCTTTGCTGTGATTCCTTTGTACATTGCAGGGACAGGCTTCTCCTTCTGTGCCCAGTGCCTTAGAAGCTCATTAGAAGCTCTCCATAAATAGTAGATCTGGCATTTCATAGTCAATGAAAAAAAAGTGTGGAGGGTTGACATATTGGACCAGGTCTAATCAATAGGAGATTTAGAGTGTTTACATGAGCAACTGTGGGAGTGGAGGAAGGAGATTCAATTTGTGCAATTTCTTTACTCCCAACAATGTATATGGACTCTAAAAGGATATACTTCGTGTTACACGGGGAACCCATGAAGAATCTCACAGGTACACCCCAATCTCACTGAAATATACTCGGAGTCGAGAGTGGATTTCATGCTCTTTATTCAGCTCATAGTGGTGAGGAGGAATGGAAGTTCCCCCACAATATCTGCTTTATATACATTATTTACACAATGGGCTGCACGTGATTGGCTAATTCCGGGATTCTCCTGTAGGCCAATCAGGTTGTGGAATCACTTCCACCTGGAGCTGGATTGGGTGGCTCCTGCGGACAAATCATACTGCTGCATTGTTCTAGGACCAATCAGACTGCTGCATTCTGAATCCTATTGTTCTAGGACCAGTCAGACTGCTGCATTTTGGATCCTATTGTTCTAGGACCAATCAGACTGCTGCATTTTGGATCCCTCAGTACATAACTGCTAGGACCAATCAGACTGCTGCATTTTGGATCCCTCAGTACATAACTGCTAGGACCAATCAGACTGCTGCATTTTGGATCCCTCAGTACATAACACTCACGGTGATGGCAACAAAGGGAAGGGAGAAGGGCTACTTAACTCTTTTGCCTCTGCCCAAAATTACATTCCCCAATTGCTTTTCTTCCCATGGAATCTTTTCCTCCCTAGGTAGCAAAGCAGCTGGGAGCAGGGACGACAAATGGCAGAAAATGAGACAGTTATGCATCCCCATCACAGCCTCCGAGGCTGCTTTTCGGATAAAGAAAGAAAACAATCAGATGGTGGTTATTGCTTCTCCTGTTGACATCCAATTTCTCTTTTACTGTAGGAGCTTTGCCCTTGAGCTTGACAGCTTCATCATTCCTGAGGAAAGCAGCTGTCAGGGGGCATCACTGTCCTAAACAGAAGGCTCCCCATGGTATCCTGGAGCAATTCCACCCAGGAGCTTGAAGATTACTGCTGTGACCTTGGACTTGACCTCACTCTTCATAGGGAGACAGATCAGAGGTTCACATTGCTAAGGAGATGTCTTGCATTCTTCTACAGCTAAGGATTTTTTCCCCATGAGTGCTAGGCATGAAAAATATAATAAGCCCCCACTGCAAAACGAAATAGCCCATTACACTCCATTGGGAAGTTTTCTTACCAAACCCCTCGTTGAAAAACATGGGAGCTATACATGGTAGGGATGGGACAGAAATCTGATTTGGTTCACATTTAAATATGATCTTACTTGATTCACGCTTCCTGAAACAATATGAAAACCAACATCCACGAATCCTTTGAAATTTGCACTTCTCCAAATTTGGCAATGCAGTTCTCCAGCCAAGTACAGCGTACAAAAATGCATACACTATGGTAAAGTGTGTATGAAAATGCATATATTAGTCAAAACAACATACAAAAATGCATTATATATGGGGAAATTCCTTTGCAAAAATTAGTATATTACACAAAATTATATAGTAACATGTATGTATTATGAGAAAGCCATGTGAAATGATCCTGAATGTTCATGGGGGCTTGTTCTTTAAAATAATTGAAAATGTATGTGGAAATGTGGAAAACAGAACTTAAGAGTAGAAACCAAAATCCACAAACTTCCCCATCCCATTTTTCTGGCGCTCATACACAATTATTTCCTAATATGTCACAATGCATCACCTTTACAACTTCTGCCCTTCTAAGTAGTGAGGAGTTCAGAAAATCTATAAAGTAAACAATAATACTAACACCTAATAAACTGCTACATGTTTGAATAGTGCAATGCTATGTATAGTTTATCCCAGTAGTGATGTATGGAAGTGAGAGCTGGACCATCAAGAAGGCTGATCGCCAAAGAATTGATGCTTTTGAATTCTGGTGCTGGAGGAGACTCTTGAGAGTCCCATGGACTGCAAGAAGATCAAACCTCTCCATTCTTAAGGAAATCAGCCCTGAGTGCTCCCTGGAAGGACGGATCCTGAAGCTGAGGCTCCAATACTTTGGCCACATCATGAGAAGAGAAGACTCCCTGAAAAAAAGACCCTGATGTTGGGAAAGATTGAGGGCACAAAGAGAAGGGGACAACAGAGGACGAGATGGTTGGATAGTGTTCTCGAAGCTACCAGCATGAGTTTGACTAAACTGCGGGAGGCAGTGGAAGACAGAAGTGCCTGGCGTACTCTGGTCCATGGGGTCATGAGGAGTCGGACACGACTAAACGACTAAACAACAACATGTATAGTTACTCAGAAGCCCCACTATTTTCTATGGGGCTTATTCCTAGGAAGGTATAGGAAGTTACATTGTTTTCCTCTTCTCACTGGTATTCTCTTTTCTGTGCTGCTTCAAGTTTCTGTAGCCAGATGTCATACAATCTCACAGCAAAATGTCACTTCAACACCCACTGCAAAAAGCCGAGAAACACTTTTGACATTTTTAAAAATTAGCTCAACAGGAACTGCCGATACATCTTTCCAAATGCTACTCCGATTGCACCTTAATATTACCTTGAGGACTTCGGTGAACCAAAAATCATTTACTGGTTATGAGAGGAGTCATTTCTCAGAAATATTTGCTGTGACTCCTTTGTACATTGCAGCACACATTGTGACAAGCTTCTTCTTTTGTGCCAAGCGCATTCAGAAGCTCAGAAAAAGACCCCCAGAAACAGTGGATATTGCAGTCTTTAGTTGATGAAAAAAGTGCCGAAGATTGGCATGGTGGATCAAGTCCAATTGATAGGGGATGCAGATTTCAATCTGCATTGAGTTGAAACCACTGGAAGAAATTACAAGCAGTGCTATTTTTCCAGAAAAAGAGGTACCGGAAATCACTATAAACTCCTCCCTTGTTCTCTTAGAATGGCAATGGTGTCCATCTGAGAAGTGCCAGAACTGAGTTCCGGTGAGTTCTGACTGGGGAAAAAAAGCCCTCACAAGTACACCTTGAATGCCAACATGTAAGCAAAGAGGCTCAGACCAGACTCCTACAAAAGAGATCCTTGCTTCCTTTAAGTAATATATATATTATCAGCAGGAAAAAGGCTGGAGACTGTCAGAAAGAAATAGGGAAGTTCATATTAGAGAAGTTCTGACTAAAAACAATGGGGGATATTCCATCAGAAGTTATTTGGCACGACATCCCATTGACAGTAACATAATGCGACTTAAGACACCATAACTTAAATGTGACTGATTTCAATAGGACTGATTTCAATAGGACTGATTTCATAGAGGTACCCGTCAATTTACCATATTTTTGCTCTATAGGATGCACCTGACCATAGGACACACCTTGTTTTAGAGGGGGAGAACAAGAAAAAAAACTCTCCCCCTCTCTGTGCAGCGCCCCTTCAGCGAAGCGGCAGGAGAAACGGAGCCCCTTTCATTTCTCCTCCCACTTAGCTGAAGGGGCGCTGCGCCTTAGCTGAACTGGCACCTACCCTTCAGTGAAAGGAACCCAAAGCCTCCGGAGGCTTCAGGCGGCTATCTTTGAAACCTGGAGAGCGAGAGGGGTCAGTGTGCACCGACCCCTCTCGCTCTCCAGGCTTCAGCAGAAGACATCCCAAAGCCTCCGGAGCACGGTGGGACCTACCCCTCTCGCTCTCCAGATAGCCTCGGGTTTCTTTCGCTTGTGGGGCTGGCAGTGGGGAAAGCCACCGTCAGCCCCAAAGAGCAGGTCGGGGAGCAGTGGAAAGGCTGCACGCAGCCTTCCCGCTGCTCCCAGAGCTTGTCGGGGCTGGCAAGGGAAGCCCAGGTTTTCCCCAGCCCCAGGGACCACACATTCGCTCCATAAGACGCACAGATATTTCCCTTTAGATTTTAAGAGGGAAAAAGTGCGTCTTATGGAACGAAAAATACGGTAATATTTCTCCCAATGCTGCAATGCAGTTCTCAGTTCAAAAATAAAGTGTCTGTCTTTTGAGAGAAAATACATTGAGAAATGCATAGTTTGTGAGAAAATATGCAGATTTTCATGCAGTTTTTTTATTTTAATGCAGATCATTGCAGAAATGAGACAGAATGGACTTATGACTCAATGCAAGCAAGAGAGACACAGCCTGGAAATGGATTGAGCAACCTATCCCTAAGAGTATGCTCAGTCACAGCTGCCTTATGAATGCACCTGAGTGGCTGACATTTGCAAATATCTTTGTTTAATTCACACTGGGAATGTGTAGGTGTCTGCCTCAATATATATACAGTGTGCGATTGTACTCAATGATATCAATGAAAGAAGAAATTTTTCAAAAGATTGTACCATGGAATCAGGACTGGTGACAAAGGCATAAAAGTTTATACAGAGCATGATGCAGTCCAGTCTCTTCTGTGAAGGCTACAATTGGCAGATGGCTTTTAATTAAATCAGAAAATAGTTTCTTGCAATGGCTGTTAGCATTCATTTTCGTTTTTCAAGTGAAAGCAGCGTTCTAGATTTGCTCCTGTCAGTTCTTGGGTGCTGCTGCCAAGATCTCCTGCTTTCTACTTAACATAAATAGAGTAGAAATGTCGGCGAGGTGCACACTCACCGCTAAAAGGCTTTCTGTTTACATAGTGATATATATTTTCTGCTCCCGCCGCCAAGCAAGTGTCAAGAAGTACAAATACTGGAATTCTTTGCGTGTTCCTCCCTGCCTCATAACAAGCTCTGGCAAAGGAACAGAAAAGATACAATTCAGATGACCTGGACTGCCAGGATTCTTCAGCGAAGGTAGCAAGGAAAGTACAGTTTGCCTGCGAAGTTTTAGTCCCTTGAGTGGCTGGAAAAGTAGCAGCCCAAACACATAAAAACCCTTTGCAAGGCCTGGTCCATACATGCAAGTTCACCATTTGACAACTGCAACATCAAGGGGTCAAATGCTGGTGTAAATAAGCCATCGCATGAACTATGGTATCACTCCAATCACAGTGTGAATGAACAAGGTCACACTCACACAATACATTTGTAGTGCTATAAATGTGTTCTGCTTGGGGGCTTCCCATATGCATCTGTTTGGCCATGTGAGAACATGAAGCTGGACTTGATGTTAAGTTGTGGGTGAACATATCAGACAACACAGCGATTCTCCAAACAGCTCTTGTTTATTCACAGGCCAGAACAGAACTGAACTGAAGGGTTCAGCCAGCCTGCTTATATAGAGCTCCAGTACAACGTAACTGTAACAACTTTCTGTAACTATCCAATCACTGAACGTCACTTTCGATCCCTTATTTGCATATGTGGACCTGAACTATCTACAGCATCCCCCTGCTGGCCAAGGGTGAGAACTTCAGTACATAACACTTGATATGTTCATATAGTAGCAATTATCCAAAACCAAATAATGTTAGGGGGAAACTCTATATGAAAGCAAGCAACATGCATACACAAAACAGGGGAAAAAATGTTAAGGGGAGTCTTGCCCTTCTTTCCCTCCATACTCCAATAATCAGAAAACTGACTATTGTTCATTTCTTAAACAAAAAGCATCCCATCTAGTAAATGGGAAAAGATCTAATTTTGTGGAGTTGTGCACAACAATACCCTAGAAGGCATTCCAGTAATAAGATCTCTTCCAATTCTGCCAAGCATATTTTGTTTATTAGGGGTACATAAGAGTGCATGTTGAAATGCACACATTGTTCCAGTCAATGAGCCTCTATAACGTGCTGTTTTATTGAAATTATAGGCAGTAACATGTCACATTCTGTTGCTGGTTTCCTCAAGGCTACCAGGGTATGCTTGATTTCTCCTAAACTCTCTCTACCCAGAACAGATTAGATAGTCAAGGCAGCAGAAGGGCACAATTTGTATCACAAGTAAGTAAACAAACAATATTTGGTTCCCTCTTTGGCTACTGTACATCCAAAGAGAGTCTAAAAAATTTAAAAAAGAATGCTTTTAGCCATAAAATTATAAGGCAAGAAAATGGATTTAGATAAGGCCACGAGCCCTAATTGCATGTTTGTAAAGTTGCAGACAGGGCTTTCACTCAAATATAGCTTCAGTTCAAATACCATAGCACAGTGAGAGACCACATTCTCTTTTCCATTTGTTTCCAAGTGACATGCAATCAGATAAAGCCATTCTTGGGATAATCCTGTGTTTAATTTCTGCATAGTCATCATTCAATCGCAGTGCTGGCAACAAAGCCAGCCATATAAGGAAGAAGTGACCGTTCGATGCTATGTCAGAAATAGAGGGCTGGGTCTGATGAAGCCCTGAAACAGCTTCTCAGCAGATGAGTCACTGTTGCTTAAGGCAAATGGGGAGGTTGGTGCAATGCAAAGGTTGGTGCAATGCAGCCAATTCAGTGCTTCTGCCACTGCATTTACATCATGCCAGCCTCCCCATTACCTCCCATCTCCCTCTCACAGTAAACTAGCAAAGCAGCTTCACCCCACCCAGAAAGCTATTTCTGTGTTACGTTTATCATTTTCTACTTGATTGCCTGAATCTGGTTTCATGTGTGGTTCATTACCTCCAGCGATTGCTAACAATAGTCAGGAGAGAACATAAGAAGAGCCTGCTGGATCAGGCCAATGGCCCATTTGGTCCAGGCCAACCAGATGCCCGTGGGAAACCAGTAATCAGGATTTGAGCACAAGAACGCTCTCCCCTCCTGTGCTTTCCAGCAACTGGTATTCAGAAAGGTGAGTGGCAAGAAACTTCCTTAGTAAGTTTAATGCAGCTTTACTTGTGACTGAACTCTCAAATAATAGTTAACACTCTTGCAGCCCACCTTCCATCTTTCCAAAGGTGATCAGCCCCCCTCTCAGCAGCAGGTGGCCATCTTGTGTTTGGCTTAGCAGCCTGTCATGCAAAGCCATCTGGGTACACAAGACCTTAAATATTGATATCATCCCTGAATTCTGTTGCCTCCCATGTTCTGTAACTGATGCCAGAAGCCAACAGAGCCAAAGATGACCGCCGAGAACAACTTTTGCTATGGTAGTTTCATCTAATGTAGGAACAGGTAGACCAATGTTCTGGTGTAGTGTTGTGAGGTGTGTGTGTTTTGTGTGCATATTACCTGTTCATCCCACTTCCCCTATTTTCAATTCTCCTTTTAACTGCTTAATTGGATTCCTGGTCTGTACTGGTTTCTGGCCCAACGGCTGGTGGTCCACACTGCTAATTCCAAAAGGAAACCCAAGTACTTCATAGAGTTGGAAGAGGCCTTGTAGACCATCTTTTCCAACCTATTGCTCAATGCTGGAAATCCAGAGCTAGAGCATCCCTCGACAGATGGTCCAGCCTTTGTTTGAAGACCGTCTAAGTACCTTGCTGACTACTCTTTCTGGCAAGACATGTTCAACTGAATCTGCCATGTTGTAACTTAAGCCATTCATATCTAGTCCTGGCAGGCAGCATTCTTCTATGTGACACCCTTAGCTGTTGAAGCTAAGCAGTTGCAGACTGCTATCATGCCCTTTCGTTTCTCTCAGTCTTTACATCTCCTGGCTTCTCTTTCTATTTCAGAAACAACTGCATATGGCTTTTCAGGAGGGATATGACTGGCAGCTGCAGTATGACTGACTGTCTCCAAGATCTTACCATGGATTGAGCATGGGTCTGGCATGGGATACATCTAGCTTCTCATGTTAGATCCCTTGTACAAATGACAGGAAAGCAAAACCAACATGCAAATGTACAAAACCCAACCCATTGAGATGATGCTTAAATTCATCCAGGATCAGTTTAATGGCAAGGGTGAGTCATGAGCACTTAGCAGCAAGGAGACCATATTCAAAGCTAAATAGAGGGAATGGGAGAGACAGAAGGGGTGGAGAGTCACTCAGGACAACGCCATTATCCAAGAGGCTGTGTTCCAAGGCCTCTCTCTGTAAATACTGAATAAAAAGTGGAGTGTAAGAAACTTTTCCTCGTTTTTGTGCATTCCTGGGCAACCGACCATAGGAGTTGCTTGCAGCTGCCTGACAGCCATAAAATGAGCCCTCAGCACCCAAACCCATGGGGTCATAGTTTCGCCAAAAACACAACATTGTCGATTCACTCAAAAACTTTGCCAAACACTGCAAATTGGCCCCTGCAACGTTTGTCGGTGCAAACACCATGTTTCACAGTAGGCCGTAAAAGGAGACTTCGGCACCCTAATCTGCAGGGTCACTGTTTCACCCAAAACCCAACGTCGTCCAATTCACTCGAAAGTGAAGCCAAACACCTGCAAATTGGCCCCTGCAATGTTTGGCAGTGCAAACCCTCCATTTCATGGCAGGCCATAAAATTAGCTCTAGGCACCCTAACCCGCAGCATCACGGTTTCACCAAAAGCCCGACGTCATCCGATTCACTCGAAAGCGATGCCAAACCCTGGCAAATTGCACCCTGCAATGTTTGGTGGTGCAAAAACCACATTTCATGATAGGGCATAAAATTAGTCCTCATGGCTATGCATGCCTTTGCCATCTCTGATCTACTTGCTGAGGGGCAATAAATAGCAGAGAGAGAGAGAGAGAGAGAGAGAGAGAGAGAGAGAGAGAGAATGAGCTATAAGAGAGAAAAACTGGTGGAGACCTGCCTAAGCACTGCAGCCAGCACTCATTACAAGCAAGTGTCTTGCAGAGGGAATACAAATTAATTCACATAAAGCAAAATAAACACCAGAAAGATCAGCTGCACAGAGTAGCTCATATAAAATATGAATGCGGAAAAGGTTTGCAAGTCCTCAGGGATTCCAGCTCTGTGAGCTTACCACACAAAAATGCAGGCCCCAGCTATAAAAAATGCTGAAGGGAAAGACCAAACCCGCCCCCCCCTCTCTCAACATACCAGGAGACATGTATAAGTGATTGCAGCCCACAGGCTCTCAGGCTGCTCTCACGTACACCACGGCTGTTTTCTTGGTTGTTCTCCGAGGCTGAGATGCCCTCTTAGCCTTGTTTGGGATGAGCAGGGCGTTGGAGTTGGGGGAGAGCGAGAAATGAGAGGAGATAAATCAAACCACATTCCATTATCGAACGCTGAGATAATATTTTGCTAAGGGTTTTTTGAAAAGGTCTCTTTCCAGATGTTTGATTTGGCAGAGATGGATTTCAGCAGCTTCTCTTCTTGCAGCTCAGAATGTGTGCTTCAGCTCCATACTTTGCAAAAAAATCTAATGGCCGATCCCTTTCCCCTCTGCAGTACATTATTAGTAGAGTCCAGGGAGCACAGAAAACCCACCTGGTGACCAACTGCCTTCTGGATGTCTCGAAATACACCAGACTCAACTACCAAAGCTGTTTTCATTAACCCCATTTACCCCATAGCAGAGATATAGCAAGTTCATCCTGCTATACTTCCCTGATCTCAGTTGTACACCTGCTTGCCTTCTTGGGTTGAGATAGATATTTATTTCCATCAGCCACCGGCCGCTGCAATTTGCGCACAAAGTACAGACAGATATAAACACAACTAAGCAGATAAAATTGCATAAGTAATTTAAAGATTCTATCATTTCAAACTCATACACTATTATGGCATTATATTTTATACCCCACCTTTCCTCCAGAATGGTTCCACTCCTCCCCATTTTATCTTCACAACAAACCTGTGAGGTAGGTAGGCTTGACAGACTGTGACAGGGAGACTGAGCCCAGGGTCATTCAATCAGCTTCATGACAGAACAGGAATATTAACTGTGGTCTCCCTGGTCTAGTTCATCACTGTCTCTCTAGACCATCATCATGGACCTGATTAAATGTCACTCAAAATTTTACGGCCTTTACTGTTACCAGGTCCTCCTTGGTCCACAAGGAGAAAAGACACACAATAATCAGCTGAATGCCTTGGATGAGATGATGATGATAATAATAGTAGGAGTAGCAATGGGGTGATCAATAAATCTCTATACACACGCTTATCTTCTTGAGCATGGAGTTTCTAGATCCTTCTTATGTCTTCCTCTATTCTGACTTGGATCCCGAGGTTCTGAACTTTTGACATGATTTGCACCTCAGCCAACTTTATGGAGTGAGCGGGGAGCTTTTCTGCTTCTCCCAAGACCTCCACTCTACTCCTTCATTTCTTCTTCCTTTCTGCATACATCCTCTCAGCAAGGCCAACGCCAAGGTCATTACTTCTTCACTTGGGTCCGAACCTATGTCTTCTATCATTCACTCACATAGCTTACTAGCCACAACATCACTAGCTTATAACCGATGTTGTTGTGAACATCTGCCCAACAGTTTATCATAGAAGAAGAAGTAGAGTTTGGATTTGATATCCCGCTTTATCACTACCCTAAGGAGCCTTAAAGCAGCTAACATTCTCCTTTCCCTTCCTCCCCCACAATAAACACTCTGTGAGGTGAATGGGGCTGAGAGACTTCAGAGAAGTGTGACAAGCCCAGCAGCTGCATGTGGTGGAGCAGGGAAGCGAACCCGGTTCACCAGATTACGAGTCCACCGCTCTTAACCACTACACCACACTGGCTCTCTAGCAACAGACACCCCTGTTCCACTAATTTGAAATAGTTTAAAAGGCAGGTGCATGCCAAAGTGTGTTTATAAGGAGAAAATCACAGTAATTTATTTTTATTTTTAACATTCTCAAATTGCTGCAGAAATGTGGAGAACTAGCGTATTTTTCGCTCTATAAGATACACCAGACCACAAGTTTTTGGAGGAGGAAAACAAGAAAAAAAATATTCTGAATCTCTGAAGCCAGAACAGCAAGACGGATCGCTGCACAGTGAAAGCAGCAATCCCTCTTGCTGTTCTGGCTTCTGGGATAGCTGTGCAGCCTGCATTCACTCCATAAGACGCACACACATTTCCCCTTACTTTTTAGGAGGGAAAAAGTGAGTCTTATAGAGCAATAAATACGGTACATTTAAGATTGGTAAAATGAGAAACTGAGAGAACCAAATGGACAGATTCTTCCATCCCATGCTTCCACAGAAGTAAGACCTACTGAGTTCAGCTGGGCTTTCTTCCAGGTAAGTGGATTTCGGATGGCAGCCTAAGCTCTGTACGTCTCCACTCAGCAGAGTTAAGGGAATATGAACAGCTTGTTGATGCCCATATACGGTCTGTATATCATACGAAGCTATCTTATATACCAGCTGCACTGGCTCCCGGTGGAGTACAGGATCAGGTTTAAGGTGCTGGTTTTAACCTTTAAAGCCCTATACGGCCTAGGACCCTCGTACCTACGGGACCGCCTCTCCTGGTATGCCCCACAGAGAAACCTACGGTCTGCAAATAATAACATCCTCAAGGTCCCAGGCCTCAGAGAGGTTAGGCTGGCCTCAACTAGAGCCAGGGTCTTCTCGGCTGTGGCTCCAATCTGGTGGAACGCTCTGTCACAAGAGACTAGGGCCCTGCGGGACCTGACATCTTTCCGCAGGGCCTGCAAGACAGAGTTGTTCCAACAGGCCTTTGGTCAGGGCGCAGCCTGACTCCCTCCTCTGGCAACCTGCACAGAATTTTGCTTAATCGGTTGCCATCAACTTGATTTTAATTAATTTTTATAATGAAATATTTTTAGAATGTTTGGTTATTTGACTGTTTGATTATTTGATTGTTGTTAGCCGCCCTGAGCCCGGCTTCGGCGGGGGAGGGCGGGATATAAATAAAATTTATTATTATTATTATCTTATACTGAGTCAGACCATTGGCCCATCTAGCCTAGTTCTGTCTACTCGGACTGGCAGTGGCTCTTCACGGTTTCAGGCAAGAGTCTCTCCCAGTTCTTCCTGGGGACACTTGAGATTCAACCTGGGACCTTTAATGTACAACACAGATGTTCTGCACTGAGCTGCAACCCTTCCCCTGTACCTCTGCAGTATAGAACAAAATCTTTTTTATTACCCATTTATGCTGTAATCAAGGTTTCCTGAGTGCATGAATTTAGTGGGAATCTGGCATTCACAGCTTAAGTTTCACCCTGCATTTATTTTCCTTGTGGTTTGTCTCAGATGCCTGCCCTCTTCATTTGAGCAGAGAAAGCCTGCCCATTAACAACAAACATAGACCTCCTTTCAGATCTGATTTCTTCAAGCTACAGAGCACTGTGCATTTCACCTGATTAATTCGTATCTGAAACCAGCATGCATCGTCTCCCCAGGTATAATCCCTCACCACAGACCTGAAGCACCCTGCGGGGCCTGTCTCCGTCATGAGAAGGCCTGCCAGAACTTCTCCCTTTGGAGGAAATCCAAGTAATTAATGAGCTTCGAACATTAGCAAGGACCTAACCCTAGTTTGCGATCTGCTTGCCTTTTCTGACCTCTGCTTTGTGAAGGGGAAACTTGCTCCCTGTTTTTCTTTAACATCTATAAAAGATAAAGCACGCAAGAAGATTCAAAAACCTCTTTCTCTTCTGAATTCAACAAGAGTGCCTTCTTGTATTTATTTTAATTTTTCAGAAAGTGGTAACCTTCAAATGTCCATGGCAGCTGGGGAACCACATGTATGCTACCTTGGGCTTCCTGAAAGAGGAAAGACGTGTTATAAATGTAAGAAAATAAATCAATGAATAAAATACATTATCTATGTCTTGAACCACATGTGAAGTCAGCCAGCCAGTCTTTCAATCCTGTGGAGTGGTTCAAGCAAAATACACCAGTGATTTGGATTAAATTTCAGCACAGAAGAAAATGCGTTGGATTTTGTCTAAGTCAGGCATAGGCAAACTCGGCCCTCCAGATGTTCTGGGACTACAATTCCCATCATCCCTAGCTAACAGGACCAGTAGTCAGGGATGATGGGAGTTGTAGTCCCAAAACATCTGGAGGGCTGAGTTTGCCTATGCCTGGTCTAAGTAGCAATTAACCGGATGTGAAACTATAATCTTGACCAGGGTTAGCTAGCTGCCAGTACATAGGCAGTGTACATCCTAGCTTCTGAGTGTACCTCTTAGCCACCCTTCTGTGGGGTGCGGTAAGGGATTGTGATTTCTCCATTGCAGGAGCTTGGGCTAAATGATCCTACGGATCCCTTCCAGCTCTACAGATCCATGATGTTAAGATTGAGATCTGCACATTTAGTAGTCAGGCTTGTGGGCCTATGTTACCTCATGTGCCAAGAGGGCCTTATTGCTTTGTCAGGCCTCATAGGCTTAAAATGTCTGCCTTGAAGGGAAAGGAGAATGTTGGCCGCTTTGAGACTCCTTAAAGGGAGTGAAAGGCAGGATATCAAATCCAAACTCTTCTTCTTCTTCTTCTAAGGCCCATGGGCCAGAAGCAGCCCACGGAGGTTGTTTGACTGGCCCACAAGCTGCTCCCAAACTGAGCTGCCCGCTCGAGCACTGTACTAAACCGGTGCAGCGTGGCACAGGGACTCACTTCCGTGGCACTGAAAATTGTGTCTGCGCAGATGCAGACGCCAAAAATCGCAGGGGGGGCGCACTCATGCACGTACGCGGTCCAGCCCACAGAGGGATCTCCATGGGACCGATCCGGCCCAGGCAAGATAAACCTTGCTGACCCCTGGCCTTGAGGATAATATCCAGCCTACAATACAAGCTCTTCCTCAGATTTAACACTTGGTAAGATGTTCTCAGTAATGGAAACAGTTACACTGCCTCAGGGCTTGGCCTTCGGTCTACTTGCTAGGAATTGTTATGTACTGAGGTTCTCACCCTGGGCCAGCAGGGGGATACTGTAGATAGTTTTCACTCAGGTCCACATATGCATATAAGGAATTGAAAGTGACGTTCAGTGATTGGATAGTTACTGTTGCTTTTGTAGTTGAGCTCTATATAAGTAGGCTGGCTGAACCCTTCAGTTCAGTTCTGTCCTGGCCTGTGAATAAACAAGAGCTGTTTGAAGAATCGCTGTGTCGTCTGATATGTTCACCCACAACTTAACAGGAATCAGAAGTGGGGAGAGCATTGCTGCATTTGGGCTTCCCATAGGCATCTGGTTGGCCGCTCTAAGAACAGGATAACGGACTAAATGGGCTGTTGGTTTGATCCAGCGGGGCATCTCATCCTCAATCTGAAAAGCGGTCCCAGCAGAGAGTACCTTGGCTGCGAAGCATCTAATTTTGGCTCAAGCTTTAGCGCTGTTCATCAAGGAACAAGTTGAAACCCCAGGGCCATCAGTTAGGCTGACACTTGATGGTTTCTTCTTATGACGCAAGAGGTTCCTAACCTAGCTGATCTGTGGCTGCTTGTGGTAACTTGCATATGCAGCACCAAATTTAAATGGCAGTTCTAGGCTCCAGTTCCATCATACTAGGACCTCCTGGGTTCATTAGCAGAAAACCTTCTCTTCAGATGACACACGTAAGGCAAGAACTGGAGATCCCTTCACACATTCCAAGAGGAAATACAGTGTGCTGTCAGTTTCACTTTTGCAGCAAGAAACTGTTCCCTGCCCATTTTCACTGCCCGACCATTGCATTCTGCCTTGGTGCATCTGGAGCAAAGTGTTCCAGACAGCCAGGGATGAGCAGCACTTCACTGCCAGGTGTAATATATATGCCAGTTGCATGTTCAGACCCAGAGACCTCCCTCCTAAATAAAGACACATTTGACTCAAATGTTACTTTTGGTTTTTGGCAGAATTTAGGCCACAACTTTATTGATTACAGAAAAGTGAGTGGTTGCATAGGCTCTGGTTCGACTAGCTCCCTGCACCCTTGCAGGTAGCGCTGACCCACAGGTCTATCATAGGTCAGCCAAGGGTAAACACCTGAGGCAGGTGAAAAGCCTGGGAGCAGACTCTGTTCACTCCCCAGATGCTCCCCTGGACTCAGGCATGAGCACAACCCCTTTTCGGGGGTTAGCCAAACCAAGTTGAGTCCCTGGATTCCTTTAACGGAATACCCTTCACATAGGGATGGCGAGACCGTTCTCCCATCCCTATGACATGAACCAGTGCCTATCCGCAACCTTACAAGTTGTGACGAATTGCCACGTGGCAGGCAAAACCCAAATGGCAACAGCCAATCAGCCAAGTGGGAAAATTCCTGTCATGCCCCTGTCCCAAAGACGACGGCATAGCAAGGTCAATTGCAAAAGGCCCTAAAACTAGGGAGAGGTGGGTGGGTGTTCCAATGCATGAGCCAAAAGAGGAAACTCTGGGTCACATGCATGGGTTTATATAGGTCCCTTTATCCGTTTAGACTGCAACCCCATTGGCCAGATTGAAATCCAGCATCGAGAGACCTACCAGTCGGGTGTTGTGGCTATCCAATGGACCCACCCACATCCAAGAGGTCAATCTCCAGATCTCACCGCAACACATTCCCTCTTTTAGGGAGGACACGATTTAACAAGCTGAGGGGCAATCCACAGAGAAACCCACAGCAAACAGATAGCCATTATAAGAGTCTTTTTTTGAATTGAGCATTAAACAGGAAGTAAACTGCAAAAGAGGTGGGATGTAAAGGAGCAATACATCAAAGGATGGAGGTGGGGAAATGGTGTTGTCTGAAGGTTGTCTGAAGTCTACTTTGTTAGGTGGTTTTGTTTTTAGAATAAGGCCAACTCTACGTAGAATAGCGGAATTAATTGCTTCAGCATCATATAATTTCCAGCCTTAAGTCTATTTACAGCTTCCAAAGTTATCATTGCCACAAGGATGACCTCTAGGTATATATGTAATGGAAGATCAAATTTGTTTTTAAAAGATGGTTGTGGTTGTAATTTCCCTGAGCTATTTAAAAGTTATGTATGTTCTACAGAAGGGACGTGGGTCGCGCTGTGGGTTAAACCACAGAGCCTAGGACTTGCCGATCAGAAGGTCAGCGGTTCGAATCCCCGCGATGGGGTGAGCTCCCATTGCTCAGTCCCTGCTCCTGCCAACCTAGCAGTTCAAAAGCATGTCAAAGTGCAGGTAGATGAATAGGTACCGCTCCGGCAGGAAGGTAAACGGCGTTTCCGTGCGCTGCTCTGGTTCGCCAGAAGCGGCTTAGTCATGCTGGCCACATGACCTGTACACTGGCTCCCTCGGCCAATGAAGCGAGATGAGCGCCGCAACCCCAGAGTCGGTCACGACTGGACCTAATGATCAGGGGTCCCTTTACCTTTACCTATGTTCTACAGAAGGAGCCGGGACCCCGTGGCTCTTCAGATGTCCTTGGACTCCAACTCCCAGCAACCCCAGCCAGTGGTCAGGGCTGATGGGAGTTTGAGTCCAGCCACATCTGGAGGGCCACAGGTTTCCCATCCCTGTTATATGGCTTACAGATAAAGTAATAACATCTGCAAAGGGATAAAGAGCAAAGGCATCTTCAATTACACTAGTGCAGTATAGAAGAGAAGAAAGCTAATGAGGTAAAATTAAGAAAAAGAGCAAATTGCAGCTTTAAGTTTTGTTTTTTAAAAAACCTTCCAGACAGTGAGGTATATGAGAATGTGGTTTAGACTCCAACAGGAAATGGTGGGAGCACTTAGACTTTTAAATCCCAGATTGCACAAACTAGACTAGACTGGACGAGGAAATACAGGAAACAATTGTGCACTGGATAATTAGACAGTTTCTTGGCAATGTATTCCGATGGGCCTTTCCCGCCCCCATCACTAATTTACAAGACCCTATGAATAATTTTCCCTGAAATGAATGGGAATTATATGGAGCTGTATAGATCAAAAACTGGATTCTTTACAGGAAACCTGTGAGCTAAAATGCAGGCCTGCCGTCTCTTGGCAAGAATAGAGTATCACCTGGTATGTAATAATAAAAAAAGAAAAAATCTCTCAACTGTTTGCTTTAGCAACTAAAATTACGGTGCTTTCAACTCAAGGCCTTAGATGACGAGTCAGGTATTCAAGGTGTGCTTAGATAAGAAAGCAAAATAATATGTGTCGCAATAAGAAGGGTATGTAAACACAGCCTGATCATCCATTCTGCTGTTTCCAGTTCTTGAGGCAGGATTTACAAATTCAGCAGTGGGGTATAGTTCAGGTGAAAATATAGATTTCATTCAGGAATAAAAGTGTCTGAGGAGCAAAAGCACGTTGTCAGCTGAAATAGAGAAAGACACTAGTCTAGATTGGCACAGGTGTTCATTGTGTAGTTTGGATTTTAGAGTTAAGTTCTGACTCTTTATAATCTCATCTGAAGACGAAATTACCGAAAGTTACACAAGTCAGTGAAATAATACATGCTATTTAGATGGCATATTGAACTAATCCAATACATAAATTTGTTAAAGCAGATATAAATTGGGGTGTGTCAGGAGAACCCGCAGAACAGCACATGTAGGAGGGAGGTGCAATTCCATCTAGCAAGCTGGAATGCTTCCACAGACTGAACAGCTGGAAGACTGTGGTGTTGAATTCCACCCCCTGAGATTAAAATCCTGGGGGAAATGCCAGTTTTATTATCCCATTTTATGGATAGAAGACTGAGGATGACGATGATGAGGAGGAGGATAGTAAAGTTAAAGGGACCCCTGACCATTAGGTCCAGTCGTGACCGACTCTGGGGTTGCGGCACTCATCTCGCTTTACTGGCCGAGGGAGCCGGTGGCCAGCATGACTAAGCCGCTTCTGGCGAGCCAGAGCAGCGCACGGAAACACCGTTTACCTTCCCACCGGAGCGGTACCTATTCATCTACTTGCACTTTGACGTGCTTTCGAACTGCTAGGTTGGCAGGAGCAGGGACCGAGCAATGGGAGCTCACCTCGTCGCGGGGATTCGAACCACCAACCTTCCGATTGGCAAATCCTAGGCTCTGTGGTTTAACCCACAGCGCCACCCACGTCCCAATGATGATAATAATAAATAATATTTTTTTATTTATACCCCGCCCTCCCCAGCCAGGGCTCAGGGCAGCTAACACCAAATATAAATTACAATAAAACGTAATAGGGAAAAAAACCAGTTAATTAAAGTATGGCTTAAAATACAGCTTAAAATGCAGCCTCATTTTAGTTGCAGCCCATAGATCAAGACCATAAAGGGAGGAAACATCAGATATTCACCGAAGCCAGCTATCCATTCTGGTCCTAAATGGGCCAACAAAAAAGCCAAGGGAAAATTTATATACCAAATCCCATATAAGGGGTCAGAGTGATTCTAAGCCGAAGGCCAGGCGGAACAGCTCCATCTTTCAGGCCCTGCGGAAAGATGTCAAAGAGTATGGCATCCCGGAGACCACAGAGTGAGGCCAAGTGAGCTAGCAGAGATTTAAATAGGTTGTTTTGTAGTTCCTACTTTTTACCACTATGCTAAACTGGGAAAGGGATTAATCTTGCCTGCCAAGAGGAAGGGCTTATCCATACGTACTTACCTTTCGCCATGCTCTCTCGAAGCAGAGGTCCATACTTTTAATGCTCTGTGTCTGATCATATTTTTTTTGCCCCAAGCAAAAAACTCACTCTTTAAAGCTGAATTGGAGGAAACATCCATTTGGGGTTTCTGTGGTTTGCCATTTGCTCTAGTTAAGCTTTAAAGAGCAGTTTTTTGTGGGGAAAGCACCAGAGCAAAAAACTAACAAAATGCAGTGCTCAAACGTGGAGATTTTGCACTCATTTGTACTCATGTGGTTCCAGTTGCAAGATAATAAAAATATCTGACTGATATCACCATTGTTATTGCTTTTCTAAATACTGTATATTCTGCAGTTAGGTTTGAAGTGCAATGAAAGCCTGCAAAGTTGGGTTGTTCAGAGACCCTAGTGGAACACAAAAATCCTGCCGCCCTGATTGATGCTGCCTCAAGCTTCTGAAAAGGTTTCATTTCCACTCAGTTCACAGAGCTAAATGGAAAAATGAATTCCTTGCTGCCCATGAGACCAAGGTCATTCTTTTTTTCATTTCTCGTGAGTAGCCAGTGATTTGTAATACAATGACTTTAAACTCTTCTTTTGTAGTCTGCTGCTTGCTTAACAAATTTACTTTGGCTTGTCAAAGAACACATGAACTGAAGTGAATGTCAAAATGTTATCCTGCTCCTGTAGGCCTTTACCTTTGAGATCATACTCTCATTGTGACAAGGCTTCCTGGAAAAAGAAAATCAATATTTGCCTTAGTCTTAGTTACATTAACCCATTTGTGTTTTGCTAAATCATAGCATGAAAAACAAATCTCCGGACTTAAGAAAAACAGAAAAGTTTTAAGCAAACTATGGCTTTTTCCTTCTTAGATACCTGCAATGCAGTATTTTCAGTTTTTGCACATTATCCTGTCCGAATATTTGACCAGTGCTTTTTGTTCTGGGGGTAATCAAAGTTTGCAGCATCAGCCCTATTTTATTTTATTTTTTATGTTAAAAGTGTGGCCCATACTGTAACAACTTCAAAGTGTGCAATGGCACCTTTTTCTCTTAATAATGAAAAAAGCACTGTGTTTGACAATATAAAAGTATAAGTGTAGATGTATATTCCTCACTCCGCTGACCATCAGTAAGCACCGTTTTCTTGATCCTGTCAGGGACCAGGAACTTAAGAAGATCTCACCTAGTCCAGCAGTCTGTTCTCAGTTGCCCAAGCCCTTTGTGCTCCCTTGCAGACTTACTCCCTAGTGCTGCTGTCATGCTCAACTCTGGGTCCATTAAAGGGCTGTCGATGCAGTATGAACACAAGGGCAGAAAGGGGAGCAGGAATCAGTGACAGCACAGGACCAAAGTGAAAGCAGGTACTGAGTGGGGACCAATCTGTGCTGGGCAGGGCCTACCAAGCCCAGTTGGACCTGCAAACATATGGTGTGCATGTGATTCCCTGGCTAGATCTACATACACATAACACTCTGTGAGAGTAGAATCGGTTTTTTAGGCAGGAGAGTAGATGGCTAGATTTAGGACTCAGCTACATTAGGGTGGGGGGATGTGTTGGCACCAGAAAGTAGAATTTTTTGTGCGCAATTTTCCAAAGGTTTTTTTCATTTCTTTTATTATAACGATCTAATTTCTGACTTATTTATAGTGGGTTTTTCCTGTGTATAGATCCACCCACTGTCGCCTCTTCTCACTGAAGAGATAAATCGTTCCATTACGGCTCATATGACAGGGCTGCATATTTATAGTCCTAGCTGCTGCATGCTTGCAGATAAATTAGCATGCTAATATACCAACACTTCAATTAAAAAAGTCCAGTTTTGTGTAGGTGAAGCATAGACGCAGCGGAATTATAATTGTGAGATAACTAATCAAGGCTATATATTTTCCTGAAAAGTGTCATCATGACACTTCCACTTAGGCAAAGTTACTTTGATGTTTTCTTTTTCGATGCACCTAAACACTTTCCCCTGCATTCAACAGGTTGTGCATGTTGCAGGAAGCATGCCACAATGAATTACAGTGGTGCCTCGCAAGACGAAATTAATTCGTTCTGCGAGTTTCTTCGTCTTGCGGATTTTTCGTCTTGCGAAGCACGGCTATTAACGGCTTAGCGGCTTAGCGGCTTTAAGAAAAAGGAAACAAACTCGTAAGAACTCGCAAGACGTTTTCATCTTGCGAAGCAAGCCCATAGGGAAATTCGTCTTGCGGAACGACTCAAAAAAAGGAAAACTCTTTCGTCTTGCGAGGCATTCGTCTTGCGAGGCATTCGTCTTGCGAGGTACCACTGTACTTGGAAATTCTCGCACGATTTATGGAGTGTAAGCCAATTATTTGAATGGTGACCAATTCACATGACTGATGTGATAGCTAGGCAGCCAAAGATCTGCATGTATGGAAAAAGAAATGCACAAAGTGATTGTGTGTCTTCATCGAATCTGACGCACTGGATCTGGAACATTTAAATCTATCTCCTGTTGTTGCTTTTCCAGTCCCTTGTTCTTTTTCTTTCTCCTCTTCTTCCTACTGTTAGAATGGTCCAAAATTATCAAAAGGATTGCCCAAAGTCGTCTGTCTTTCTCTTGTGTATATGAAACCTTCCCACAGGACTTACCGGTACCTGCAGACACCCTTGCGATTTAAAATCAATGTGACTTTCAGTCGGGCCAACAGGCCTTTTGCAGTCTTCTATAGTTGGAAGGGGAATAATTTGCCTTCCAACGGAAATAAAGGAACCGTGCATTGGAAAAACAGATACAGCACTCCCACGATCTAGTCCCATAGGGAGTAAAGTTTCCATGCAGATGTAAAAATTCTCCCTTGGAAGAAGAGCTCATGGTTGATATTGCAGATGGATTATCTGAGGCATAAAAAAAGATTTGTCAGGAAATTGCTCCTATAAGGGAAAAGTCAAGTAACTACTTTGTCTATGGAAAAGGCTATTGTCTTCTTGCAAGGCAGCAATCATTATCGTTTCAATGCCAAGATTCCATCAAGGTTTATAAAAAGGGAGCAGCAGATCTGTTTAACAGAAACATGTCCTCTGCTCCAGAGTGCGAGCGAAACAAAAGAGGCCCTGTTAAATGCATGCCTTTTCCAGAAACAACTATATGCATATCCATATATGCCAACATTAAGTTGTTTTTTTAAATAGATCTTGGTTTGGCAGTCCATTGCAGGGCAAACATCTCCCTCGTGCCTTTGATAAAATATTTCATTTGCTAGTGTTTTGCATATGTAAGCTTTTGAGCCGAATCTGAACCGCCTGATTGTTTCCTCTTTTATGTTCTAAGTGAGTGCTTTGTATGTATATGAGACCGCACATTTGATCCCAGAGATATTAAGAAGTAGAATAGCCAAGATTTTTGTTTTAAAAGAGCCTAGAAAACTGGGTTTGAGAAATTAGAAGTGACATGATTTTGGGGGAGGGTGGGATTCTCATGCAAATTATTCCAGCTTGCATTGGCTGACAAAATGTTTACATCCTCAGTTCAGCAGAACCACCTCAAAAAAATGGAGAGGTCTCTAGAAGACCTCTTCCCACATGACCCAGCCTCAGTTTGTGGGCAAGTGTTGCCTAGTCTGGTGTTCCAGAGGCCGGCCAGCCTAGCTAGATGCCAGCAGCCACAGATGGTCTATCTGGGAAGCTGATGCTGCCGGTTTTCACATTTATTTGAACTAAGGTGACATCTGCATTTCTTTTTTTTTTTAATTTTTTATTAACAATTTCAACATAACAATATATCAAAACATATTATATTCATTCTTTTCCCC
The DNA here is from genome assembly GCA_034642415.1 of Podarcis siculus. Taxonomy (NCBI): domain Eukaryota; kingdom Metazoa; phylum Chordata; class Lepidosauria; order Squamata; family Lacertidae; genus Podarcis; species Podarcis siculus. The sequence goes on along the minus strand of JAXCMG010000056.1, from coordinate 11,148 downwards.
CTTTTCCCCCATTTCCCATCAAACCCTCCCTCCCCCCCCCCCCCCCCCTCAGCTCCTCTCTCAGATTTCTCAACACATGTTATTCTCTGCATATTATAAAATTATTTCAGTCCTTATGTTATCTATCTACCATGTTATCAATCACTAAATTTGTGTACGTTTATTCAAAAGCTGCCAAGGAGTCCAATTCATTTTGTTGTCTTTTTAAATACTTTGTTAAAAGTTCCCATTCTTCTTTGAAGTCACAGTTGTCCTTATCTCACAGTTTGTATGTCAGTTTAGCCAATTCTGCATAACTCATCAGTTTTTCTTGCCACTGTTCCTTTGTTGGGGTTTCCTCCTTCTTCCATCCTTGTGCTATCAAGACTCTTGCCACTGTTGTAGCATACCTGAATAAGATTTGTTTTCCTTGGCAGGTCTTGTCCTACAATCCCTAACAAAAATGCTTCTGTTTGTTTGTTTTTAACAAATGTCATTTTAAACATTTTCTTCAATTCATTATGTATCATTTCCCCAAAAAAATTATTTCTCTACATTCCCACCACATATGATAAAAGGTCTGTTCCTTTTCTTTACTTTTCCAACATATGTTCAATCCGGTTTTGTACATTTTTGCTATCTGTACTGGTGTTTGTTGTTTAGTCCTTTAGTCGTGTCCGACTCTTCGTGACCCCCTGGACCAGAGCACACCAGGCACTTCTGTCTTCCACTGCCTCCTGCAGTTTAGTCAAACTCATGCTGATAGCTTCAAGAACACTGTCCAACCATCTTGTCCTCTGTCGTCCCCTTCTCCTTGCGCCCTCCATCTTTCCCAACATCAGGGTCTTTTCCAGGGAGTCTTCTCTTCTCATGAGGTGGCCAAAGTATTGGAGCCTCAGCTTCAGGATCTGTCCTTCCAGTGAGCACTCAGGGCTGATTTCCTTCAGAATGGATCAGTTTGATCTTCTTGCAGTCCATGGGACTCTCAAGAGTCTCCTCCAGCACCATAATTCAAAAGCATCAATTCTGCGGCGATCAGCCTTCTTTATGGTCCATAAAGACATACAAACTGTGAGATAAGGACAACTGTGACTTCAAAGAAGAATGGGAGCTTTTAACAAAGTATTTAAAAAGACAACAAAATGAATTGGACTCCTTAGCAGGTTTTGAATAAACCATATGGTCACTTTATGGTACTGGTGTTATATACCATCTATACATCATTTTCAGACATCTGCATTTCAAACAAAAGACAACCAACCAACCAGTTGTGCTACATCTCCCAGGAAGCTGCAAGTCTAATTGTGGAATATCTAAATAGGTACAGATACCAGCAGGATTTGAGAAGAAGCAGATTGAGCTTGATGTTAAATATTTTGGACTATGGAGTTTACCATAGATCAAGGGTCAGCAACCTTTATCAGCTGTGGGCTGGTCCACCATCCCTCAGACCATGGGGGGGGGGCGGACTATATTTTTTTTGGGGGGGGGAATCAACGAATTCCTATGCCCCACAAATAACCCAGAGATGCATTTTAAATAAAAGGCCACATTCTACTCATGTAAAAACACCAGGCAGGCCCCACAAATAACCCAGAGACGCATTTTAAATAATGACCGCTCCACGCATTAAACGGGGGCGCCCTTTGCGTGGATGCGCACAGCCCCTGGACCCGGTGCGACTCCATCAGCACAGGCTTGGCTTCGCCTTCCCCCAGGTGGGATACCTGGAGGTCTCCGCCTACCTCAGTCAGTTGTCCAGTCCTGCCTGGGGAAGCGTTGCCAAGGAGACCAGGCCAGGTAGGGGAGGGACTACCTGCCCACACAATAAAGGGAGGATCTTACCTGGGAATCCTCACTTGGCTCCACAAATAACCCAGAGACACATTTTAAATAAAAAGACACATTCTACTCATGTAAAAACACGTGGATTCCCAGACCGTCCGCCGACCAGATTAAGAAGGCGATTGGGCTGCATCCGGCCCCCGGGCTTTCGGTTGCCTACCCCTGCCATAGATGCTACAATGTGCATATGAATAGCTCCCAGCAAGAGCACCTCCATCAGTAGCCTGGTATGCAAGCAGCTGCAGAAGTTCAGTAAAAATTGTGGAATATTAGCATCCTTCTTGTCCACACCAGATATGTCAATAGGGCTCAGCCTGTATTTTGTACTATGATTGGAATAGAGTTATAGAGGTCTACCCATGCGGGCAGGGATGCGGGTGGTGCTGTGGGTTAAACCACAGAGCCTAGGACTTGCCGATCAGAAGGTCGGCGGTTCGAATACCCGCGACGGGGTGAGCTCTCGTTGCTCGGTCCCTGCTCCTGCCAACCTAGCAGTTCGAAAGCACGTCAAGTACAAGTAGATAATTAGGTACCGCTCCAGCGGGAAGATAAACGGTGTTTCCGTGCGCTACTCTGGTTCGCCAGAAGCGGCTTAGTCATGCTGGCCACATGACCCGGAAGCTGTATGCCAGCTCCCTCGGCCAATAAAATGAAATGAGCGCCGCAACCTGTCGGCCACGACTGGACCTAATGGTCAGGGGTCCCTTTACCTTTACCTTTACCTTACCCATGTGGGCACTGAGATGCCAGTGTTAACTCTGTGAACACCAGTGTTAAAGCAGGGATGGGGAACCTGTCGCCTTCCAGATGTTGTTAGACTCCAATTCTCCACTTTCCTCACTGTTGCCATGCAGGTTGGAACTGACGGGAGTTTGACTCCAGCAATGCCTGGAGGGTCACAGGTTCCCCATCCCTACTTAAGAGAAATGGTCACCAATCAGCTTTATGTTATCAGGAGATTTTGTTTGCTTGCTTTTAATTGTGGCTCTTATGGGGCAAAATAAATTCCAGGTATAAATTACTAAATTGCAAGCAAATCACAGCATTGCATTTCAGCTGGAGTTTAACAGCCAGGTTAATACAACTGTGTTCTACTTTTAATCACCTTTTAAACACATCATTTTATACTTTAATTGAGCATTTTATTGTGCTAGTTTTAGCACGCCATGTTTATAATGTGTTTTAATCTACTCTGAGCCCTCGGGATGAGTTAGGAATCAAAATAAGCAAACTATAAAGCAAAATAATACAGCAGCCCCCAGGACCAAGGGAACAACTTCATTTCTTAGAGAAACTGAGAGAGAAGGCCTTTTGAAGGCCTGGGGAAATTTGTTCTCAGTGTCTCCATGGCCGTCTGGTTGGCTGCTGTGAGAACAGAGTGCTAGTCGAGATGCTCCATTATTTGGTCTTTTATTATGCTTTTATATTTGTTGAAAGCTGGTCAGAGGGGCTGGGGCAAATAATAAAATTATTATTATTATTATTATTATTATTATTATTATTACTGACTTAATCCAGCTAGCTCTTCCTATACAGTGGTACCTCGGGTTACATACGCTTCAGGTTACATACGCTTCAGGTTACAGACTCCGCTAACCCAGAAATAGTGCTTCAGGTTAAGAACTTTGCTTCAGGATGAGAACAGAAATCGTGCTCCGGCAGTGCGGCAGCAGCAGGAGGCCCCATTAGCTAAAGTGGTGCTTCAGGTTAAGAACAGTTTCAGGTTAAGTACGGACCTCTGGAACGAATTAAGTACTTAACCCGAGGTACCACTGTCTTCTAATGCCTTCATGCTGGTGGCACCTCAGCAATGAAATTCTCCGTTACCAGATCAGATGTCATTTGTATACCACATTAATAGCAATTGTGCTTTCCTAGCTATTGATTGGTTTTCAATGAGTTCTTAATTGGCTTTCAGTGGCTCTTGCCAGTTTCATTTGCTTCTGCTGGAAAACGCTTCGGTTTTATGTGTTTCATATATTTTTTATTGCCCCTTTTTTATATATAAAAAAATCAGCCTGTAAATATTTTAAACATATAAATAGGAAGCATCATGTCATTCAAAAGGAGAAACTAGTTTCCCCCAAACCATAACCAGTGCAGCAACAGAAGGTGTGGGTGGGTGTGTATTTTGATGAAACCGCCACTGGTGCCCATTGGAAACTCTCTTCCCCTTCCCAATGCATAAAACAGTCTTTGAATTTTAAGTTTTTCTTAAAAATAATAACAATTATTTGTACTTGAAAGAATGGGCACTTTTCCATATGCCTTTGGAAGAAAGGTTACCAGCTTTCCCACAGCAATGTCTGTTATTTCAAGATTCCTTTTTTGTAAAAACAAGCTATTCATCTTTGAAATTGTGTCTGGAACAAAACTGTTCTGCCTTTTAAAAATAAAAATAAAAAGCTGGCGTAAACAGTTGTTTCTCCTTGCATCATCTGTTCCCTTCAAAACATATACTCTGCACATGAATTAGAATTTAATAGCTTGGATGAGCACACAGCACGTTCAAGACCCCAGTGTGTTCTTTGGCTTCAGGTTAATTTACAGTGGGACCCTGTGCTTGTTTATTCAGAAATTAAGTTCCATCATGTGCAATGGATCTTACTTCCACGTAACTGTGTAGAAAACTGCAGCCTCACAGTACAGTCCTGTGCATGTTTATTTTATTGGAAACAAAGCCAGCGGTGTTCAATGAGGCTTATTCCTTCGTAAGTGTGCTTTCGTTTATATAACAGTAACACTGAAACAGGTAATCTGGAGGAGCCCCAAGATACACACTCCCATGTCTTGCTAGTGGCTACACTTAGTGAAGCTTTGTTCACAGGGTTGTGACACTGAATGGCAGTGGGAATTGTGGGCAGCACTGACTTTAGCCAGTTAATGGTTATAGTAACAGATATACAGTGGTCGGGACATGGGTGGCGCTGTGGGTTAAACCACAGGGCCTAGCACTTGCCGATCAGAAGGTAGACGGTTCGAATCCCTGCGACGGGGTGAGCTCCCATTGCTCATTCCCTGCTCCTGCCAACCTAGCAGTTTGAAAGCACGTCAAAGTGCAAGTATACAAATAGGTACCACTCTGGCGGGAAGGTAAACGGCGTTTCCATGCTCTGGTTCGCCAGAAGCGGCTTAGTCATGCTGGCCACATGACCCAGAAGCTGGACGCCAGCTCCCTCAGCCAATAAAGCGAGATGAGCGCCGCAACCCCAGAGTCGATCACGAATGGACCTAATGGTCAGGGGTCCCTTTACCTTTACCTTTAACAGATATACAGTGGTACCTCGGGTTACAGATGCTTCAGGTTACAGACTCCGCTAACCCAGAAATAGTACCTCAGGTTAAGAACTTTGCTTCAGGATGAGAACAGAAATCACGCAGCGGCAACGGGAGGCCCCATTAGCTAAAGTGGTACCTCAGGTTAAGAACAGTTTCAGGTTAAGAATGGACCTCCAGAACGAATTAAGTTCTTAATGGAGGTACCACTGTACTGAGCAGAAGTTTTAACTGAGAAGTTTAACTTCCTTCTCTCTGCTCTCTTTGGACTGGTCTTCCTCTAACCCTTTGTTGACAGGGCAACTTCTGGGGGTACCTTAACAATTACCTTTTATCACAGGTAAAACAAAAAAAGGGGGAAACCCAGATATTTCCCTGGATCCCTTTCTGAATCGGGACCTTGCAGCCTTTGCCCTGGGTTACCTTTATTCAACTGCTTTGCATGCAAAAAGTTCCAGGTGCAATCCCTGGTTATATGCCAGATATTTCCTCCCACTGTTGTGCCAAGGAAGGGCCGAGTCTTGAATGGCTAAAGAACTTCTGAGACAGACCCTTGCGATGCACAGACCTAGAGAACTATCACTGAAGGAGCAACTTAGGCCCACACCGCTCTCTGGCCATTTGTCTACATGTGTAACATTTTCAGGATATAATAATAATTTTCAAACATGTCCTAATTTGCATCTCTGAAATATTGGGGAGCTACATGAAATGAATACAGTGGTACCTCGGGTTACAGATGCTTCAGGTTACAGACACTTCAGGTTACAGACTCTGCTAACCCAGAAATAGTACCTCGGGTTAAGAACTTTGCTTCAGGATGAGAACAGAAATTGCGCAGCGGCGGCAGCGGGAGGCCCCATTAGCTAAAGTGGTGCTTCAGGTTAAGAACAGTTTCAGGTTAAGAACAGACCTCCAGAACGAATTAAGTTCTTAACCCGAGGTACCACTGTACTAATATGCATTCTCCAATGTGCAATCAATTATAAATAAAGTTCCAATACTATTGGGACTAGCTGGCAAAACCGAAACTTTCCCAATTCGAAAGCAAAATCTTAAACATGGGCTGTGTATGGTAGATAAAATAGGTATCTTTCCAGTAACATCACAAAAGCATCTCGGACTAAAAATACACACCAGACCACAAGAAAATATTAGAGTACTGTTGTCAGCACCCTGATAATGACCTGGAAGCCCCACTTAATTTAATAGAATGGACCTTCTAGCATGAGTTCATTTTATAAGTATCACCTAATGCGCAAAATCTATCTGAGATTTTTGTGAGCAAATCCTTCGCTGCATCCTGATGCAGAAGTATTAGGCTGCCATCTAGTGGTGCTTAGCAGACTGGCATCGTGCAAAATTCAGATTTAATAAGAGGTTGTCCCTGTATTCACCGTAGTATTACAGCTGAAAACAATGAGATTGCACAGGGGGAAAAGGCTTCTGTGGGAGGTGTGGAAAATTTTCTACAAAACCTGCTTCTGGCAAATTTAGTCAAGCAACCGGATCAAATACTTTGTAAAGTAGGACATATAACAGTGTGCAGAAGGTTCGGGCCTTAATATACTAACCTCCTGATACTGAGCATATTTACTCATAAGTAAGTTGTGCTGAATTCAAAGGAACTTATTGTCAGGTGAGAGCATTCTATAAGCAAAGCACCACTAGTAAGAAGCCCCTGTCTCCTGTCGCCACTTGCTTCACCTTAGAGGCACCTGAAGAGGGATTCCCCCAAACTCTGTTGAACACCTTAAGGACCAGCAGGTGATTCCTCAAATATTGGTCTCAAGCTGTATAGGATGTTATATGTCAAAAGTAGCATTGTGAATAGTGCCCATCAACAAACTGGCAGTTAGTGAAGGCTTTTTAACACAGGGGAGGTATATATTCCTATTGGCCTCTTCCAGTTAATAACCAAACTCCCAACTGTAGTATCTGAACAGTCTTCAAGGACAAAGCAAATAAGTTATGCCATGAAGCCGCTAAGCGAGCCTAAATCAAGTTCTTTCCAAAGATGAGAGGGCAGCACAAAGCCAAATAAGGAATATACAGTATTAGCTAAAGGTAGATGTCTTCTCAATTGCACATTAAGTACTGATCACATTTCCCCCTTTCTACTGTCTACTGTTGAGTTTATATACCATGAAAACCTATTTATTTGTTGCTGCTGCCCATTCCCAAGTCCAGGAGAAGCCTGAGGCAAATGTTCCACCTGTTCACTTTTCCCTAGAAAGTGGTGATCTGGGTGAGAGGTTTGCCCTCCAATCCTGACGTCATGGGCTCCAGGGACAGTCCCAGAATTACAAAAGCCATCCTGGCTTCTGATCTGATCCTGGGATGTCCCTCTTTCCCCTAGTAGCACCACCACCGAGCTCCAGGAGAAAGTCCCAAGTGACAACAATGGCGGCTGTGACTGTGATGGAGCATCTCCTTGCCTCTCCATGGCTGCCGCTGCCAACTTCCTCCCTTGGGCAGCTCATAGTGGCTGCTGGAGAGCGGGCAAGGAGGAGGAGGCCCAGCCCCGTGTGACGCACCAGATTTGAGGGGCGGGCAGAGGGCAGGTGTGATGGCCTGAGATTCAGACTCGGAGGCTGAACCTGAGGAATCCCAGCCTGCACAGGAGTCCCTGCCTCCAGAACCAGCTGAGCCAGGGCTGGGGCATGAGCCTGAAGGGTCCTCACCTTTGCTGAATCCTCAGGTGCAGGCATCAGCTGAGTCTGCTCTGGCTCCTGAGGTGATGGAGGACCCATTGTCTGCAGGTGCTCCACTCTCAGCCCCGTCAGGGGAAGCTGAGGTTGCCTCTGGGTCAGGGAACCCTCCAGCCTCTCCTGAGCTGCAGTGGCTCAGGGCAGAGAGGCGGAGGGAACTAAGTTTCCACAGGAGGAGTGCTCGCCTCCAGGCCAGGAGAGGCGAGTCACCTGTGGACCAGGGCCGCCCTATGCCTCATGGCAGATAAAAGCCTGGCAGCCCCAGTCTCAGGTTGTGGGAGCAACATTGTTGGTAGCCTGTTCCTGCCTGCACCCTCTCCTGCTCTTCTGCCAGAGTTCCTGACCTCACCTGACTCCCTGCCTTGGACCCTGCTTCAGCTTTGACGGACAGCCTGCATACCTCGACCTCGGACTGGACTTGGACCTTGCCGCACGGTTAACCCTCGGGACCAGCACAGCAGGGCTGCCTTGGGCAGGAGGAAAGGGGGAGCGCAAGAAGTCTGGATTTTAAAAAATAATGCTTTGTGCATCCGTGTCTTATCATGCCCTTTTCTAAAATTTATTTATTGGCGTGTGTTTTTCTTTTTGTAAATCTACCAAAGAATAAAATAAAATAAAATGGGATTAAGGGGTTTTCTCAGGACAGGTGGCGTGTGGGTGTGGTGAATCCCACTTGCCCTTCTTCTGACAGGAACTGCTCAGAGGGCACTAAAATGGGGTGGTTGAGGAGGGTCAATTGATGGGGGGTGAGAAATATCCCTACTTTCATCTGAGAAATGTTAGAAGGTGTGTTTGCTCTTTGGTCTTGACTCCTGGCTCCTGAGTCACTCCAGAATTCTGTCCATGTCCTAGCCCTAACAGTCTTTTCGAGATGATTTTTAAAAATTACCGTACTTCTTTGACGATCCTTAGTAGCCGTGTAAGATTGTCTTCCATGAACACAATCTTAACAGTGAGTCCGTAAGTGACTGCGGAGGACAATTCTGGATCCAAATGTCCTTCTACAGTGTGGACATAGGTTTCTGGGCAGAAGTTGATCACGGTGAAGATTGGCCAAGCATCCCTTCCTCTTAGCTCATTTATCCCTTTTGTCCTGAGTTCAAGCATCTTCAAAACCCACGACACCTTTGGTAAAGGCTGTTCTCCAATTGGAGCGCTCACAGGCCAGTGTTTCCCAATTATCGGTGTTTATACTACATTTTTTTAGATTTGCTTTGAGAGAGTCTTTAAACCTCTTTTGTTGACCGCCAGCATTATGCTTTTCATTTTTAAGTTCAGAATAGTTGCGCTGGAAGACGATAATCAGGCATTCACACAACATGACCAGTCCAACGAAGTTGATGTTGAAGAATCATTGCTTTGACACTGGTGATCTTTGCTTCTTCCAGTACACTGGCATTAGTTCGCCTGTCTTCCCAAGAGATGTGTACATTTTTTTGGAGACACCGTTGATGGAATCTTTTGAGGAATTGGAGATGGGGTTTATACGTGGTCCACGTTTCACAAGCATACAGTAAGGTTGGTAGTACAATAGCTTTGTAAACAAGCATTTTGGTTTCCCGGCGAATGTCCCAGTCCTCAAACACTCTGCACTTCAATTGGGAGAAAGCCGCACTCGCAGAGCTCAGACAATGCTGGATTTCGGCACCAGTGCTGGCCCTTGTGGAAAGATAATTGCCCAGGAAGGAGAAGTGATCAACACTTTCCAACGTTACACCTTTTGTGGCACTGCAGAGGGGTTGTTTTGTGCTTGTTGGTGCAGCACTTTGGTTTTTTGGATGAGTGATAGGCCAAGTTTTTCGTAAGCTTCTGCGAAGATATTTAGGATGGTTTGGAGATCATCCTCTGAGTGTGCACACACTACGTTGTCATCAGCATACTGAAGCTCTATAACAGAAGTTATGGTAACCTTACTCTTTGCTTTCAGCCTACTCAGATTAAAGAGCTTTCCATCCGTTCAATATATAGTTCTAATTCAGTGGGGAGTTTCCCTCTGACAAAGTGTAGTGTCATACCTACTTTTGGCTCAGCCTCTATATAGACTTCACTGAAATGTCTTGCCTTTCTCTGAAGCTATTGGATATAATTACAAAGAGGCTTAATACTGCATGCTAGGTAAGGGTAAAGGTACCCCTGCCCGTACGGGCCAGTCTTGACAGACTCTGGGGTTGGTGCGCCCATCTCACTCTATAGGCCGGGGGCCAGCGCTGTCCGGAGACACTTCCGGGTCACGTGGCCAGCGTGACATCGCTGCTCTGGCGAGCCAGAGCCGCACATGGAAACGCCGTTTACCTTCCCGCTAGAAAGCGGTCCCTATTTATCTACTTGCACGCGGGGGTGCTTTCGAACTGCTAGGTTGGCAGGCGCTGGGACCGAGCAACGGGAGCGCACCCCGCCGCGGGGATTCGAACCGCCGACCTTTCGATCGGCAAGCCCTAGGCGCTGAGGCTTTTACCCACAGCGCCACCCGCGTCCCTCCAATATACTGCATGCTAGTTTGTAATAATAATAAAAAAGCAAAGCACTGAATGCTAGTTATGCATGAATAATGCAAAATATTGCTTATGAATAGTCATCCACAGTATTGCATCAGCTTTGGTGTTCTTTTATTTCTTCCTAATATCTTCTAATAGTTAAAAGCATGCAGTTCCCTAAAGGGATATTTTTGGAAGGCATGATTTTAAAGAGGGCATTTGTGGTATAGAGCGCATTCAAATTATTTAAAATGTAAAAGCAGGCAGCTGGAACTGAAATCTAATTCAGGAATAGAACAGCCATTATAAGTTCAAAAATATATTGTTGCAAATTCAAAGCATTTCAAAGTAAATTACTGGCATATTGTGTAGTTAAAATATGAGAGGATTAATCAGAGATCACCCTGAATCACGAATGGATCAAGCATGAATTATGTGAGAAGTGCTACAGCTGTCCATCAACATCTGGAGAGCCATAGGTTCTCTTCCCCTGCTCATAGACCTTTGGTTGTACCCTATATTCACACACACCTCAGAGTATTTACCTCACTCCTGTCAGTTCTTTTCTCCTTCTCTTTCCACCCTTAACTTGAACCCTATTCCTGTCCCCGATTACCAAGTTCTTTCATCCTTTATCCATCTCTCTCTTTCTTTTAACATCCAGGCCTTCCTCCTCTAACAGCTTCCTTCTCTTATCTTCTTCTTCTTTATTCCTGTTCTCTTATTACTTTAAAAAACATTAACCTAATATCCTTCAATGCCCTCTCTGGACTTTTCACCTCAGGGGAGGAAGGAGAAGCTTTCTGACGGGAGACTATGTGGGAAGGAAGGAAGGAGGGTGTGTGTGTGTGTGTGTGTGTGTG
>JAXCMG010000055.1:6608711-6624880 GCA_034642415.1 Podarcis siculus | reverse complement strand
AACCCTTGACCCCGACCCTAAACCAACCCTAACCCTAACCCTAACAACCCTAACCCTAACAACCCTAACCCAAACCCCCAACCCCAACCCTAATCCCCCCCACCCCCCAATCCCCTAACCCTAACCGCAACCCCTAGACTTACAACAGACGATTTGCAACTTCCACTTGTGCCCGACGCTAGAGTTGCAGTGCGCATCTCACTTTATGGCCTAGGTAGCTGGTATACAGCTTCCAGGTCATGTGGCCAGAACGACTAAGCCGCTTCTGGCAAACCAGAGCACCCCAGTTTAACCCACACTGCCACCTGCATCCCTTCTTTCTGACCATTGACCCAAAGTTAAAAACTAGACTTTCCATGGCCTCCAACCCCAAATTTTACTGCTTGTTGTGCATCTGGCTAGAAGTAGCATTTTCATTAGAGAAAACATCTCATAAAGAGACTTTTCTACACCTGCGGACTCAGGTGTGCATTGCAGGGCAGTCCCAAAAGAAAACTGCCTTCCTGAACCAGAGGTTAGGGGAATTAGGGTTAGGGGATAAAGACTATACTTTTTTAGAAGCCTATTTATTCTGACTCGTTTCTACAGTTTTGTATGCACTGCACACTGGTGTTGGTGAAGAAAACCCCAGACCGATCCTGGTGAAAGCGCACTGCTTTAGGAGGCAGGGGTCCATCCCTACGCTCACCCTCTCAAACCCAAAAGATCCCAAGACAATTTCGCTCCTACCGTTCTCAGTATGGGTGCTCCTCCTCCTCCAGGCAGACGTTTAAGGTGGGATGAAGACGTTCTCTGTCATGATTAGGGAGGGAAGACAGATTAGGGGGGAGAAGGCAGAGCGTTCTCTCCATCTCCCCCTTCTGCCCGGAAGTGTGCACAGGGAAGCCCACTCATTTCAGAAACCCTCATTTTCCCCCTCCCTTTCCTTTTCCAGGCCTAAGTAGGCTTGTGCCCGATAACACTAAGGAACAAAGCACAGCCCATACAGAGAAACATCAGTGGGCCTGATTTCTTTCAAATGTACTGCAAGTGTAAGAGTATAAAACAGGCACAATTAAGTAGCTACTAAGGAATGGGAAGTAGCTGGCCATCATACAACTAACTGGAAGGTATGTTTTCCTGCTTCTTCTTTCTAAAGCACATTCCAAAGAATCATATGCTGCTGTATATATATCTGTATCTGGAAGAGACCTCAAGGATCATCCAGCCCAGCCCACTGCAAGGCAGGAATATGCAGGAGACCCACAAACCTTGGTTGTGCTGTCAGTCTTGCCCTATGAAAGGGCACTTTTCAGGCACTTTAAACTGCAGCTGCAAGTTGCGCCATGAAGCACACCTTGCCATCCCCTTGGCTGACTGGGAGTGGAGGAGGTGCTGCTTACAGTCTCCCCAGGAGCATTTCAACAGTCAGGAGGAGGCCTGACGCCTTCGGGGGGGATTGTAGATCTGCTAAGAACATTTAACACTATTTCTCTTCCTTCTTTCTGAAGCCCTTTCCAAAGTATAATGATGGTATATAAACCTCTGGAAGGGACCCCAAGGGTCATCTAGTCCAACCCACTGCATCGCAGGAACATGCAGGAATCCCTTAGGGGGAACAATCCCACAACCTTACATGTGCACCAAATGTTACTCTCTTAAATGGCACTATAAAGGCTGCTTTAGTTCAGGGATTCACACCTCTCCTGCAGCTTCAAGTTAGGCCATGAAGCAAACATGGCCATCCACTGTTCTTTACTGCAAACAGTAAAAGTGCTTATATCCTGCCTAGGAGCATTTCAAGAGTCAGGGGGAGGCCCTGGCCCTGACCCCTAAACCTAACCCTGACCCTAACCCTGCTTATATCCGTGCTGCTTATATCCTGCCTCGGAGCATTTCAAGAGTCAGGAGGAGGCCCTGACTCTGACCCCAAAGCTTAAGCCTAACCCTGACCCCAAACCCTAACCCCAACACTAAAACCCAAATCCTAAAACCCCAACCCCCTAACCCTAACACCCTAACCCGGTGGCAGTGGAGGGGAAGTGGTTGGCCATCATACAACTAACCGGGAGGTATGTTTTACTGCTTCTTTGTGTGCCACTTTCCAGCTCTTAGGAATGTGCAGGCGTCTCTTATGGAGATCCTCCTGCAACCTTGGTGTCCACAGTACCAAAAGATGGTAGCATTTAACTGTTAGGAGTAACATCCTAAAGTGAGGAATCTTTCCCATCATACAAGCAACTATTGCTATTTCTGTTTCTTTCTGAAGCACATTCCAAAGAATCATATGATGCTGCATATATATCTACATCTGGAAGAGACCTCAAGGGTCATCCACCCCAGCCCACTGCAAGGCAGGAATATGCATCAGAACCAGCAACCTTGGTTGTGCTGTCAGTCTTGCCCTATGAAAGGGCACTTTTCAGGCACTTTAAACTGCAGCTGCAAGTTGCGCCATAAAGCACACCTTGCCATCCCCTTGGCTGACTGGGAGCGGAGGAGGTGCTGCTTACAGTCTCCCCAGGAGCATTTCAACAGTCAGGAGGAGGCCTGGAGCCTTCGGGGGGAATGTACATCTGCTAAGAACATTTAATGCTATTTCTCTTCATTTTTTCTGAAGCCCTTTCCAAAGTATAATGATGGTATATAAACCTCTGGAAGGGACCCCAAAGGTCATCCAGTCCAACCCACTGCATCGCAGGAACATGCAGGAGTCCCTTAGGGGGAACATTCCTGCAACCTTGGTTGTGCACCAAATGTTGCCCTTTTAAATGGCACTTTGAAAGCTACTTAGGTATAGTTCAGGGATCCCTACCTCTCCTGCAGCTGCAAGTTCAGCCATGAAGCAAACATAGCCATCCACTATTCTGGACTGGAAACAGAGGAAGTGCTGCTTACATCCTCCCTGGGAGGATTTCAACAGTCAGGGGGGGGCCTGACCCCTAAGCCTAACCCCATGCCTCTCCCTAAACCCATCCCTAACAATGATGCTGGACTTACAACTTCTGACCTTTGTCAAAGATAAAGGGACCCCTGACCATCAGGTCCAGTCGTGTACCGACTCTGGGGCTGCATGGCACACCTCACTTTGTTAACAGAAGGAGCCAGCGTACAGCTTCCAGGTCATGTAAGAGGCTTCTGGTAAACCAGAGCAGCTCACAGAAACTTTCAAAATGCTAGGTTGGCAGGAGCAGGGACCGAGCAACGGGAGCTCACCCCATTGCGGGGATTCGAACCGCCAACCTTCTGATTGGCAAGTCCTAGTCTCTGTGGTTTAACCCACAGCGCCACCCGCGTCCCTATTTTCTGACCATTGACCCCTAGTTAAAAACTACCTTCTATATTCCAACTCCAAATTGTCCAGCTTGTTGTGCATCTGGCTAGAAGCAGCATTTTCATAAGGGAAGAAATCTCATAAAGAGATTTGCCCCCAGCTGCAGCTTTAGAACATGGGCCAGGTGTGCATTGCAGGGCATCCCAAAACAAAACTGTATTCCTGACCCAGGGCTTAGGGGGAATTACAGTTAGGGGATAAATACTATAATTTTTTGGAAGCCTGTTTATTCTGACAGTGGTGTTCATGAAGGAAACGGCAGACTGATCCTGGCAAAAACGCACTGCTGCAGGAGACAGGGGTCCCGTCCCAACGCTCACCCCCTCAAACCCAGAAGATCCCAAGACAATTTGGCTCCTACCGTTCTCTGTATGGGTGCTGCTCCTCATCCAGGCAGGCGCTGGAGGCAGGATGAAGACCTTGTCTATCATGATTAGGGAGGGAAGACAGATTAGGGGGAGAAGGCAGAGCGTTCTCTCCATCTCCCCCTTCTGCCCTGAAGTGTGCGCAAGGAAGCCCACTCATTTCAGAAACCCTTGTTTTCCCCCTCCCTTTTGTTCCCCCACCAAGCATAAGGAGGCTTGTGCCCAAAACATATGGGTGATAATAAATCCACAAAATCTAACATTAAGGAACGAACCACAGAGAATTATCAGTGGGCCCAAGTTCTTTCAGATGAACTGAAAGAGTAGGGGTATAAAAGAGGCACCGATCGTTTGTACTGCATCGTTTACTCCACAAACTTCTGTTTCTTCTTTCTCAAGCACATTCCAAAGAATCATGAAGTTGCATATATATCTATATCTGGGACCTCAAGGGTCATCCAGCCCAGCCCACTGCAAGGCAGGAATATACAGAACCACCAAAAAGCCTTGGTTGTGCTGTCAGTTGCCCTATGAAAGGGCACTTTTCAGGCACTTTAAACTGCAGCTGCAAGTTGCACCATGAAGCACACCTTGCCACCCCCTTCTCCTGACTGAGAGCGGAGGAAGTGCTGCTTACAGTCTCCCCAGAGCTTTTCAACAGTCAGGAGGAGGACTGAAGCCTTCAGGGTGATTGTACATTTGCTAAGAACATTTACACCTCAAGCAATGAAAACAACCATGAGCCTGCTCTAAGGGGACGCTCATAAGCGTATAAAGTGTTTTTTCTTTAAAACACCTCTCTTAACATTACAAACTGCTGCAAATTTCCAAAACGCATACATACGTGCCAGTATTTCTCGATGTAAATGATTCAACTGGCTTTGGGTTTTGGCCCCTGTTGCAGGGGCTCAGCCCACTTACTCTCGTGCCATTGGG
Organism: Podarcis siculus; assembly: GCA_034642415.1. Taxonomy (NCBI): domain Eukaryota; kingdom Metazoa; phylum Chordata; class Lepidosauria; order Squamata; family Lacertidae; genus Podarcis; species Podarcis siculus. The sequence goes on along the minus strand of JAXCMG010000055.1, from coordinate 6,620,266 downwards.
GCTCCCAGCCTATACGCATAGCAGGTGAAAGTCTTAAATCTTTGCACAGTTGTTTTTTAAGGGCTGACATACACAAACACACACACCCCAAACCGCATTATGAGATTACTAAACACTAAGGTTTCCATTTTTTGGAGAGACTGTTGGAAAAGTGCAATCTCCCTGACCATCGAGGAATAGAGACTGTTCTCTGGGAGGTTGCCAGGGTTACGGGTGTGAGGAGAGGAAAAAAAGACTTGTCAACCAGCTGTTTGAGCTGAAACACACCTTTGCAGAAGGCAGGCTGCACCGCTGGAAAGGACCAGGCCTTGTGGAAGTGTGGGGAATGCGGTCTTACCGATTTAGAGAGATAGCTAGGTATTTCCCACAGTTCCCTTGGCTCCTTGCGGCTAAGAAGCTTTTCCAGTGGGTGGAAGTGGACTTAGATGTAGCATTCGACATAAAAGACTAGAGCAGAGCCCATGCAGGCAACCCATCTTTTTCCACTGCTGCCTTGCCTCTTTTTCTTCTCTTTCCTTTCGCTGCCACGCTGCTGGGCGAATCAGGCGTTTGGTTGAGGTATTTGGATCTTGTCTCAAAATATCCCCGTTCCCCCTCTGGCCACTCTTCTCCCTCTCTTTGTCCCGCAAAACTACCCCCTTCCTTCTCCTCCCCCTTTTTCGGAGCAGGAATTCAACACGCCCCAGAGACCAGAGAAATAACAGGGGTGCAGATTTTTTTCAGAACTGAAAGAGGGGTCCGTGTAAAAACAGGCAGAGGATATGACCAAGCTCAAACTAATGTGATGTAATGTGTAATTATTCAATAAGGGAGCTCATAGCAAGTGAGGCGACTTTCCCATCATACAACTAACTTTAAGGAACGCTATTTCTTTCTTCTTTCTGAAGCCCTTTCCAAAGAATGATGTTATATAAACCTCTGGTAGGGACCCCAAGGGTCATCCAGTCCAACCCGCTGCATCGCAGGAACATGCAGGAGTCCCTTAGGGGGAACAATCCTGAAACCTTGGTTGTGCAGCAAATGTTGCACTCTTAAATGGCACTTTGCTTTGCTTTGGTATAGTTTAGGGATCCACACCTCTCCTACATCCTCCCTGGGAGCATTTCAACTGTCAGGGGGAGGCCCTGACCCCTAACCCCGACTCTAATAATGACCCCAATGCCTACACTTACAACAGCAGACTTACAACTTCTGACCTTTGTTAAAGGTAAAGGGACCCCTGACCATTAGGTCCAGTCACGGACGACTCTGGGGTTGTAGCCTTCATCTCGCTTTACTGGTTGAGGGAGCCGGCGTACAGCTTCCGGGTCATGTGGCAAGCATGACTAAGCCGCTTCTGGCGAACCAGAGCAGCACACAGAAATGTGGTTTACCATCCCGCCAAAGCGCTACCCATTTATCTACTTCCACTTTGGCGTGCTTTCAAGCTGCCAGGTTGGCAGGAGCAGGGACAGAGCAACAGGAGCTCAGCCCGTCGCACAGATTCAAACAGCCGACTTTCTGATCGCCAAGTCCTAGGCTCTGTGGTTTAACCCACAGCGCCACCCGCGTCCCGTAACTGAAAAGAATGCTATTTCTGTTTATTCTTTCTGAAGCACATTCCAAAGAATCATATGATACTGCATATATATCTATATCTGGAAAGTACCCCAAGGGTCATCAAGCCCAACCAGCTGCAAGGCAGGAATATGCAGGAGAATAAGCACCAACCTTGGTTGTGCTGTCAGTGTTGCCCTATGAAATTGCACTTTTCAGGCACTTTAAACTGCAGCTGCAAGTTGCACCATGAAGCACACCTTGCCATCCCCTTTTGCTGACTGGGAGCGGAGGTGCTGCTGCTTACAGTCTCCCCAGGAGCATTTCAACAGTCAGGAGGAGGCCTGAAGCCTTCGGGGGGGGGGGGGATTGTACATCTGCTGAGAACATTTATATCTCCAGAAAAGGAAACAACCATGAGCCTGCTCTAACGGAACGCTTATAAGTGTATAAAGTGTTTTTTCTTTAAAACACCTCTTAGCATTACAAACTGCTGCAAATTTCCAAAACGCACACATACGTGCCAGTATTTCTCGATGTAAAGGATTCAACTGGCTTTGGGTTTTGGCCCCTGTTGCAGAGGCTCAGCCCACTTAGTCTCATGCCATTGGGCCTCTCAGCCTAGGTGCATAGCGGGGGACAGGCTTAAATCTTTGCACCGTTGATTTTTAAGGGCTGACACACAAACACACCCCAAAACTATATTAAGAGATTACTAAATGCTAGGGTTTCAATTTTTTTGAGCGACTGTGAGAAAATACAATCTCCCTGACCATTGAGAAATAGAGACTGTTCTCTGGGAGGGTTTGATAGGAAAAAAGACTTGTCAACCAGCTGTTTGAGCTGAAATCCACCTTGCAGAAGGCAGGCTGCACCGCTGGAAAGGACCAGGCCTTGTGGAAGTGTGGGGACTGCGCGGTCTTACCGATTTAGAGAGATAGCTAGGTATTTCCCACCGTTCCCTTGGCTCCTTGCGGCTAAGAAGCTTTTCCGGTGGATGGAAGTGGACAGATGTAGGTTTCGACATTAAGGAATAAAACAGAGCCCATGCAGGCAACACATCTTTTTCCAATGCTGCCTTGCCTCTTTGTCTTCTCTTTCCTTTCGCTGCCATGCTGCTAGGCGAATCAGGCGTTTGGTTAAAGTAGATGTTTGGGACTTGTCTCAAAAGATCCCCTTTCCCCCTCTCACCCCTGAAGGAAGCAACAAGAGCGCCTCTTCTCCCTCCCTCTGTATGGCAAAACTTCCCCCTTCCTTCTCCTCCTTTTTGGGAGCAGGAATTCAGCACGCCCCATAAAGGTAAAGGTACCCCTGCCCGTACGGGCCAGTCTTGACAGACTCTAGGGTTGTGCGCCCATCTCACTCAAGAGGCCGGGGGCCAGCGCTGTCCGGAGACACTTCCGGGTCACGTGGCCAGCGTGACAAAGCTGCATCTGGCGAGCCAGAGCCGCACACGGAAACGCCGTTTACCTTCCCACCAGTAAGCGGTCCCTATTTATCTACTTGCACCCGGGAGTGCTTTCGAACTGCTAGGTTGGCAGGCGCTGGGACCGAACAACGGGAGCGCACCCCGCCGCGGGGATTCGAACCGCCGACCTTTCGATCGGCAAGCCCTAGGCGCTGAGGCTTTTACCCACAGCGCCACCCGCGTCCCTAGCACGCCCCATAGAGACCTGAGAAATAACGGGGGGGGGGGGGGAGGCAGGCAGAGGATCTGAAGCTCCAATTAAGGTACAAGGAAGAATAAGGGAGCTCACAGGAAATGAGGCTACTTTCCCATCATACAACTTTAAGGATTGCTATTTCTCTTTCTTCTTTCTGAAACATTTTCCTAAGAATAACGATCGTATCTAAACCTCTGCAAAGGACCCCAAGGGTCATCGAGACCAACCTGCTGCATCACAGGAACATACAGGAGTCCCTTATGGGGAAAAATCCTAACACCTTGGTTGTGCAGCAAATGTTGCCCTCTTAAATGGCACTTTGAAGGGTACTTCAGGGATCCCCACCTCTCCTGCAGCTGCAAATTCAGCCAGGAAGCAAACATGGCCATCCACTATTCTTGACTGGAAACAGAGGAAGTGCTGCTTACATCCTCCCTGGGAGCATTAAGATAAAGGGACCCCTGACCATTAGGTCCAGTCACGGACGACTCTGGGGTTGCAGCGCTCATCCCGCTTTACTGCCCGACAGAGCCAGCGTACAGCATGACTAAGCCGCTTCTGGCGAACCAGAACAGCGCACGGAAATGCCGTTTACCAGCCCGCTGGAGCGGTACCCATTTATCTACTTGCACTTTGATGTTCATTCTAACTGCTAGGTTGGCAGGAGCAGGGACCCTGCAAAGGGAGCTCACTCCGTCGCGAGGATTCGAACCGCCAACCTTCTGAACACCAAGTCCTAGGCTCTGTGGTTTAACCCACAGTGCCACCCGCATCCCGTAACTTAAAGGAATGCTCTTTCTGTTTCATCTTTCTAAAGCACATTCCAAAGAATCTTATGATGCTGCATTTATATCTATAGCTGGAAGGAACCCCAAGGGTCATACAGCCCAACCCACTGCACATTGTAATATGCAGGAGAACCAGCAACCTTGGTTGTGCTGTCAGTGTTGCCCTATGAAAGGGCACTTTTAAGGCACTTTAAACTGCAGCTGCAAGTTGCGCCATGAAGCACACCTTGCCATCCCCTTTTGCTGACTGGAAGCGGAGGAGGTGCTGCTTATAGTCTCCCCAGCAGCATTTCAACAGTCAGGAGGAGGCCTGAAGCCTTCGGGGGAATTGTACATTTGTTAAGAACATTTAACGCTATTTCTCTTCCTTCTTTCTGAAGCCATTTCCAAAGTATAATGATGGCATATAAACCTCTGGAAGGGAACCCCAAGGGTCATCCATTCCAACCCGCTGCATCGCATGAACATGCAGGAGCCCCTTAGGGGGAACAATCCCGCAACCTTACTTGTGCACCAAATGTTCCTCTCTTAAATGGCACTATAAAGGCTGCATAAGTATAGTTCAGGGATTCGCACCTCTCCTGCAGCTTCAAGTTAGGCCATGAAGCAAACATGGCCATCCACTATTCCTGACTGCAAACAGAGGAAGTGCTGTTTATATCTTCCCTAGGAGCATTTCAGGAGTCAGGGGGAGGCCCTAACCCTGACCCCTAACCCCTAAAACCCTAAGCTTAAAACCCCAAGCCTATAACCCTAACCCTATAACCCTAAAACTATAACCCTAACCCTAAAACCCTAAGCCTAACCCAGTGGCAGTGGAGGGGAAGTGGTTGGCCATCATACAACTAACCGGGAGGTATGTTTTACTGCTTCTTCTTTGTGTGCCACTTTCCAGCTCTTAGGAATGTGCAGGCGTCTCTTATGGAGATCCTCCTGCAACCTTGCTGTCCACAGTACCAAAAGGTGGTAGCATTTGACTGTTAGGAGTAACATCCTAAAGTGAGGAAACTTTCCCATCATACAACCAACTATTGCTATTTCTGTTTCTTTCTGAAGCACATTCCAAAGAATCATATGATGCTGCATATATATCTACATCTGGAAGAGACCTCAAGGGTCATCCAGCCCAGCCCACTGCAAGGCAGGAATATGCAGCAGAACCAGCAACCTTGGTTGTGCTGTCAGTGTTGCCCTATGAAAGGGCACTTTTCAGGCACTTTAAACTGCAGCTGCAAGTTGCGCCATGAAGCACACCTTGCCATCCCCTTGGCTGACTGGGAGCGGAGGAGGTGCTGCTTACAGTCTCCCCAGGAGCATTTCAACAGTCAGGAGGAGGCCTAAAGCCTTCGGGGGGAATGTACATCTGCTAAGAACATTTATACCTCCAGAAAAGGAAACTACCATGAACCTGCTCTAAGGGAACGCTCATAAGTGTATGAAGTTCTTTTCTTTGGAACACCTCTGTTAACATTACAAACTGCTGCAAATTTCCAAAACGCATACAAATACATGCCAGTATTTGTCAATGTAAATGATTCAACTGGCTTTTAGTTTTGACCCTGCTGCAGGGGCTTAGCCCACTTACTCTCGTGCCATTGGGGCTCCCAGCCTATACGCATAGCAGGTGAAAGTCTTAAATCTTTGCACAGTTGATTTTTAAGGGCTAACACACACAAACACCCCCACCCAAACTGCATTAAGAGATTACTAAATACGAAGGTTTCCATTTTTGGAGAGACCGTGGGAAAGTGCAATCTCCCTGACCATTGAGGAAGAGAGACTGTTCTCTGGGATGTTGCCAGGGTTATGGGTGTGAGGAGAGGAAAAAAAGACTTGTCAACCAGCTGTTTGAGCTGAAACACACCTTTGGAGAAGGCAGGATGCACCTCTGCAAAGGACCAGGCCTTGTGGAAGTGTGGGGACTGCACGGTCTTACCGATTTAGAGAGATAGCTAGGTATTTCCCACCGTTCCCTTGGCTCCTTGCGGCTAAGAAGCTTTTCCGGTGGATGGAAGTGGACTTAGACAGATGTAGCATTCGACATAAAGGACTAGAGCAGAGCCCATGCAGGCAACCCATCTTTTTCCACTGCTGCCTTGCCTCTTTTTCTTCTCTTTCCTTTCGCTGCCACGCTGCTGGGCGAATCAGGTGTTTGGTTAAAGGAGGTGTTTGGGACTTGTCTCAAAAGATCCCCTTTCCCCCTCTCACCCCTGAAGGCAGCAACAAGGGAGCCCCTCTTCTCCCTCCCTGTCTGGCGAAACTTCCCCCTTCCTTCTCCCCCTTTTTGGGAGCAGGAATTCAGCACAGCCCATAGAGACCTGGGAAATAACAGGGAGGCGGATTTTTTCCAGAAGATCTGAAAGAGGGGTTTGTGTAAAAAGAGGCACAGGATCTGCCAAGCTCCAATTAATGTGCAGGGAAGAATAAGGGAGCTCACAAGAAGCGAGACGACTTTCCTGTGTTGGACCAACTAACTTTAAGGAATGCTATTTCTCTTTCTTCTTTCTCAAGCCCTTTCCAAAGAATAATGATGGAATATAAACCTCTGGAAGGGAACCCAGGGGTCATCCAGTCTAACCTGCTGCATCGCAGGAACATGCAGGACTCCCTTACGGGGAACAATCCTGAAACCTTGGTTGTGCAGCAAATGTTGCGCTCTTAAAAGGCACTTTGAAGGCTGCTTAATTATAGCTCAGGGATCCCCTCCTCTCCTGCAGCTGCAAGTTCAGCCATGAAGCCAACATGGCCATCCAATATTCTGGACTGTAAACAGAGGAGGTGCTGCTTACATCCTCCCTGGGAGCATTTCAACTGTCAGGGGGAGGCCCTTACCCCTAACCCCAGCCCTAATAATGACCCAAAACCCAACCAGTACACTTAGAACAGCAGACTTAAAACTTCTGACCTTTGTCAAAGGTAAAGGGAACCCTGACCATTAGGTCCAGTCGTGGCCGACTCTGGGGTTGTGGTGCTCATCTCGCTTTATTGTTAGAGGGAGCTGGTGTACAGCTTCCAGGTCATGTGGCCAGCATGACTAAGCCGCTTCTGGAAAACCAGAGCAGCGCACGGAAACGCCATTGACCTTACCGCCGGAGTGGTACCTATTAATCTACTTGCACTTTGACGTGCTTTCGTACTGCTAGGTTGGCAGGAGCAGAGACCCTGTAAAGGGAGCTCACCCCGTCGCGGAGATTCAAACCGCTGACCTTCTGATCGGCAAGTCCTAGGGTCTGTGGTTTAACCCACAGCACCACCTACATCCCGTAAATTAAGGAGTGTTTCTTCGTTCTGAACCACATTCCAAAGAATCCTATGATGCTGCATTCATATCTATATCTGGAAGGGACCCCAAAGGTCACCCAGCCCACCTCACTGCAAGGCAGGAATATGCAGGAGAACATCCACCAACCTTGGTTGTGCTGTCAGTGTTGCCCTATTAAATGGCACTTTTAAGGCACTTTAAACTGCAGCTGCAAGTTGCACCATGAAGCACACCTTGCCATCCCCTTTTGCTGACTGGAAGCGGAGGAGATGCTGCTTACAGTCTCCCCAGGAGCATTTCAACAGTCAGGAGGAGGCCTGAAGCCTTCCGGGGGGATTGTACATCTGCTGAGAACATTTATACCTCCAGAAAAGGAAACAACCATGAGCCTGCACCAAGGGAACACTCATAAGTGTATGAAGTTCTTTTCTTTGGAACACCTCTGTTAACATTACAAACTGCTGCAAATTTCCAAAACGCATACATACATGCCAGTATTTATCAATGTAAATGATTCAACTGGCTTTGGGTTTTGGCCCCTGCTGCAGGGGCTTAGCCCACTTAGTCTCGTGCCATTGGGGCTCCCAGCCTAGGTGCATAGCAGGTGAAAGTCTTAAATCTTTGCACAGTTGATTTTTAAGGGCTGACACACACAAACACCCCCACCCAAACTGCATTATGACATTACTAAATGCTAAGGTTTCCATTTTTGGAGAGACCGGGGGAAAGTGCAATCTCCCTAACCATCGAAGAATAGAGACTGTTCTCTGGGAGGTTGCCAGGGTTACAGGTGTGAGGAGAGGAAAAAATACTTTTCAACCAGCTGTTTGAGCTGAAATCCACCTTTGGAGAAGGCAGGATGCACCTCTGCAAAAGACCAGGCCTTGTGGAAGTGTGGGGACTGTGCAGTCTTACCGATTTAGAGAGATAGCTAGGTATTTCCCACCGTTCCCTTGGCTCCTTGCTGCTAAGCTTTTCCGGTGGATGGATGTGGACTTAGGCAGATGTACCTGCCGTTTGCAACTCCATGGAGATGTCTAGGAGCTGCCTTGCCTCTTTTTCTTCTCTTTCCTTTGGCTGCCACGCTGCTGGGTGAATCAGGTGTTTGGTTAAAGGAGCTGTTTGGATCTTGTGCCCAAAGATCCCCTTTGCCCCTCTCGCCCCACAAGACAGCAGCAGGAGGGCCCTGGCACCTTGTCTCAGAAGATTCCCTCTTCTCCCTCCCTCCGTCAGGCGAAGCTTCCCCTTCTCCTTCCCTTTTTGGGAGCAGGAATTCAGCATGCCCCATACAGCCTGAGAAATAAAGGGGGGGGGCAAATTATTCCAGAAGAACTGAAAGAGGGATCCGTGTAAAAACTGGCACAGGATCTGCCAAGCTCAAATTAATGTGCAAGGAAGAATAAGGGAGCTCACAGGAAGAGAAGCGACTTTCCTGTGTTAGGCTGCAACTAACTTTAAGGAACGCTATTTCTCTTTCTGAAGCCCTTTCCAAAGAATAAAGATGGTATATAAACCTCTGGAAGGGACCCCAAGGGTCATCCAGTACAACCCACTACATCGCAGGAGTCCCTTACGGGGAAGAATCCCGCAACCTTAGTTGTGCAGCAAATGCTGCCCTCTTAAATGGCACTTTAAAGGCTACTTCAGGGATCCCCACCTCTCTTGCAGCTGCAAGTTCAGACATGAAGGAAACATGGCCATCCACTATTCTTGACTGGAAACAGGGGAAGTGCTGCTTACATCCTCCCTGGGAGCATTTCAACAGTCAGGGGGAGACCCTGACCCTGACCCCTAAGCCTAACCCAAAGCCTCTCCCTAACCCTGACCCTAATAATGACCCAAACCCCAACCGCTAGACTTACAACAGCAGACTTACAACTTCTGACCATTGTCAAAGGTAAGGGGACCCCTGACCATTAGGTCCAGTCATGGCCGACTCTGGGGTTGCGGCGCACATCTCACTTTATTGGCTGGCGCACAACTTCCGGGTCATGGGGCCAGCATGACTAAGCCGCTTCTGGCGAACGAGAGCAGAGCATGGAAACGCCATTTACCTTCCTGCCGGAGCAGTACCTATTTTTCTTCTTCCACTTTAACGTGCTTTCGAACTGCTAGGTGGCAGGAGCAGGGCCCGAGCAACGGGAGCTCACCCCGTTGCTGGGATTCGAACCGCTGACCTTCTGATTGGCAAGTCCTAGGCTCTGTGGTTTAACCCACACCACCACCCGTGTCCCTTCTTTCTGACCTTTGACCCCTAGTTAAAAACTAGACTTTCCGTGACCTTCTTTACTCAAACCCCAAATTGTCCAGGATGTTGTGCACCTGTCTAGTAGTACCAAACATCTCATAAAGAGATTTTTCTGCACCTGCGGCCTCAGGTGTGCATTGCAGTTCCAAAACAAAACTGTCTTCCTAACCCTGGGGTTAGGGGAATTAGGGCATTTAGGGTATAAAGACTATACTTTTTGGGAAGCCTGTTGGGAAGTGGTTGGCCATCATACAACTAACCGGGAGGTATGTTTTTGTGTTTCTTCTTTGTGTAGCACTTTGCAGCTCTTAGGAAGATGCAGGCATCCCTTATGGAGATCCCCCTGCAACCTTAGTGCTCACAGTACCAAAAGGTGGTAGCATTTAACTGTTAGGTGTCACAGCCTAAAGTGAGGCAACTTTGCCATCGTAAAGGTAAAAAAACCCCTGACCATTAGGTCCAGTCGTGACGAACTCTGGGGTTGCGGCGGTCATCTCGCTTTACTGGCCTTGAAAACCGCCATTAACCTTCCTGCCAGAGCATTTGTCTACTTGCACTTTGATGTGCTATCGAACTGCTAGGTTGGTAGGAGCAGGGAGCCAGCAATGGGAGCTCACCCCATGGCTGGGATTCGAACCGCTGAACTTCTCTTCGGCAAGTCCTAGGCTCTATGGTTTAACCCACAGTGCCACCTGCTTCCCATAACTTAAAGGAATTGTATTTGTTTCTTCTTTCTGAAGCACATTCCAAAGAATCATATGATGCTGCATATATATCTATATCTGGTAGGGACCCCAAGGGTCATCCAGTCCAACCCGCTGCATCGCAGGAACATGCAGGAGTCCCTTATGGGGAACAATCCTGCAACCTTGGTTATGCAGCAAATGTTGCTCTCTTAAATGGCACTTTAAAGGCTGCTTTAGCATAGTTCAGGGATCCACACCTCTCCTGCAGCTGCAAGGTCAGCCATGAAGCCAACATGGCCATCCACTATTTCTTTACTGGAAACAAAGGAAGTGCTGCTTACATCCTCCCTGGGAGCATTTCAACAGTCAGAGGGAGGCCCTGATCCTGACCCCTAAGCCTAACACCGACCCTATCAATGACCTAAACCCCAACCCCTAGACTTACAACAGCAGACTTACAACTTCTGACCTTTGTCAAAAGTAAAGTGACCCCTGACCATTAGGTCCAGTCATGGCCGACTCTGGGGTTGCGGTGCACATCTCACTTTATTGGCCAGCGTACAGCTTCCGGGTCTTATGCCCAGCATGATTAAGCCGCTTCTGGCGAACCAGAACAGCGCACGGAAACCCCGTTTACCTTCCTGCCAGAGCGGTACCTATTTATCTACTTGCACTTGAACGTGCTTTCAAGTTCCTAGGTTGGCAGGAGTAGGGACCGAGCAACGGGAGCTCACCCCGTTGCGGGGATTCGAACCGCTGAGCTTCTGATTGGCAAGTCCTAGGCTCTGTGGTTTAACCCACAGCACCACCCGTGTCCCTTCTTTCTGACCTTTGACCCATGTTAAAAACTAGACATTCTGTGACCTTCTTTACTCCAACCCCAAATTGTCCAGAATCTTGTGCACCTGTCTAGAGGTACCATTTTCATTAGGGAAAACATCTCATAAAGAGATTTCTCTGCACCTGCGGCCTCAGGTGTGCATTGCAGGGCAGTCCCAAAATAAAACTGCCTTCCTGACCCTGGGGTTAGGGGAATTAGGGAATTTAGACTATACTTTTTTGGAAGCCTGTTTATTCTGACTCGTTTCTACAGTTGTGTATGCACTGCACACTGGTGTTGGTGAAGAAAACACTCACCCAAAAGATCCCTGGACAATTAGGCTCCTACCGTTCTCTGTATGGGTGCTGCTCCTCTTCTGGGCAGGCGCTGAAGGTGGGACCTTGTCCGCCATGATTAGGGAGGGAAGACAGATTAGGGGGGAGAAGGTAGAGCGTTCTCTCCATCTCCCCCTTCTGCCCTGAAGTGTGCGCAGGGAAGCCCACTTGTCAGGGGTTCAGGTGCAGAAGGGACGGATGGGGAGGAATCGGAGG
>JAXCMG010000055.1:6581231-6608701 GCA_034642415.1 Podarcis siculus | reverse complement strand
GAGCGGTAGGGGGGAGGAGTTCCAGGCATCGGGGCCAGGCAGCTCTCCGACAGCGGAAGGACATGAGTCAGGGCTAGCCACGCCTGCGTCAGAGAGCGAGGAAACGGTAGAAAGGAGGGTCGGAGACAGCGCGCGCGCGCCAAGTTCAAATGTACAAGAGGGAGGCGCAATGAGCAGCCCGGAAAGGGAGCCAGGTCCTAAAGCCCGCCGAAGGGAAGGGGAGGAGTCCGAAGGGTCCGCATCCGAAGCCTCCAGGAAGGAAGGAACCCCGGGGGGTGGTAGGACCCAGAGGCGAAAGGAGAGACGCAAGAGGTGGAGTAAGGCTAGAGTCTTAAACTGGTGTACAGGGGGCGGAGAGTCAGATGGGACTTCGCCGATCTAGGGAATAGACGTAGAGACGCACGCTAGGATTTGGAAATGGAAACTATACTTCAATAAAGACTTTATACCGTTCTACCGGCTAGCGTTGGTCCTTTGTGAGCGGGACCTAGAGGCAGTCTCTGACACCACTCATTTCAGGAATCCTCGTTTTCCCCCACCCATTCCCTTTCCATGCCCAAGTACGGTTATACACGAAACATATGGGTGATAATAAATCCACAAAATCTGACATTAAGGAACACAGCAAACCTGTGGGCCTGATTTCTTTCAGATGAACTGAAAGATTAGGAGTATAAAACAGGCACAATAAAGTAGCAGGCTGGGGAGGGGAAGTTGTTCGCCATCATACAACTAACCGGGAGGTATGTTTTTCTGTTTCTTCTTTGTGTGGCACTTTCCAGCTCTTAGAAATATGCAGGCGTCCCTTATGGAGATCCCCCTGCAACATTTGTGCTCACAGTACCAAAAGGTGGTAGCATTTAACTGTTAGGTGTCACAACCTAAACTGAGGCAACTTTGCCATCATACAACTAACTTAAAGGAATGTTATTTCTGTTTCTTCTTTCTGAAGCACATTCCAAAAGAATCCTATGATGGTGTATATGTCTACATCTGGAAGGAACCTCAAGGATTATCCATCCCAACCAGCTGCAAGGCAGGAATATGCAGAACGACCACCAACCTTGGTTGTGCTGTCAGTGTTGCCCTATTAAAGGGCACTTTTAAGGGAACTTAAACGGCAGCTGCAAGTTGCGCCATGAAGCACACCTTGCCATTCCCTTTTGCTGACTGGGAGCGGAGGAGGTGCTGCTTACAGCCTCCCCAAGAACATTTCAACAGTCAGGAGGAGGCCTGACGCCTTCGGGGGGGATTGTACATCTGCTGAGAACATTTACACCTCCAGAAAAATCAAACAACAATGAGCCTGCTCTAAGGGGAATGCTCATGAGTGTATAAAGTGCTTTTCTTTAGAGCACCTCTCTTGACATTGCAAGCTGATGCAAGTGTCCAAAACTGGTGTGAAGTTGCTGGTTTGTAAATATTAAATATTCCTACTTTACTGCTCTGAATTACTCAAATGGCTTCTAGTGCTGGCCACTACAGCAGGGGCTGATCCCCATTTCTTCTGCTGCTGTTCAATTCAGAGTATCTGCTCAAAAAAATCAAACAGAAAGCAATGGAGGGTTGCCCTGAAGGCTGGGGCGAGAGGGCAAACTGGGTCTTCTAGACCCAAACTGGGTTTAGGGATGCTCCATTAGACAAAGCCAGCTCACTGCCTCTCTAATTCACTGGGCTTGCTTGGAAATTAATTCTCTTTTTTAATTTATGCCTCTTCCAAAACATTTATCTTAAGATTTAACGTGCAAGTGTACCACTTTGGGATGCTAATTAATCTCCGCTTGGATTATGTGGATAAATCGATAGGTGAAAGAATCGGTGCCTTGAGTAATTACCTGGTTAAAGCAATGGTTCATCTGAAGAAATTAAGTTTTCAACACATTGCTTTGTCACCTTTCAATAGCCTAACAAGAACAGGAAAAAGGAGACAAACCTCACCAACATGGGTGAAGCCTACCCCAATCAAATAAATAAAAATATTTTACTGTATTTTTACTGTACTGTGGTGGTTAGGGGGGATGAGGCCAAGCCCCAATTCAGTGGGTGTAATATATCAGGAGTGGGGTTGTTTAAAAATGTTCCTATATGTTATATGTTAATATGTCTTTCTAATTTTTCCCTTTTACCTTCATGACTTTTCCTCCATCTCCTCTTCTCCCTTTATCACCCGAAGTTTCCTCCTCCTCCTCCTTTTCAGAACAGGAAATTCAGCAGAGCAGACCTAAGAAATATCAATAATGTCAACTATTTTCACAAGAAGGGAAAGAGGGATCCATGTCAAAGCAAACATATAATATGTCCAGCCCAGATTGCAGTGGAAGAAAGAATCAAGTGGTAAAGGAGCCATCATACGACTAACTGGAAGAAATGTGTTTTTCTTCTTTATTTTTTCTTGTTCTTCTTTCTAAAGCACTTCCCCAAGAATCATATAATGGTGCATCTAGCTGGAAGGGACCCAAAGGGTCATCCAGTCCAACCCGCTTCAAGGCAGGAATCTGTGAAGGAACCACAAGGGTTCAATTAATAATAAAAAAAATAGTAATAAGTGAAAGAATTGGGATCTTGAGGAATTAGCTGGTTACAAAACCAGCAGTGCTTCATCTGAACAATACACTATTCAGGTACAGTTTCCAAGACATTAAAGGCGGCCGGAGGGGGAAAGCAAGGGAGATCTTATTTTATATAAAGAATAAATTATGATTATTATCACAGCCAGTTACTCTGGAGTTGCTTCTCCCCCCAATTCAAATAAATAAAAATACTATAGTGTTAATGCTTAGGGGGGAAGAGGGCATGTCCCACTTGGGTGGGTGTAATTTATAATAATAATAATAATTTAACATTTAATGGTAATAATAATGAATTACTCTTTCCCAGCCACCAACAGAATATTTTTTTGAAAATGATAAAACGTAATATACTACAAACTTCCCTCACCCTTTTATAATAACAAAAACAATAATAGTTAAATTAATGATAATAATAATGTATTACTCTTTCCCAGTCGCAACAGAAAATTTAAAAGATAAATCATATATTACAAACTTCCCTCACCTTTTTATAATAATAAGAATAATAACGTAATTCAAAAATTAATGATAATAATAGTGTATTACTATTTCCCAGCCACCGACAGAAAATTTAAAAAGCGATAAAACACAATATACTACAAACTTCCCTCACCTTTTTACAATAAAAACCATTATAATAATGCTAACAATTTAAATATGAAGGATAATCCTCATTTATTCCCCTTCCTCAACAGAATACTAAAAAAATCGACAAAAGGTAAAATATTACAAACTTCCCTCAGGTTTTCTAATAATAATAAGAAGAATAATTTAAAAATCAATGATGATAATCCCTTATTATTCTTTCCCGCCCGCTCCCAACAGAAGAGAGTCTTAAAAGACGACCAGACTCACGCGCTGCCTTCGAGAAAATGGCGAGGGAAACGCTGAGGAGAAGAAGCGCCACGGGGCCGGCCACGCCCATGACGCCACCTGGGATTGGCCCAAAGGCCGACCTATCGCCGCCGAGTTTGCTGCTGCTGCTGCTGCTGCTGCGGCTGAGGGCGCGTGCGTGGAGAGAGGGGGTTCCTGGAGCGGCCATTTTGGACGAGGGCAACGGGACTGGAAAGAGGGGGAAAGAAAGGGCAGAAGACGCGCCACCGCCGCCATGTCGGTTGAGGGTCGTCGCCCGCGATAGGTCGGCCTTTGGGCCAATCCCAGGCCGGGCTGTGGGCGGGGCCAGCCCTTTCCCGCCTTTTCTCCTCCCAGCTGCTTCTCAGCTAATTCTCCTCAGTTGTTTCCCACGCCCGGGACGCCGAGTCAGTTTTGGCGCGTTTTCATTACAATAAAGGATTATTAGCAGTACTTTTTAAATTATTTTTATTTTTATTATTTTTATTATTAGAAAAGGCTTGGTGAAGTTTGCAAGTACGTTTCGTCGCGTTTTTAATATTCTGTTGGGAGTGGCTGGGGAAGGGGAATAAATGAGGATTATCCTTCATGTTTAAATTCTTATCATTATTATAATGGTTATCCTTATAAAACTTATAAAAGATTGTAGTATATTATGTTTTATCGTGTTTTTAAATACTCTGTTGCTGGCTGGGAAAGAGTAATAAACTATTATTATCATTAAATGTTAAATTATTATTATTATTATTAATCACACCCACCCAAGTGGGATGTGGCCTTTTCCCCCCTAAGCCTTAACAGTATAGTATTTTTATTTAAAGTAGGAATAATTAATATTTACATATCAGTTTGGGACACTTGCGGCAGAGAGGTGCTCTCAAGAAAAGCACTTGTATAAATGTCAGCAGATGTGCAGTCACCCCAAGAACTTCAGGCCGCAAAAGGGGATGGCAAGGGGGGCTTCATGGCGGGACTGAACTGGCAGCTGCAGGAGAAGGGTGAATTCCTCAGTGGATCCCTGAATCGCCTTCCAAGGGCCATTGAAGAGGGCAGCATCTAGCTGGGCTGGGAACACAAAGGTGGTGAGGTTGCCAATTCCTGCCTGGTAGCAGGTTGGGCTGGATGACCCTTGGGGTCCCTTCCCGATATATAAAGAAGAAAGGGAAAGAGCCTTCCTTGAAGGGAGGTGTGGTTGTCGGCAGGCAGAGGGGGGCAAGGCCAGCTGACCAGCCCAGCAGGATTGTCCCCTTCCAGCCGTCCCGCTGCCAAGACCCATCTGCCTCTGCTCCGACGTAAATCAGCGACCCAGGGCACACGATATGAATATGGGGCATCTAAAACTATGAAAATGGGCTTATATATCTTGAGTTTCTGACACTGCTCAGCCGCATACTCAATCAAATGCAAATGCCAAACAAATGAACTGAAGCCTGTCTCTTTCTCTAGAACGCGCATGATGGGCGTTTGCTCTGCCTCCCTTGGTTCTCTCGGCCTGATGCGTTTTGGGCTTGGCTGGTCCTGGAGTCTTGCCGTTGCTCTGACCATTTCTCCGGATCATCTTTCCAACAGCCTGGAGAGATCTCCTGTAAGTCCCACTTCCTCTTGCATCCTAATGTGCTCCTTTGTGGTTTACATCCCTCAGGGGTGGTGTAGTAATGTCAGGGGGTGTGATCCCACCACGCTGACACCATGTAGTAATGTTCCTGCCCCTCACCCCTCCCTCACCTGTCCTACAACCCAGCGGGACCAGGCTTAGAGGAACGGGGGTGTGTGTGTAACATACATTTTTTACAGGACAAAACACATCAAAAGGGGTAGTTGCTGCCACCACTCCCTTGTACCCGGGGATAGCCAGAAGATTAATCCAAGGGAGAAGGTTATTCTTCCTAGTTACCGCCTGTCCCACCCTGCAAGTTGCTTCCACAAAATGCAGGCAGAAATTCCACAGGTTCAGTAGGCGGCTAAATGGTCAGACTCTGGACTCAGGCTTTCCCCCCAGAATGGCACACAGGACAACAAGAAAGTTCTCTTTTTTAAATTTATTTAAAAACAAGATTAAACAGACTTAAAAGTAGGTACATCTCTTATAACGTTTCAGACAGAAAAAATAAGAACAGACTCTGTTTCCTGCAGAGAGTTTGGAACCATTGGTGCTTATAAGTGAAGATATCAGGAGCTATCATATAAAGATAGTAGAAAAGGCGCAGCCTTTGAAAATCTGGGTGTAGAATTGAGATTTGAAAACCTGGGTGTAGACTTGAGATTGCTTAGATGCAGAATCTTTTATTTCTATTTCTATTTCTATTTTATTTTTATTTATTTTATTGTATAATGAAATGATTTTAGAATGTTGTATTATTTTCTTGTTATTAGCCGCCCTGAGCCCGGCTTCGGCTTGGGAGGGCAGGATATAAATAAAAATTATTATTATTATTGGTAGGAAGTCATTTTGGCACAATCGAAGCAGCTCCTTCGTTGAAGTTCATATCTGTGAAGTTTGCATCTTGAAGAATGAGTATCTGGACAAGACTATCCTCTGGTATATTGCTGCTTTCCCCTCTGAACAGAGAGCATTGTGTGAAGTGCTATCGGAAGGGCTATACATATGTGTGTGTGTGTATATATATGTACTGTATATATATGTGTGTGTGTGTGTGTGTGTATACATGTGTTTGTGTGTATGTACTGTATATGTGTGTGTGTGAACAGTATATATATGTGTGTGTGTGCACGTGTATGTACTGCATAATATATGTGTGTGTATGTGTGTGTGTATATGTGTGTGTGTGTGTGTGTGTATGTACTGCATATATATGTGTGCGTGTATATATATATGTGTGTGTGTGTGCGCGCGCATGTGTGTATGTACTGCATAATATATGTGTGTGTATGTGTGTGTGTGTGTGTATATATATGTGTGTGTACTGTGTGTGTGTGTGCTGTATATGTGTGTGTGTATGTACTACATATATGTGTGTGTGTGTACTGTGTGTGTGCGCATGTATGTACTGTGTATATGTGTGTGTGCGTGTATGTACTGTGTGTGTATATATGCGTGTGTGCGTGTATGTACTGCATAATGTGTGTGTGTGTGTGTGTGTACTGCTTATATAGGTGTATGTATACACACACTGTGTATATGTGTGTGTGTGTGTGTGTGTGTGTGTGTGTATGTGTGTGAGTGCGTGTATGTGTGTGTACTGTGTTTGTGTGTGTGTGTGTGTGTGTGTGTGTGTGTGTACTATATATATGTGTCAGGGGCTCAGGAGCAGAGGGGCAGGAAAGGGAGGGATTAAAGACCGATGGGGAGGAATCCGAGGGAGAAGTTAGCGATGATAGCCGACCGAGGTCTCTAAGTCTCTCCAGCGAATCGGAGGATTCACAGAAAGGGGCTCCCGTGGGCAGAGCTAGGGGGTTGCCAAAGGGAACACCCCAGGAAGGAGGGGCCAGAGGGGACTCAGAGAGCAGCAGCTGGAAATCGGGACCAGCTTCCCCACCGGAGAGCAGTAGGGGGGAGGAGTCCCAGGCATCGGCACCAGGCAGCTCTCCGTCAGCGGAAGGACATGAGTCGGGGTTGGCCACGCCTGCGTCAGAGAGCGAGGAAACGGTAGAAAGGAGGGTCGGAAACAGCGCGCGCGCGCCAAGTTCAAATGTACAAGAGGGTGGCGCAATGAGCAGCCCGGAAAGGGAGCCAGGTCCTAAAGCCCGCCGAAAGGAGGGGGAGGAGTCCGAGGGGTCCGCATCCGAAGCGTCCAGGAAGGAAGGGACCCCGGGGGGTGGTAGGACCCAGAGGCGAAAGGAGAGACGCAAGAGGTGGGGTAAGGCTAGAGTCTTAAGCTGGTGTACAGGGGGCGGAGATTCAGATGGAGCTTCGCCGATCTAGGGTCTAGACGTAGAGACGCACGCTAGGGTTTGGAAATGGAAACTATATTTCAATAAAGACTTTTGTACAGTTCTACTGGCTAGCGTTGGTCCTCTGTGAGCTGGGACCTGGAGGCAGTCTCTGACAATATGTGTGTATATATATAAACATAAAGACACACACGTATATATATGTGTGTGTGTATGTATACTGCATATATAGGTGTATGTATACAGACACACACACACACACACACAGTGTATATGTGTGTGTGTGTGTGTGTTTTTACTGTGTGTACTGTATATGTGTGTGTGTACTGTATATATATGTGTATGTACTGTGTGAGTGCTGTATATATGCTTGTGTGTATGTACTATATGTGTGTGCGTGTGTACTGTATATATGTGTGTATATATATAAACATAAAGACACACGCTGTCAGGGGATCAGGAGCAGAGGCACAGGGAAGAGAGGGAATGGAGAGCGAAGGGGAAGAATCTGAGGGAAGTGTAGGGGAGTATGACAGTGAACTGAGAGATTCCATGAGCTTCTCCAGCGAATCAGAAGATTCCCAGAAGGGGGCGCCTATGGCCAGGGCAAGGGGGGTCCCAGGGGGAACGCACCAGAAACAAGAGGTCAGCGGGGACTCCCAAAGCAGCAGCTGGAGATCAGGACCAGCTTCCCCACCAGAGCGTAGTGGGGGGGAAGAGTCCCACGCATCAGGGCCAGCGTCTCCTCCAGCAGGGAGCCCAGCTAGCCCCCCCGAAGGGGGAAGCAGTGACAAGAGCAGTGTAAAGGTCAGGAGGAAGGTTGCCGGCTGGGCGCGCACGCCAAGTTCAAATGTACAGGCGCGGGAGACAGCAGGAAACCCGGATGGGGAACCAGGTCCTAAAGCCCGCCGGAGGGAGGGAGAAGAATCAGGGGACTCAGCGTCAGAAGAGTCCAGAAAGGGCGAAAACCCAGCGGGCAGGCGGACCCAGAGGAGGAAGGAGCAAAGGAAGAGGTGGAGCAAGGCTAGAGTCTTAAACTGGCGTCTGGGGGGAGGTGAGTCAGACGGAGCTTTGATGGTCTAGAGTTACAGACGTAGGGTTGCGCGCCAGGAATGTAAAACCAACAATGGACTTCAATAAAGACTTTTGTATATAAAGAGACACTGGCGTTGGTCCTTTGTGAGCTGGGACCTGAGGCAGCCCTGACAGTAAGCTCCGTCTCACAAAATTTTTTTTTTTTGCGAGCTCACGAAGATGGGAGGAGATGACTACGGAGGCGCAAGTGGCAGCACTGCAGGAGGCAGTCAACAAGCTGTACGCAGAAGTAGCAACCTCCAGGAAGAGAGAGGAGGAAGCAGAAGCGCGATGCAGAGATCTGCAAGCCAGGTGGGAACATTTGTACAAACAGGGACCCAGATCGGAGGGAGTTGGCCTCGGCAAGAGGGGGGCCAGCATAGTCACGCACTTTGATGGGGACTTGAAACAGTATCCCAATTTCAGAGCAGACATTGTTTTTGCGCTAAGATTGCTTCAAAAAGACTTTAGAGATGAGGAGGAGAAAGTGGGATTCATCATAACTCACTTGCATGGGGAAGCTAAATCCTGGCTGTGCAATTTGTGGCGCGAAAATGACCCCGCCCTCAAGGATTCAACAGCCTTTATCAAGGCGATGGACGCTTGTTTTCAATCAACGGTTGATGTGGATTTGGCCAGAAGGGAAATGCATGGGTTGAAGCAAGGGAAAGCCACTGTGAGACAATATCACTCCCGCTTTTTTGCGTTGGTAAATGCGCTGGGCTGGGAAAAGGACTCAGCAGCCTTCCGAGACCTGTTCTGGGAGGGGCTGAATGGGGCTGTGAAGGATGAAATTGCACGGGGGGACAGACCCAGCAACATCACAGAAGTCGTGCAGAGAGCGCTGGCGATAGGGGTGCGTCTGGAAGAACGCCCTTGGAGCAAAGATGACGGACATTGGGGACGCACACCAGCCAGATCAACTCCTTTCCTACCCAGAGAGCCAGCGCGCGCCCAGTCCACACCTCCACTGGGAGGGGGAGAAGAGCCGATGGAGATTGGTGGTGCCAGGGCTCAGACAGCAACCAGAGCCCAAACACCAGGAGCAGTCAAGGCGAAGCCTCCTAGAGGAAGCAGGAAGTGCTACATCTGCGACAGTGCACAGCACATGGCCAAAGAGTGTCCCCAGAGGCTCCAAAAGCACACTGCAGCCTCAGCTACAGTAAAAGGAGCAGTGCAGCAAGCGGTACAGCTACAGGGAAACGACGAAGCCTGGCTGGAGGCAGAAGCCCTGGGGGCCAGCCAGGTGAATCAGTGAAGCAGTCCCCAGAGATTTTACAGCCCACAGACCCACTCCCGCCCAAACCAGTGGTGCAACTCACTGCATTGCTCCAGCTACCCAATGGATTCACTATGGAAGTGCACATCACCATTGACTCTGGTAGTAATGCAGACTTTATAGGAGTGGATTTCATCAAGCAACATCGCATAGCGCTCCTGCCAGCCACGACGCCCCTGAACGTCGTCACGGTCGATGGCAGAAAGCTACTGGGAGGACAGGTGGTACAGCAAACACCGCCAATGGTAATGCAGATTGGAAACCACCGCGAAGTCATCAGCTTCAACGTCACCCACCTGTCGGACACGCCCATAGTATTGGGCATGAGTTGGCTGGATAGACACAGCCCGGCATTAGCATGGTACCAGCGTCAATTAACTTTCTGCTCCTCCTACTGCGCAGAACACTGCCTCCTGACCAGCCAGGAAGGTGAGGGGGAAGAGGAGGAACCACAGCTGCACTTAGGCATGGTGCAAGCAGTACCCAACAAGTACAAGGCGTTTTTGGAGGTTTTTTGCGAGAAGGAAGCGGACAAGCTGCCTCCCCACAGGCCCTACGATTGCAAGATTGACCTCCTGCCGGGGGCGACGCTGCCGGCCGGGAAACTGTATTCCATGTCGGAAGACGAACTGCAAGAACTCAGGGAGTTCATAGATCACAACTTGAAGCGAGGTTTCATACAGGAGTCCAAAGCAGTGGGGGGCAGTCCCGTGTTTTTCGTGAAGAAAAAGGACACACCCCAAAAGAGGCTTGTAGTTGATTTCAGGGTCATAAATTCCAGAACGAAGCCCACAGCATTTCCCATGCCCAAGATCGACGACCTGCTCGCAACGGTGAGGAAGGGACGCATCTTCACCAAGTTGGATCTACGAGGGGCGTACAACCTTATACGCATGCGGGAAGGCGATGAGTGGAAGATGGCCATGTTTACGCCTTTAGGCACCTATGAATATCGAGTTATGCCGTTTGGTTTGCAAAGTGGCTCCCATTGTTTCCAAGCCTTCATGCACCACGTGTTAGCGGGACTGCTCTACAAGAAGTGCGTCTGCTTCCTAGACGACATCCTGATCTTCTCGGAATCACAGGAGGCTCACGAGAGAGACGTCAAGGAGGTCCTGCAGAGATTACGGGAGCACAGACTTTACGCCAAACTGGAGAAGTGCCATTTCGACATGACGGAGGTGGATTTCCTGGGCTACAAGCTGTCCGACAAGGGACTCGCCATGGACAGCACCAAGGTCCGCTCGGTATTGGACTGGAAGAGCCCGCGCAATCGGAAAGAGGTCCAGAAATTCGTCGGCTTCGCCAACTTTTATCGCAAGTTCATCAAGGGGTTCGCGATGGAGACGGCGGCCATCACGGACACCCTCAGGTCCAAGAAGAAGAAGTTCATCTGGACGGACCAGGCGGAACAGTCCTTTCAGAGACTCAAGCGTCTCTTTGCGTCCGAAGAACAACTGCTACACGTCAACCCCAGCAAACCAATGAGGGTTGAAACGGATGCCTCGGACAGAGCGGTGGGGGCGGTCCTGTTGCAACAAGATCCGCAAGGGAACTGGCGGCCGTGCGCATTCTACTCCAGGAAACTCAGCAAGTCGGAACAGAACTACACCATCTGGGACAGGGAGTTGCTGGCCATTCATGCAGCCTTCAAGGCGTGGCGGCACTTCCTCATCGGAGCCAAACACACAGTGCAGGTCCGCACGGACCATAAGAACCTGGAGTACTGGCGCACGGCGCGGTTCCTGAACCAGAGACACGTCCGCTGGGCAGAGTTCTTTGTGGACTTCGACTTCCTGATAGAATACATCCCGGGAGACAACAACGTCATGGCAAATGCGCTGTCCAGGAAGCCGCAGTATCTCGAGGAAGCGGCACCGGTGGCGGCCAAACACATTTTCGCACCGACAGCGTGGGCGTGCGCTTCAGCCACCGTGGACCTGGAAGCGGTACGTCGCGCGCTGCAGACGGATTCGTTCGCACAATCCAAGATGGAGGAGGTGCGAAGAGGCACAGCGAAGGACGACAAGTTCCAGATACGCGACGGACTGCTCCTCCGCAAAGGGGCCCTCTACGTGCCGGGAGACGACCTCCGTGCAAAAGTACTGCAGCAGTTACAGGACGCGCGCAGCGCCGGGCACTTCGGCAAGGACAAGACGGCGGAATTAGTAGCCAGAGACTTTTGGTGGCCCAAGATGAGGGGAGAAGTCGCGGATTACGTCACTAGGTGTGACACATGCCAGAGGGCCAAACCAGTACACAGGCCGCCGGCGGGACTGCTGGAACCGCTACAGACGCCGCTCGAACCGTGGGAGAAAGTGGCCCTGGACTTTGTCACAGATCTGCCCAGCTCGCGAGGCAAAACAGCGGTACTCGTGGTCGTAGACCTGTTCACCAAGATGGCGCACTTCATTCCTTGCGCGAAGGTGGCCACAGCGGAACAGACCGCCAAGCTGTTCATAGATCACGTGTTCAAAGTGCACGGCCTACCGCGGTCCATCCTGTCCGACCGGGGGCGCCAATTCATCTCGAGCTTCTGGCAGAAGCTGCTGGGCATCCTGAATGTCAAGATCAACTTAGCGTCGGCACGACACCCGCAGACCAACGGACAAGCGGAGAGGGTCAACGCCATCATGCAGCAGTACCTGCGATGCTATGCGAATCAACAGCCCTCGACCTGGGTGGACTACCTGCCGCTGGCTGAGTTTGCCTACAACAACACGAAGCACGTGTCTACGGGGGTGACACCGTTCTTCGCCAACAATGGGCGGCATCCCAGAACCTTCCCGGGGTTAGAGACGAAGGGGGAGGGGGAGCCACGGGGAGCAGAGGCCTTGGCAGCGGAGTTACAGGAGGTCCACGAGCAACTCCGAAGGCACTTGGAGCTAGCAAAACACGCCTACAAAATGCAGGCAGACAGGCACAGGAGAGTTGGGGAAGACATCCAGGTGGGGGACTGGGTCTGGTTAGCAGCCCAGGCAGTGCCGGCCAGAACGTTAGCTAAGAAGAAGCTCGGACACAAGCAGCTAGGGCCTTACCAAGTCGAGGCACAAATCAATCCTGTGGGCTTCCGGTTGACACTCCCGGAGGGCTCCAGAATGCACCCGGTCTTTCATAGATCAGTGCTCACACCCTACAGGGAACCCCACAGGTTTCAGGCGTCAGGGACCGCACCAGACCCACCACGCAAATCGCCAACAGGGGGGGTCACCGAGTGCGGCGCCACTCAACGAGGTCACGGAGATTTTGGACTCAAGATGGGGGGAAGAGGGGGTTGAATATCTCCTCGCCAGAGAAGGTACCCCGGCCAGCGCCAACAAGTGGGTACCGTACTATGCCGTGGAGGAGCACTACCTCAAAGACGAGTTCCATGGATTCTTCCCACACAGACCTATGCCGGCAGATTATTTCGACGAATGTCTTTTCACACCCACACTTTCAGCCAGCACGTTCCAGGGGTTCTCATCAGCTGAGGAAACGGCGCCAGAAACAAGCTCTCCTGAGGGATCACTCTCGGGGTTTGGCACAGACCGATCTTATTGGTGGGACACTCAACCCGAGGTGGGGTGGAGCAGGGAACTGCTGAGGGGGCCCTTACACGCAGCATCACCCGAGGCAACAGGGGGAGAGAGGGACATGGACGTGTTGGGGGAGGATCCTAGTTTTGAGCACAGCTGCAGAGAGATGGAAGCAGAGGAAATAGACGCCGACGAGCCCATTACGGACTGGCCGGATCCAGCTGGCCGGTTGCACACCAGGGGGGGAGAACTGTATCCCGCACTCACCCCCACAGCACTGGAGCACCCGGAACCCGCACCCGAAGAGGGGGAGGGGGGGCTTCGAGGGGGGTGGATGTCAGGGGATCAGGAGCAGAGGCACAGGGAAGAGAGGGAATGGAGAGCGAAGGGGAAGAATCTGAGGGAAGTGTAGGGCAGTATGACAGTGAACTGAGAGATTCCATGAGCTTCTCCAGCGAATCAGAAGATTCCCAGAAGGGGACATCTATGGCCAGGGCAAGGGGGGTCCCAGGGGGGACGCACCAGAAACAAGAGGCCAGCGGGGACTCCCAAAGCAGCAGCTGGAGATCAGGACCAGCTTCCCCACCAGAGCGTAGTGGGGGGGAAGAGTCCCACGCATCAGGGCCAGCGTCTCCTCCAGCAGGGAGCCCAGCTAGCCCCCCCCCAAAGGGGGAAGCAGTGACAGGAGCAGTGTAAAGGTCAGGAGGAAGGTTGCCGGCTGGGCGCGCGCGCCAAGTTCAAATGTACAGGCGCGGGAGACAGCAGGAAACCCGGATGGGGAACCAGGTCCTAAAGCCCGCCGGAGGGAGGGGGAAGAATCAGGGGACTCAGCGTCAGAAGAGTCCAGAAAGGGCGAAAACCCAGCGGGCAGGCGGACCCAGAGGAGGAAGGAGCAAAGGAAGAGGTGGAGCAAGGCTAGAGTCTTAAACTGGCGTCTGGGGGGAGGTGAGTCAGACGGAGCTTCGATGGTCTAGAGTTACAGACGTAGGGTTGCGCGCCAGGAATGTAAAACCAACAATGGACTTCAATAGAGACTTTTGTATATAAAGAGACACTGGCGTTGGTCCTTTGTGAGCTGGGACCTGAGGCAGCCCTGACACACACGTATATATGTGTGTGTGTGTGTGTGTGTGTGTGTGTGTGTATGTACTGCTTATATAGGTGTATGTATACACACACACACACAGTGTGTGTGTATATATATATATATATCTCTGTGTGTGTGTGTGTGTGTGTGTACTGCATTGTGTGTGTGTATGTACTGTATATATATATATGTCTGTGTGTACTGTGTATATGTGTGTGTGTGTGTATGTGTGCGTGTAAGTGCTGCATAATATGTGTGTGTGTGTATGTACTGTATATACAGTGGTGCCTCGCAAGACGAAATTAATTCGTTCCGCAAGTTTTTTCTTCTTGTGAGTTTTTCGTCTTGCGAAGCACGGTTTCCCATAGGAATGCATTGAAAATCAGTCAATGCGTTCCTATGGAAACCGCCTTCAGACCAGGTCCAGGGACAGTCTGTCCCCCGACCTCTTCTGAAGGCTGGGGGGGGGGGCAAGGGCTTTTCTTCCCACCGCCGGCCTTCAGAAGGCTGTTCTGAAGGCTGGCGGTGGGAAGAAAAGCCCTTCTCTCCACCTCCCGCCCCGCAAGCTCCGGGGACAGGAGGGCGATCTTAAAATGCTGGCGGGCCAGCAGAGGTCCCCGGAGATTTCCCTATGGGCTTTCTTCTTGCGAAGCAAGCCCATAGGGAAATTCGTCTTGCGAAGCAACTCGCCAGCATTTAAAAAAACCCCGGGACAGCGGAGGACTTCTCCGCTGTCCCGGGGCGATTTAAAAGCCCCTGGGAAGGCAGGCAGGGGGGAGCAAAGACTTTTGCCCCCCACCGGTCTTCAGAAGAGGTCCAGGACCTTTTCTGGAGGGCGGGGGGGGGCGAAAGTTTTTTCCCCCCCCCCCCGCCTGCCTTCAAAAGCTGTCCGGGTTAAAAAAAGCACTTCAGGGTTAACCACAAAGTTCATTTGTTTGGCATCCACATTTGACTGTGTATGCGGTTGAGCAGTGTCAGAAACTCAAGATCTGTAAGCCCATTTTCATAGTTTTAGATGCCCCAAACTGATATTGTGTGCCCTGGCTCCGATTTACGTTGGTGCAGAGGCAGATGGGACTACAATCTTAGTTTGTTTTTAAAGGGAATAGCTGTAACCTCAGTGGCTTTGCCTGCAGAACACCACATGCTCAATCCCCGCTTCTCCAGGCTTGAAACTCTGGCAAACTGCTGCCAGTCAGTGTTGCCATTACTAAGCTAGATGGAGTAGTGGTTCCGACTCCATATAAGGCAGCTTCCCAGGTTCCCATTTATGGTTCAGATCTGTGTGAGGCTTGCTGTCCCGTTGAGTGTGGCGAGGGTGGTTCTTTGCACATCTGGAAGACGACTGTGACACCTCCCATCACCCTCTTGAAGGTGCTTTTTCAGCTCAGGGAAAAGGGCAGGCACATCCTGAATTAAGGGAGGGGGAATTCCCCATGCAGTCAAAGGGTGGTTTGAGGCCCCCACGAAAGAGCTGATCTTCAGCTGGAAACCAGGTCTTGCTCTTTCCCCAGGCTGCTCCTCCAGCTGCCAATGCCACCCATGCAACCTGTGTGAATATCAAGCGTGGGTTGTGTCCAGGAACCTGGGAGGATGTCTTTCCCGTGTGCGCATGTTTTCGTCTTTAAATCAACAGCCCATGCAAGTTTCCAGCTCTGATGGCCCTCGAGATTCGCCTGGCCGTCTCAGAGGAAATCTGGGGAGGCTGCGGTGGACTTTCCCGTGGTCCAAGGGTGGTTGTGTCTTCCTGCCCGGCATCTCTTTCCCTCCTGCACCGTTTCAAAGCAACCATGGAGGAGGGAAGGAAGCGGAGCCATGGATCCTCCGCTCGCAACTGCAGCAGATTCCCTCCGCTTTGAAGCAGGAAAGTGGGAGAGGAGCTGCTTACACGAGTATGGAGTGAAAAATAAAGTACCTGGTTCAAGCAATGGTTCATCTGAAGAAATTAAGTTTCCAACCCATTGCTTTGTCACCTTTAGATGACCTAACAAGAAAAGGAAAAGGAGACAAACCTCACCAACATGGGAGAAGCCAGGAGGTGCTGCCCTACCCCAATCAAATAAATAAAAATACTTTACTGTATTTTTACAGTACTGTACTATGCTGGTTAGGGGGGTCGGTGTGATATATCAGGACTGGGGTGGTTTAAAAATGTTCTTAAGTGTTAGATGTTAATTTCTATTTTTCAGAGCAGGAATTCAGCATATAGACCTAAGGAATATCAATAATGTCCATTATTGAATTCAAATATTCAAATATTATTGAATTCAAATATTATCATTCGTGTGCTAGTGTACCCTTTTGGGATGCTAATTCATCTCCGCTTGGATTATGTGGATAAATCAATAGGTGGAAGAATCAATTCCCTGCTTCAAGCAATGGTTCATCTGAAGAAATCCAGTTTTCCACCCATTGCTTTGTCACCTTTAGAACAGGAAAAAGGAGACAAACCTCACCAACATGGGGAAAGCCAGGAGGTGCCAATCAAATAAATAAAAATACTTTACTGTATTTTAACTGTACTGTGCTGGTTAGGGGGGTCGGTGTGATATATCAGGAGTGGGGTTGTTTAAATATGTTCTTAAGTGTTAGATGTCAATTTCTATTTCTATTTTTCTATTTTCTATTTCTATTTTTTCCCTTTTACCTTCATGACTTTTCCTCCTCCTACTCTTCCTCCTTTTCAGAGCAGGAATTCAGCCCTAAGAAATATCAATAATGTCAACTATTTTCACAAGAAGGGAAAGAGGGATCCATGTCAAAGCAAACATATAATATGTCCAGCCCAGATTGCAGTGGAAGAAAGAATCAAGTGGTAAAGGAGCCATCATACGACTAACTGGAAGAAATGTGTTTTTCTTCTTTATTTTTTCTTGTTTATTCTTGTTTCTTCTTCTAAAGCACTTCCCCAAGAATCATATAATGGTGCATATAGCTGGAAGGGACCCAAAGGGTCATCCAGTCCAACCCGCTTCAAGGCAGGAATCTGTGAAGGAACCACAAGGGTTCAATTCCTAGGTAACTTTTGAGATATGCTAGGATCTTGCACCATTTAAAGTTCAGTCTACAGCCACAGCATTTCCCCACGTCCCCCCAGAAAAAAAGCACTGGTTCTATGACACTACGTCAGAAAATCCAAGGTGGCATCCCCAAACCACCTGGATGATGGTGTCATTTCTGAAATGTGTAGGCACACACACACAGAGGCAGGGTCGGATTGAGGTTTGATGGGGCCCTAAGCTAATGAAGGTAATGGGGCCCTTTATATGTCCAGCTGTCCTTGTCAACAACAAATTGTCGCGGTTTTTTGTGTTGAATACGGTATATGCTATATGGTAATTTAATAGGTCCATACACAACACAAAACACTCTTGCTATATGTAGGTTTTATTTTATTTGTTTTTTATCTTATATTTTGGAAATGAACATGTGGGGTTTTTTCCCCCTTTAAACTTTTTTTTGGCCTCCAAGAGAGTAGGTCCCTAAGCTATAGCTTGTTTAGCTTATATGTAAATCCGGCACTGCGACACAGGACTGGCATTCACCTTTTCATAAGAGAAAACCCATCTGGCATGTTTCGTCACAGTTGTTGGCTGCGGACCTTCAGAGGTGAGGCCTGGCTACAAGTTCCTGATGTTGCAAAAATGGACTTTGATGGAGGCTGAGGCTTTCCCCATACGTTTTGTCTCTTTTTACACCAGATGCGCGTTTGCTTCCTCTGCCTCCAGAGTAAGAGAGGTTTCTCTCAGCTGAGGAGGACAACGAAGACTAGGAACACGATGGCACGTGGAACTGTTTTCCCGGGGGCTCCAAATGCACTTCCGCGGATTCGTTTTTAATTTGCCCCCGTTTTGTTTTAATGAAGGTGAAGTGCTTGCTGCAAAGTGCTTTCAGAGCCATCTGCTGTAAAGTAGCAAGCCGGAATTATTCCCTGTGCGCCTTTCACTCTTCCCTCCCCGCCCCTCCGCCCCCGCCTCACAGTCTATGGCAACGAAATTCCATATCGCCCTCTGCTGGCCAGTTCAAGAATACTTCAAATCTCATCCCCCAATAAGGGACTTTCTGAGAGCAGAATGTGTCGAAATTAAGGGGAGGCACTAAAATGCAGTTTTCCAAAGATATTAAAGAAGCCCAACATATTTTTCATTCATGCAATAAGTGTTTTGCTCACGATCCAGAGACTCGAAGAATTGCTTTAGTTTCTTGCTGCATTTGTTGTTTCTCAGCATTCAAGCACAGGTCTCTGTTGCTGCTGGGGAAAGGCAGTTCCCCAATCCTCTCTCCACCCCACCCCCATCCCTGTTGCTACGTACGGAGGTCCGGAGTGGTACGTGGGGAAGGCTATGCGAATGTTATCAGACTCTACTAAATAGACCTCGTTGCAGCCGGTGGCGAGCGACACGCAACTGCCCCAGTGATCCGACTGACTCTGGTGCGATCCTGATGCTCTAACCTCGAAGACTGAGGGTGAAGTTAAGGCTGAAAGGAAAAGGTTAACACTGGTCTCCCTCCCTCCCTGTCTTCTGTGTATTTACTGGAGGGATTTCAGATCATAATTCCTGCTGGTGGTGGTTCAAATGCGAGTCTTCGCTCCCTGTGTGAAGCGATGAACTTGCAGGCAAATTGAAGTCCTGCTTGAAGGGATGCTGCCGGTCGGTCTAATGCGCCCCTTTATTCCCCGGAGTTGGTGGTGGGCGCATGTGTCCCCCCTATTCCAGGATCCCATCTGTTCCCACTTTCAGAGGAGCCATCAGTAAATAAAGACCTTCCTTATTAGAAGCCGAGGGCTCCCTGGGGCCCCGTAATGTTCTCAGCAGCCCTTCGAGGTCTCCCCGCTTTGCTGTGTCTTGCCAAATCCCAACAAAGGTGGAGGCGAGCGGACAGGTGGGCAGGAAGCTGAGCTGAAGCCAGGAATGAGATGAAGAAGGACGTCGGGGGGGCATTAACCCGAGGTTTAATCTGCTTGCCCTCTCTCTCCTTCCCAGCCACTCTAGAAGACGGTTCTGGGGTTCCAGTGAGTATCGGAAGCAAAATGCAACCCTCCGATCTGGAAGTCCCGTCCCTCATGCGGAACCGGCGCTGTTACAGGTGCCCTGCAATACTCACTCCGCATTTGTAAGAAATAGATCTCCTCTGGATCTCCCTCCAAGCACTCTAAAACCAGCGGCGAACAAAAAACATACCAGCAATCTGAATATCTGGACAGGCTCGTCTAAACAAAATGTTTTCAGCAGGCGCTTTCACTGCACTCCTTTCGGCACCTGCTGCTATTCAGATTGCTGGGGTGTTTTTTGTTCGTCGCTGGCTTTTAGTTTTTAAAAAATGGTTTTTACTAATAATCTTACTGCTTTATTCTTTTTACAAACTGCTTTGAGGTTTTCTACAGTCAAGCGGGGTATACACGTACAGTGATCGAATAAATAAAATTAACAGATCTCCACAGAGTGGCGTCTCCTTTCATTTATGGAATGGAAATTTACACGTGCTCAGGGACACTTTCATCATGGTGGTGGGAGGGACGGTCTGCAGAGTAGGAGCCAATTCTGGGGCCGAGGTCCCTTCACCCCCCCCCCCGCAGTAAAATATTTACGGGGGCCGTCCGCCCAAAAAAGTTGATGGTCATTCATTGCTGTTCAAATGGCGCGCGCGCCATGTCTTGTGATCTATTAGGCGGGGCGGGACTTACCTGTCCCCACGAGTAGCCAAGGGAGGGCAGGGGGCAGCTGCCCCCCTAAATCAAGAAAAGAAAAAATGCTTAACTAACTGACCAACTGCCTTGCAGATGATTCAGTCCTTCCCCCGCCAACATAAATCCTGGCCACGCCAATGTCTCCCCCCCTCCATATTTTTTCAAGTTGGCACCCGTGGTTTGCAGTAGCCAGCAGGCCCCGTTGCCTCTTCCGCTTAGCCATCTATTTTCCTCCATAGCCTCCTCTATCCCCGCCAGGGACTCGGTTCAGATAATAGCAGGAAAGTACCGGGCTTGTATTCAAATAGTGGGAGGCGAGGAGAGACCACTATTTCTAACAGCAAGAAATGAAAGTTTTTTGTTAGATTTTTTTAAGAAGAGAAAGCGTTGGTTACTAAACCGCTCCTTTCTCGCAGCATCATTATAAAGTTGAGGTGTTGCAGCATGTAAATGCATTTAAATTGTGTTGGTTGGTTTATTGATTAATCAGTTAGATGCTGGGCAGTTAATCAATCGATTTGCTAATCTCTTGGCAGCCCTGAGGGCAAGGGAGGGGGCACAGAAGGAGCTGAAACTGGCAAGGAACAGATGTCCTAAGGCCCATAACCTTTAAGGAGACGAAGGAGTCTGCACCCTCCAGAGCCATACAACCCCCCAACATGAGCCACACCCCAACATGGGAGGGAACCTTCCTCACCCAACTCCTCTCCGCTCTGCAGCTCAGCCTCCAGGTTTTTCTGCATCCCTAAAGATTCCCCCACCTGAAGGCACCTGTTTTCCCCAACCAGTTTGTCTCTTCTACCACCACCCCCGCCCCAAACCTCCTTTTCTGCCGACACTGCTGCTCCTACTTCCATCCCTTTAGGTCCTGCATTTCAGCTCCTCTCTCGGTGTCCCTGAGTCTCCACAGTTTCCTTCCTGACACCCCCTGGCCACGAGCGCAAGGGTCTGCAGAACTGCTACCAGCAGCCCGGTGCTGCTTCTGACATGAAGGCATTGTTAAGCCGGGGCGACCGAAAGTGATACTCATGCATGGAGGGGGGGGGCGAGCGAGGTCAGCTTGGTGTCCGTTCCACTATTTACAACTTGAGTTTCCGGGAACAAAAAAGAAATAGTCTCTGAGCATGCGAGGAGTCACGTCTGTGCTGGTTCAAAGGCGGCTTGAGTTCCAGCAGCTTTCCCACAAGCGGTGGTGGTCTTGCTCTCTCTCACGCGCGCTCCCTCCAAGCTCCCACCGGGCACTAGAGCCAACCGCGACCACCGGCGAGAAGGGCACCCTGGAAGGAGGCTGCTGGGGCCACAGGAGCTCCTCTCCCTTCCTCTGTGCTCCAGGGGGAGAAGAGGCACATCCACGTGGTCATTGCTCTTGCTGCTGTGTCCACTGAGACAGGCGGTCACTCGCTTGGAGAGGGAGGGGTTCTGTGTTGTTGGAGGAGGACTTGGAGCAAACTCCGCCCTCTGAGGTTGGGAAATAAGCGGTTGTGTGTCTGCGAGAGTGCGTGCATATGGTCCATGACTTACAAGAAAGGAAGAGGCTCAGCGAGAGAGCAGAACCGGGCCGGACGAGGCTGCTCGGTTGGGTGGTAGCGGATGGGGAGCCGCGGGGCTTTCTGAGCCGACAGCCGAGGATGCCTCTCCGTGGAGGAAGGATGCTCTGGGGCTGTGCAGGGATGCTCCTCTGCCTGGCCGGGTTGCTCCTGCCTCGGAGCGCCGCCTCGCCCTGCCTGGAGCAGTGCAGGTGCTACATGAACACCTTGTTCTGCCAGGAGCCCAACACCATCCAGAACTTGGCGCAGCTGCGGGGCTTGGAGAACTTCACAGAAATGTGAGTGTTGCCCGGGGGCGGCTGCCTGTGGGTAGGTATGATGAGAACGGGATGGGTGGGGTTCTGCAACTCCTGCCTAACTCCTCCATGAGTTCCTAGTAGAAGGGCGCAGCCGAAGTTGGGGTGCCTTTGCCTCCAGAGAATTTGGACCTCTGATTGACACATTTCTTGCAAAGCAAGCTGGGGAAAAACATCTCTAGGATCACAGGGAGCCGGTAGAGGTTTAAGGGATCTTCCTAAAAGTGAGAGAATGCAAATCTAGTATCTAAGTTGTGTCTTATTTTTAAAAAAATCAGAGATGTACATACGCACCCTAAATAAACGTCTATACAATAGCGTTGGGGGGCAAGTGTATGCACATCTTGACCCACTGCATGCTCTTACAGCACAAGATGAGTTTGAATAAGCCTCTACCCAATGATGACCCCCCCCATGTGAAATCTTTAAGGGGTGGAGAACCCAGAACCCAAATGCCACCTGAGAACAGCACTATTTAGGAAGGCGCTTACCCTGGGTAGGCGCCTCCACTGAGCACTTCCTTGAATGGAAATAGAACCGGCATGGAACAGCAATTTTCTGTTACATCTTCTGAATAGCATTATCTTAACATCAAAGCATAGGTTTAAGCTTTTTATTATTGGACCAAAATCGCAACTCCTGTTGGAAAAAGCGAATGCAGCCTACTTGGAATTGGGATTGCGGGGGGGGGGGGGGGACTTAAAGTGATCTGTCTCTTTGCGCAAACAGGTGCGCTCTCTCCTCCCCTAGCATCTTCGCAGGCGTCTCCCTCCCTCCAAGCACACACGCACCTTTCTTCTCCTATACAACAGGCACGTCCTTGTATGGGATAACGGGGTTATCACAGCTCCACTTTCCCCCCTCGCGAAGAAACCTCTGCGTGTGCAATGCCCACGCTTAAAGGCACGGGATGCTCATTCCGACATGGTAGCAAAACTCAGGAGAGGCTCGCAATACACAGACAGAAACTGAGAAAGCTGAATTGGGGCAAGTGGGACAGTGAGCAGAGTACTAGGGGCAGAGAGAGAGGCTACTGCGTGCGTGCCTGCCTGCCTGGTGCTGCCCTCTCTGCCGAGGTGCCTCTTCTCCTGCCTTGTTTTTCCCTGCTCCGGAGGCTAGGACCCGAACCAATGGATTCAAGTTACAGGAAGGAGATTCCGACTAAACGAACTTTCTGATGCGAAGAATTGTTCGACAGTGGACTCCCTCGAAGGTGTTAGAAGTTTTTAAACAGAGGTCGAAAGGCCATCTGTCATGGATGCTTTAGCTGAGATTCCTGCATTGCAGGAGGTTGGACTAGATGACCCTCGGGGTCCCTTCTAACTTTGCGATTCTACGAATCTATTATTCTGGCCAAGCGAAGAGGAGCAGCTTCGACCTGCTCGCTGTGGCCCTCGGACTATGGCTGCGTCTCCTTGGGCCAGGAGCGCTTCCAGAGCAGCTCAGAGGTGGACCGGCAGCCCTGCAGTCGGAGGATGTCAGCAAGCCTTTCGAAGCCACTTCCTTACAATGGGACTTGGACGGGGACTGCTGCGGATGCTTAACGCTGGCTGCACTTCTGTCCGTCATAAACCGGCCCCAAGAGGGACCTGCGGTTAAGCCCAGCGAGGGGCGAGCCGGACAGAGGCAGGCAGAGCCGGCCTGGCTTCTTCGCTGGGGGAGGGCGGCCGGCCAGCGGCCGAGGGACGGACAGAGGCGGCGGGAGGGACTTCCGGGTTAGCGCGATCGGCTAATGGCGGATTCCCTCCGAGCTCCGGAGGGAATCGGCTCTGCTGGGGACGGGTCTTACGGCGTCTTACGGCGACGCGGAGACCCTCAGAAACCGCAGGCGCTGAAGCCTGCGGACTTGGTGACTCAGCGGGCACCTTAAGCGCCCCCCCGACCCACGAAGAGCCTTTTTAAAGGCTTCGGAGAGGGTATGGAGAGTGGCGTGGTGCTGTGAGTAGACCGCTACCTCAGTGGAGTGAAGCCGCGTGCCATGGCCGGAGAGTGCTGACTTTTTTCCCTAAATTCGGACCTGAAAAGAAACAACCCGTGAGTAGACTGGAATTCGGACTTTAAAATTTTTATCCTTGAATTTGGAACGATCGGGGGATGTGTTAAAGGGAAGTCCGCACCCCCCCCCTCCTACAAACGATCCAAAGCAAGAACCGGAGAACTAAGGTGGAGAGACCACTCTTCTCGGTGTGAGATAAAAGAATTTAACTTCCATGATTTGATAAAAGAAGTTTTTTGTGCTGGTGTGGGAGAGTGAGACTTTAGAAGCTTTCTGTGTAACCCCCCCCCCCAACCTGGGAGCATCCTGCTGCTGAGCCTGCTGAAGAGGCAAAAGGAGTTTGACAGCTGTCAAAGCTGTCAAATGGGCAGTTTAAGGCTAAAAAATTGACATTTAATATTTCTCTGGTTTAAATCTGTTACAATTGAACTAAAATTGTTGGAAACAAAGAAGAAAAAAACAAGGAGGTAAAAGATTGTTGGAAAAAAGTTACTAAGTAACCAGAATCCCTCTAGGGGGGATTCTGAGACATTACAATGGCTGCAGATGGAAAATTACAGGCAGAGATAGATAGAATGTTTCTTCTCGTGGGAATGTTGCAAGAGCAGACTCTGGCTATGAGCAAACAACTTACGACCTTGACCTCTGGAATAACCAGTTCTGCTGAATGCACTAAGGACTTGACTGAGGAAAAATCTGCAGCCGAATCAGAAGAGACATTTCAAGAATTGGAGGAAAGCAAGGAAGGAATGGAGAAAACACAAATGGCAAGTACTACTCAGAAGCCTATACTAGTGGATTACAAGGAAGAAGACCTTTGGATTACATGGATCATAAATTTGCAAAAGATGCGGAAAATGAAGGAGGGGGCCCCTGGAGCATCTGGAATACTGGAACTTAAAAGAAATAAGAAATATGATTGGGGCCTCCATCTTGAAGATGAAGGACTGGTGGATCTTTTGCAGGAGCTGTTTCTGAGTACCCTGACGGGAAGAAAATCTGGCTTGATAGTGACAGAATTCCTTCGAAATTTGATGACCAACACAGAAGATTACCAACAAAATCGGCAGAGAGGGACTGAAAGAAAATTAAAGGCCTCGGACGTGAGGAATCCAGGCTAAGAACTGTTATTATGGACATGCACTTGGGAAGGGACTGAAACCGGGGAAGAGGGGGAAGGGAAAAAGAAACTTAAAAAATGTTTATGATTCTTGGGTTTATGTAATATGACCTATATTTAATACAAAATTGGGAAATCTGTGGAAGAGAACTGGGGTCGACCTTAGGAAAAAATCAACTGATATAAGAGAGGTGGATAAGGAAATTTGGCTAACTAAGAAGAGTTAAGTTTAAAAATAATTAATATGGTAAAGAGAAGAGATAAGAACTTGCTGACAAATTTTGGGAATTAGGATGTAGGAAGGGGGGTGGGGGGAAGTCAGGGAACAAGGTTAAGAAAGTAAGGATCTGAAATTATACATGTTTTTGTCTTTGTCTATTTTATGTGTGTGGTGTCTTTATAAAATGTGAAAACCCAATAAAAATTTATCTAAAAAAAAAAAAAAAAAAAGGACAGAGGCGGTGGGAGAAGCCGCAGTCTCCAAATACTCTGGGGTTCCTGAGCAAAGGGCAGTGATAGGCTGGCCGAGCGGTAGGAAGGTAAAGGGTAGGAAGCAGCAGGACATGGCAACGGCTGCTGGGGAGGGGGGAGGCATGCCTAGTGGCTTTAGCTGTGCAGCATCTGCAGACAACATCCAGGATCCACTACCGCCCAAGCACATTAGCTTCCCTAGCCAATATTGCTTCACAGTGTGATAAGTAATATTGCTCAATGAAATGCGCTGCTCTTTTGCTCCTCCTGGTCCCAGTCGTCCTACTGGGAGCTCGTCTGGGCCTCAAGGCTGCAGATCCTTTTCCTAGAGACTCCCTGGCTAATGCCAGCTCAGGTCCAGGAACTAGCCTGGCTGCTCACGATGTGTTTGCGGGCAACTCTGACTCCCCTGAGGAGTGTTGCCCCCATCTCGCCCTTTGCTGCCGGGATGGGAAAGTGCGTCAGCCCTGCCTGTTGAGAGAGAGAGAGAGAGAGAGAGAGAGAGAGAGAGAGAGAGAGAGAGGCTGTTTCCTGGAAAAACCACCCAGGGAAGGATGCTAGAGGAGTCCCCATTCCTCTCGCCTTCATCCCAGCTTGGCATCCAACCCTCTACCTCTGTGAACTGTTTTAATGCTGGCATGGCCAAGATGGTAGCCTAACGGTGTCTCAGTTAGTCCAAGAGTGCGTGGGGGGGGGGGAGGGCTGCTCAGTTTAATGGGGTTGTGAAAGAGGCAGTGTCGGCAATGGGAATAGTTAAGGATGGCGCTGACAGTCCAACAGGCAGAACACACAACATGCTGTCTATCTGTGGTGCAGTGATTCTGCTTATCCCATGCCCAGTCATGGCTCCAGGAGGAGAGAACACAAAGCAAGCTGGAAAGGCACAACCAAAACAATCTCTAGGAGCACTTTCCCCACAGAGGAAGGCTGGGCTGGGGGTGCTGCAGTTTAGAGAAAAGACTAATTAACAGGTGGCTTCACCTTGTTTGACAATTGCACTAGGTAGAATAAATTCTTCACACACCCATAAGAACCTATGGAAGTCCCTCATACAAGATGTGGCAACAGCCAAAGACTTAGTACACATTTCAAATGCATCCCATAAATTCCAGAGGGATATCAGAGATGACCCCTCAATGCATCCTCTGAGTCCAGAGACCGTCTGCCTTTGATTTGCAGGTGCCTGGGACAAAGAGGAGGCAGATGAATTGGCTGCTAGAAGGACCTTTGTAAGACAGGCCCAACACCTTTGTGGGGGCTTAATAGCACAGAAATAAGAAATCACAATTCCTGTTTATTACAAACTTCATTCCACCTTTTAATTGTAGCTATTTCTTTAGTCCTTTTTGTACCAGACGAAGACCTTTCTGTTCACCCAGGTCTTTCAAATAACTCAGGAGATGTGATCCCCTGTTTTTAATTTGATGGATGCACTAAATTGTTTGGATGTGTTGCTGTAGATTTTCTACCTCTCACTTTAAAATGTTGTTTGGATTTTAATTGTTTTTACCTATAAGTGTTCTCCCCTGAGAATGTCAATTTATCAGGCAGCATAAAAATGCCACGAATACATTTCCCAAAAGTGAATTCTCAGTTTTTGCCCAAGCTGACCACAGAGCTTTCAGGCTACCCAACACACCAATTTTTTTGAACTACCTTAGAAACTCTGAACCCGCCCCCCAAGTATTTCTGCTCTCTTTGTCAAAGGGAAGATATTGAGTGGAGGGTGAGAAGAATAGGGCCCCCCACCCCTGCCCTTTTCATTTATTATTATTATTATTATTATTATTATTATTATTATTATTATTATTATTAAAAATGTGTATACTGCCCTTCATCCAAAGATCATAGGGCAGTCCACAACATAAAAATACTAAATAAGAACACAAAATACATAATAAAACATAAACAAAAACAAACCATCAACCCCTCTCCCTCCCACAAAAACATTTAAAAGGCCATAGAATGTTAATCAGTCCAAGGCCTGGGAAGAAGAAGAAGAAGAAGAAGAAGAAGAAGAAGAAGAAGAAGAAGAGGAAGAAGAGGAAGAAGAGGAAGAAGAGGAAGAAGAGGAAGAAGAAGAAGAAGAAGAAGAAGAAGAAGAAGAAGAAGAAGAAGA
>JAXCMG010000055.1:6544759-6581221 GCA_034642415.1 Podarcis siculus | reverse complement strand
GAAGAAGAAGAAGAAGAAGAAGAAGAAGAAGAAGAAGAAGAAGAAGAAGAAGAAGAAGAAGGAGGAGGAGGAGGAGGAGGCGGAGTATTTATATGGTTAAAGAGAAACATTTTTACCTGGCACCTAAAGATATGTAATGAAGGTGCCAGGCAAGCCAGACAAGCCTCCTTGGGAAGAACATTCCACAAAATGGGGAGCCATTGCAGAAAAGGCCCATTCTCACGTTGCCACCCACCTCTTGCAAAGGTAGCACATGAAGAAGGGCCTCAGATGATGAGCTCAGGGTCTGAGTAGATTCATATCAAGAGAAGGGATCTTGACCAGATGAGCAACCTAGTTGCTGAATTCTCACTAGTTGAAGCTTCTGAACTATCTTAAGAGGCAGCCTTATGTATAACACATTGCAGTAATCTAACCTAGAGGTTACCAGAGCATAAGACAACAGATGTTAGGCACAGCTGGACCACCAGCCGAAGCTGATGGAAGGCACTCTACACCACCAAGTGACAGCAAAGGATCCAGGAGGACACTGGTGGAGGAAGAGGAGTGGGGGGGGAGTGCACCGCCCCCGGGATGCGTGCGATCCCGGTGGGGTTCCTTCTACTCAGAAAAGTAAAACTATTTCAATAGAAAGCACTCTGAGTAAATGTGAAGAGAACTGCAGCTTTGGCATGCGCCATATTCAAAAAAATTCAAAGCTTTACTTGGAAACTGCTCTTATTGGAACACCCTCAAGGATTTTAAAAGACGACACCTCAATAGCTTTTGTCATGTTTTCCCTTAGGTTAGATTTTATTCTTTATAATGAAAGAGCTGAAAACTGTTTGATGTATGATTTCAGCAGACTGGAAATCTGTGTGCATTAATATTTGTGCTTTCTAGGGAAAGCCAACGGAGAAAAGTTAATCATTATCATGCTCATTTTAGAACTGGAGGTTGTAACCATGCCAGCTGTCCAGTTTGACTTGTACAGGTATTCTGTTCACCCTTAAATTGGCGAATTTTGCACACCACCCTAATGGACATATGGGGAGCTCACCTACATGCACACCTGAAGAACGCTAGAAAATTCAGCCTCTTGTAGGGCTGTGGCCAGCCAGCCCAACTCCTTTCTAGCTGCAGAAACACAAAGACTTCTTTGCAGGAGCAAGGAAGGGAGTGTGTGATCTGCATCTGACTTGGCTGTTCAGGGGTGTGGAGGTCCCCCTGCCCTGATGCTGCAGCCCCTGAGGCCTCCTTGTCAGAGACTTTGCTAATAGCTCTTCTCCATCTTCTGTGCTATAAATGGAGGGCAGCTGATGGGCCATTACAATCTTCTCTCCAAGGGTCCATCAATTATCCCCCACTGGCTGTGGCTGGGAGAAACATTCCTGGAAGATCTATGGGGGACAGACGCCAGCTGCAGGCTGGGCAAATGTGGGCGATGCCACTCCCATTCACAGGCGGGAGACGACTAGTCACGCCAGTGACCATTAGTCACATGTGGCACCAGAAGCAGAACATGATTTAAAGAGGCTTAGAAATAGTTTGCCTTTTCTCTTAGAAATCCCTGCCCACTTGAAGGTGCTGTGAAGGGTGCTCTGGGATTTTTCTGCTGCCCCCTATTCCTTAAGCAACTTCAAGTTCTCTAATATGCTTGAATAAGTTAGACTAGAAACCACTTTCTATCCAGGGAAGCGCAAAGAGTGTGTTGTGTGTTGTGGCCTAAACTGCAGCCTAGCAGCCACTGGGAACACTTTTGGGAGGGTCACCAGTGAATCAGCTGTTGTTGGTGTTACTATTACTGTATTATTATTATTATTATTATTTCTTCATTTCTATACCGCTTTATATTTTTAAGAAAAATCTCAAAGCGGTTTACAGCATATTAAACATAAACAAAACAATGCAGAATCAAACATTTCTGAAGAAAGTAAAATATAAATTACACAGATAAAGCAACACAATTAACAGGAGACTAAAATACCATCTCAAAGATTTCAAAATGAAACATTACAAAGGAAGTCAACTACAGAATACATATTTAACACAAAACAAAAACAAAATCTTAAACATTTCAAATATAAAATGCACATTTAAAACAGCATAATTAACGAGAGAATAAAATATTATAAGCATGACACAGCTGTTTGGCAACCACAAAAAGATAGGGCAAAAGAATCCAATAATTAGGATTTGTTGTCAGGCATAGTGATGTCCCTCCGGTCTCCCAGGGGCCTCTTGAGTAGAGCTGGGTGAGTCTGGGCCCCATCCCCTTGGACAGGTGGAAAGGGTCTTGCAGAGAGCAGCCTTCACGCCTCACAGCCTGATCAGAAAAGGTGCAAGGGAGAAAGTGTGGACTGCTCCTCCCATCCCCAAATGGGAATAATGATCATCGCACTAACAGCACTAACAGCGAGAGATGCAAGGGCAGCTCTGCGGAACAGACTTATCTGAATAAGCAAACATGTTGTTGTTTGTTGTTTAGTCGTTTAGTCGTGTCCAACTCTTCGTGACCCCATGGACCAGAGCACGCCAGGCACTCTGCAAACATAGCAGATCTCTATCCACTTCTCTTGTAAGATTCTGGGTGCGATTCAGCAATGTGCAAGGGAAACTGTCAGGCCACATCCTGTGGACTTCCATTGGGCAACTGCAGCATCTGTTGCAGCAGGACTGTCCATCCCAGGGCACTGCCAAAGCCCCACTGGGCTTCTTTTGACCCAATACTTGTGGGAGGTTTTCTGGAGAGACTGCAGTGGAGGTTGCCCTGGGTGCGAGTGAAATCCCTCAAGGGGCATCCTCTGCTCTGCTGCGGTTCCCAGCCTGTCTGTCACAACAGAGCCAAGGGGTCCGTGTCTGCCCCCCCCCCCCAGCCAGTCTTGAAATTGAAGCCTCTTCTTCTCTCCTCCCTTCACTTCATGCAGCCTTTGCCTGTTCACAGCAACGGAGGGGGGCTGCCTTGTGCTTGCAGAGGGAGCTAAAGGAGAAGCTGGCAAGGCTGCAGGGATGCTGGGCGGGGAGAGAGGAGGCAGTGCCAGGGAAGGAAGATCCACGCAGCTCAGTGGCCAGAGCAGAAAGCCCCACAACCATTTCCCAGCTTCTCAAAAAATGAGGTTGTAGCCAACAAAGTTCTTCTCAGAGCAGACCCTCTGAAATGAATGCACTAGAGTTACTACTGTCCATTTATTAAAATTGGTTTACTCTGAGCAGAATCAGTGTTGGATGCAGCTCCTGAAGAGCTGCTGCCAGTCAGTGTAGGCAATGCTGTGTTAGATGGACCAATTCAGTCTAACTCAGTACAGTGGTACCTCGGGTTATGTACTTAATTTGTTCCGGAGGTCCGTTCTTAACCTAAAACTGTTCTTAACCTGAAGCACCACTTTAGCTAATGGGGCCTCCTGCTGCCACCGCACCACCAGAGCACTATTTCTGCTCTCATCCTGAAGCAAAGTTCTTAACCAGAGGTACTATTTCTGGGTTAGCGGAGTCTGTAACCTGAAGCGTCTGTAACTTGAAGCGTATGTAACCCGAGGTACCACTGACCAAGGTTTCCCTTCAGGCTCAATTTCTTGCTGGTTGCTTTCCCCTCTTCTTAGTAAAATGGCCTTATTAGGACATAAATGGTTTTTTAGTTTTCTTTCAAGTAAAAATAAAATAAAAATAAACCATAAACTAAAATTTGACAACTTCACAGTGAACAGACTTTTTTTGGGGGGGGGGCAAGCCTGAATGTGTACACAGGCCTTCTCTGGATAAGCTGTTGCAGCAGCTCTGGTGCAAGGGGGAGCAGGCAAGGGGTGACATAACTGGGCTTCTGAGCCCCACGGGGTGCCGCAGAAAGAATGTTTATTCAGACTTCTTATTAGGCAAGCACTTAACCATGACACAGCATGAATATGGCTTGACAGGCTCCTCTCCTTCACAGAGTCATTGAGAACCAGATTACTCTGACAAACTTGACTCAGGATGACATGAAGAATCCTCGAGAGCTGAAGAACCTGTGAGTCCCTTGGCTGCTTGGTGCTCCAGTTGGGGGGTCTGTGAGGAGGCCAAGGAGGCGGCTGGAAGTGTGTGGTTGGGGAGGGTTCTCCTTTGGGCAGAGAGAGTGAGGCGTTTCTGCCACAGCAGAGAGTGTGTAGCTTTGCTTTTGCTTCCCTTCCAGCTCCTGGTCTGCTTCCACCCCACCTCCTTCTGCACCTCCCCCATTTCAGGCAGCTTTGGAGGAAGGGGAAGGAAATGCTTTCCCCCCCAATGCTGAGCAAACAGGAGGAGCCCTGGCGCAGGTGCCCCAGATTCAGGGCAGGTACCTAAGCCTGAGGGTCCCTGAGGTCTCTCTGAAGCACAGGTGGGCTTCAGAGGCGCTTCACTGGAGGCACCTGTTTCTTGGGAATGATGTCAGGGCTGGGTTGCAGAGAGGAGAGAGTGAACAGCCTCACCCTGCCCCATATTCCTACCTGTCTTGGGAAATTTCCTCCCATTGCTGAGGATGAAAATTCCTCTAGTGTCATTTTCTAAGGTGAGGGCAGAGAGCCCCATGGAAGAGCCTCACCCCCCCCACCCCCACACAGCACCATCTGTCCTCTTGCCAGCCCCCCTGACATGCATGGCAAGGACCCTACTATGGCTTCAGGAGCCCCACTGTCAGGAGCACTCTCCACTCCACCCGCCTGCGACTGGCCTGCCTCCATCCTCTGCTCCATCCTGCTGAGGCCAGGGACATTTGGCCATTGCCTCTCCTGAGGTGGCACTGCCTTCCTGG
Organism: Podarcis siculus; assembly: GCA_034642415.1. Classification (NCBI taxonomy): domain Eukaryota; kingdom Metazoa; phylum Chordata; class Lepidosauria; order Squamata; family Lacertidae; genus Podarcis; species Podarcis siculus. Next base: position 6,576,480 of record JAXCMG010000055.1, on the reverse strand, counting down.
GCCCAGAAAGGCATGGAGGTACAGAAGTGTTGCTGCAGCAAAAACAGGCCACTGCAACGGAGACTCTGGGTTTCGTGGGGTGGCGGCTTCCCGGCCAGCTGCGCTCCGACTGACTTTGCTCATTTGTTGCAGAACCATTTCAAGGACGCAGCTGCAGTTCATTGCACCAGACACCTTCAGAGGCAGCCTGAACCTGACGCATGTGTAAGTACCTGGCTCCTCAGCCACAAGCACTTCCCAAGTCCACACCTTTGCATTGCCTCTTCGTGGGGAGGACAGGACTGCTTGGGCTCCTCTGCACTGGGCCTCCATTTCCCCCTCAGGCTGCAAAGGAGCAGCCACCACCAAACTCTTGGGGTTGTTTCTGGGAATTTCAGCCACCTACCTTGTGACTCCCCTTCCACTCCCAATTTCCTTGCTTCGAACATCAGTTGGGATGGGGCCAGGGGAGCTCCTGTTCTTCAGGCTCAGTACTGGAGACTTGCTTAGCAAGTTGTTCTTTTTTGGGATTGTGGTGACATGGATGGAGGCAGCAGGAAACTGCTGGGCAGATGAACTTTGCTATGGTGGAGGTGAAGAAGGGAAGGCAGCCCATCGGCAGGGCTCCCCTCTCAAGAACCTGACTGTCTTCTGCTCCCACTCAGGGTCTCCAGTCATATCTCCTCCCCCTCCTGTGAGGCTTGCAGGAAGCCCCTTCCTCAAATGCAAACCCCTCTCCCCTCTCCAGCACCTTCCGAGGTGCTTCTTTGCCCCAGAAGAGATGGAGGGCAGGTTGATCAGGGGAAAGTCACCAAGAGCGGGCCCCTGGCCCTGAGGGCCCTTTGCCATGGAGACGCCCTGAAGGCCAGCTGTCCAGTTGCCCCATGTGGCCTCCCAGTCTGGTTTGGGCAAATGCTTGACTGAGCCATGGCCAGTCAACAGGCAGGGTGGACCCTGGCTATGGCCAGTTTGCCGAAGCAGGTGTCAGCTCTGTCTTTGGGATGAGGGGCTGCCCCACATATAAGGGATACAGTGGGACAAAGTGTGGCCACCCCACCCCTCATCCAAGAACAGCCCCCTCCCCAAACAAGCTGTTTCTCTCCCACAGACCATGGACATGGAGTGGATGGAGACCCCAGCCTCCTCCTCCCTGACTGCCCCCACCTCCAGCTTTCCTCTCCCTGCCCTCCCCGGCATGTTCGTTGCAGCCCTGGGCTGGGAGGACACTGTTTATCATAGTTAGTGTTAACGTCCCTGTACAACATGGGGATATTGATTTGCTCCCATGCAGCTCATGGACAGCGGCTGGCAGCCCACCCCACCCCACCCCCCAACTTCCTGCCCAGATCCTCTATGGGGCTCAGAGGAACAGGCATTGTTGGCCCTGGGAGATCAGCTGGGGTGGGAGGGGGGCTGAAACTGGCTTCCTGCTCTTTGGGCTTTCCTTCTTAAGATCCTGGCTGAAATGATGGCCATCAGCCTGGAGGGCTTTAACAGGGGACTGGACAAATCCATAGCGGAGAACAAGCTCCCTAGAGCTACTAGTCACAATAGCCATGCTCTGCTTCCACAGTCAGAGGCAGCAAATGCTTCTGAATCCCAGTTGCTGGAAACCACAGAGGGGAGTGTTTGCGTTGCAATCGGGTCCTGCTTGGAGGCTTCTGGCTGGCCACTGTGAGGACAGGAGGCTGGATTAGATGGGCTCCCTTGGCCGGATCCAGCAGGGAGCCTGCAAGGCTCTAAATGGGGGGGGGGGGGGCATTGCTCCCAGGCATCCAAGGTTCAGCCTGAGCCTGTTTCCCAGGTTCTCTCAGCAACGCAATCACTGCAGCAGAGAGAGAGCTGGCCTGCAGTTAACAATTCTTCTGGTGGCGGTACCTGGGGCAGTTTCAGCCAGGAGACCCTGCACCTGTTTAACTTCTGCCTGTCATACACCAGCAGAGACAGGCAGAGGCCCATCCCAAGGCAAACGAGGCTTCTCTTTCTCTCTGTCCCCGTGCAGGAACCTGGCCTACAACCAGCTGCGCTTCCTGTCCTGGAGGCTCTTCCACCACCTCCATCTCCAGGAGCTGTAAGTCTCCTCCCACTGGCCCCTTCTGGATGGGGCATTTGGGAGATCTGTGGTGCTTCAGGGCCAAACCCCTTTCCCACATGCAGTGCCCTCCTGCTGGTGCTACTGAGGTTTTGGGGTCTTTTTCAAGGGGGAAGAGGGGCAGCTCTGCTGATTTGTTCATAGGAAGCATCAGGAGGGAAGCGAGAGACTGTGCTCTGGTGCTTTGCAAGCATCCTGACCTCAAGGTTTCAAGGGCTTAAACACCCTTGTGGCCACTTGAATCATGTTGCTGGAGAGAAACTGAGGCACCCTCCCCTGGGAGTCACTGTTGTCAGTGGTAGCTGGGTGGCCAGCTGAAAAGATGCAATGTGGGGTGGACTCCTGTTCCTTTGGTGGAAAGGAGAATTTCAGCTGGTGTAAAATGCCTGACAAACTCCTTTTTAGCAGGGGATTGCAGTTCCTTCCAAATTTACAATTCTATGATTCCTACACCTGCAGAAGGAAGCGCCCTCCCTCCTGCAGCTGCTCCCACCCTATCCATGTCTCTGCAAGGGCTGCAGCTGTGAATCTCTCCAGGCCAAGTCATTCGCCAACTCCCTTCTGGCGGTGCCCTTGCTTTCTTCTGGCTTCATTAATTTGGAATAATGACCCCAAGTTCTGTCCTGTCCCATGATGCAGTTCTGAAGATCCACTTCATGTTAAGAGGAGAGGGGAGAGGAAGCTGACTTTTTGTCCTCCTATTTCTGGCTAGGATAAAACAGCTCTTGCAACAGGACCAGGGGGCACTCATGCTGTGTTTTTAAACCTCCCCAAAGGGCTAGAAACTGGTGGGGTCTTTTTGTTTCTTAATGAGGAAACGGATGCTCTTGGGATGGCCACACCTCCTCTTCAAAGTTTTCTGCAGGGTTTGGTAGAGCTTGTCATTCAGAGTTTGGGGCCACTGCCTGAGTCTGAACTGCCTGTGACCTCTCCCCTTTCTTCCCCCCCACCACAGGGTGCTGATCGGGAACCCTCTCCAGTGCACCTGCCGCCTCCGGTGGCTGCAGGTGTGGCAGGAGAGCAGGCAGGCCGAGTCCTTGGGCAACCAGTCCCTTCACTGTGTGGCAGAGGGCGAGAAGGTGATCCCTGTGGCTAACATGACCATTGCAGGCTGTGGTGAGTGAATAAGGAGCTGTGAGGGGCCCTCTCTGCCATCTCCCATGGCCCCTGTTTTGTGCCACATCTGGGGGCCCGTCTGAGCCACCAGGCAGCTTCCTCCCTGGGGCAGGATGTTGCCGGCCAGAGCCTGCCTTCAGCCACCTCTGCTCTGTCCCTTCTCTTGGGGTAGAATTCCCGAGGGTCTGGATTGAGTACAACCAGGAGCCCTTGGGAGAGGGAGAGAGCGTCACTCTGACCTGCAACTTCACTGGAGAGCCATGGCCAGATGTGCGCTGGTTGCTGCCGAACGTCTGGATGGACCTTCCTCCCCGCATCACCCAGGCAAGTACCAACCTGGATGGGCAAGTGGCCTTGTCCCCAGAGGCCACCGTGTGCCAGGGAGGAGAACAGGAATTGGGGGTGCCTCTTATTCCAGTGCTGGTTGGGCCTTTGAAGCACCACAAGAAAGAGATGGAAATAACTGGGGGGACAGGGGCTAAACAGGCAAAGTCCAGTCCATGACTGACTGACCTCCTCAAGGAAGATGATTATCCCTCAGTCACTCCAAGCTTTATAGCAGGGCTTGGAGGGCAGGTACTGGGGGGGACTGTAGTGTGTGACCACCCTTTCTCTATCCAACTTCATTGGTTCAGCCACATGTTCAATGCGAGAATCTCATCTGTCCATGCAGAAGTCTGAGTCTGAACTCCAGCTGCAGATCTGGAACGTCTCCTCTGACTTCAACCTCCAGAATATCACCTGCCAGGCAGAGAACGAAGCTGGACTTGCAGAGGATGTGGCCCAGCTGAATGTGACGTGTAAGAGAGTTCATCTGTCTCCTGCAGCCTTCTTGGTCTTTTCCCTCTGGGAGGGGCCTCCCTCCCAGGCTGAGTGGGTGTCCAGCACCAGCTGCCCTTCCAGGGGAGGGGGGGCTGGTGGCTCTAGGGCCATTTCTAGGGCGCATCCAGCCAGCCTGGAGAAGGGCCTGCTGGTCTGAGGGCCCCTTTGAGACTCAAAGGGCTATTTCTGGCTGCTGGGGTCTGACAGAGAATTGGCTCCTAGGGCAGGGTACGTGTGGCCACCTTGAAACATGCAGCAGAATGAGGTGCCTTTCTTGTTCCAGGCTAAGTCTTGGAGGGGAGTGACTTTTTAAAATGTTCCCCTACATGAAAAGCTCTTTGCAATTGGAGAAAGCAGACATAAGAATGTTATGGGGCTCTTGCAGGGAGCTTCATGCAAATGAGAGGTCAAAATAAATAAATGATATGGCCTGGGGGACACACACACACACAGAGAGTGTAACAATCCTTTTTTTTAAAAAAAAATCAAGAACAAAACAGAAAAACAAAACATAAAATGTCACTGGGCTGATCCCATAATTCTGGCTTAACTCTTCATCCAGCAGTTAGATCTGGGTTTAAGGGACTTCCAGGTAGGAGGGATCCTGCTCATACAGACACAAAAATATTGCCAGCATCAAAACGTCAGACCACATTCTCTCCCCCTCCATCCCCATTCAATCCAATATGTGCTGTTGCTGTGGCTTCCAATCCCCACGCACGAGGCCCGGTTGACCCATTTGCAATATTAAGCCCCCCGCCTGGAAGCCCCTCCCCCCGCGGTCCCAGGAGAGGAGATGGGCACAGTGGCTGCTCCCACTTCAGAGGCTCTGGCCCCCCCCCCCCCGCTGTCTCCCCAGTTGCCGCCGTGATTGTTGAGGTGGGCTCCGTCCTGCGGCAGTTCCACAAGGACTGCATCCCCTTCATTGTGAACGGCAACCCTACGCCCCACATCTGGTGGCAGCTGGACGGCGAAGCCCTGCATGAGAATGACTTCATGTACACCATCTTCTTCCACGAGGAGAAGAACACCACAAAGGTCCATGGGTGCCTGAACTTCGACAACCCCACGCACGTCTCCAATGGCAACTACACACTGCTGGTGCGCAATGAGCTGGGCAACGACTCCTGCACCACCTACCAGCACTTCATGGACCCCCCTGGGGTGGGCATTCGTCCAGAGGATCCCATTCCTGGTACGGGGCTCTCTCCTGTGAGGTGACCCCAAAGCTTGCCTTAAAACCAGGAGGAGGAGGAGGAGGTGGAAGGGCCTGCTGTGCAGCTGAAGTCGGCTCCTGGCTGCTGCACTGGCTTTGGAGAAAAGATCCTTCTTTTGGTTTGGATGGGGGAAATGGGGCAGGAACACCCATGGCGGGCATGGGGCTCAGCCACACCAGCTCCCTCACTCCTCAACTGTGCTTGTGGGTCACCAAGGGGTGGGGTGTCTGCAACTGTGGCCTCCAGAGGCTAACTGAGGTCTCCCTCCTCTTATTTCTTTTTACTGCTGCCTTAGTCTCCCTATCGCCAGTGGGTGAGTATTTGGGAAGAATGTGCAGGTCCCTTTGCAACAGGGCTGGGGGGAGAAGGGGGTGGGGGGAGGACACCTACCTCAGCATGAGAAATGAGCCACTGAGCTGCAGCTTTGGAGTTCAGGAGCGGCAAAACTGTCTTTGTGCCTTGTCTCATCCCATCTTAGCCAGGGGGCATCTGTGCCAGGAGAGGCAGACCCCAAGGAGGCCCCTGACAGATGTGGGGCCATCTGGGTTGCATCCTGGCGGCCTCCATGTGAAGTCTGAGCAAACGGCCTAACCTCCCTCTCCTGCTTCTTCTTTTGCACCCAGGAAAAGGTGACATGAACAGCACGGAGCGTGGAGGGCCAGTGGAGACTCCTGAGGAGCACACCATTGGGGTGAGGCCTGGGGACCAGCTGTGTGGGGCGAGTGGGCACAGGTCTGGGCTTACATAAGTGATGATGGAGCCATGGCTACAGAGCAGCCCGTCCAGCTTTGCCGGTTGGGCACATGGATCTCACCCAGGGCTTCATATGAGCCAATCAGGCCAGGTGGGGACCTGCGCAGCCGAGAACATTTGAGCTGACGTTAAAGGAAGGCATGCCTTTGAGCATGTGCAAAGTGACAACAAAGCAGGCCACAGGCAGGAGTTCCTGGACACAGGACGGACATTGCCCGGCTCTGGTGTGCTGTCAGCTCTGCCTGCTCCTTTGGACCTTGAGGCCAGACGGCCATTGAAGGGCTTTTTCGCAGCTCCTCACATCTGACCCACTGGCAGGGAGAGGGCTGCTCGTGCACCCGGTTTCCTGCACCTGGTTGGCCACTGGTTGGATGGACCCTTTGGCTTTTCTGGGGTACTGATGGTTCCCTTGTTCCTCCTCCAGATCTCGGTGGCCGTGGTCCTGGCAGTCTGTGCCTGCCTCTTCCTCTCCATCATGCTGATCATCCTCAACAAGTGTGGGCAGCACTCCAAGTTCGGAATTAACCGTAAGCCCCCCTCAGCCCTCCTCCTGCTCGGCCTCTGAGGTGTGGGTGCCTCCCTCCTCTCCACCCCCTTTGCCAGCTGCTAACGGGGCCAGGGGTCTTGTTCAGCACCCAAACAAAAGGCTTCCATTGTGCCAGTGGAGCCAGGAGGACGGGGCGGTTCTCCTTCCTCTGCGTGACCTGCCTGCCTGTGGCACCTGTGGCTGGGTGTCAGGAGGGCTCACAGTGGGGAAGGGACCCAGAGGAAGCTCTAGGGAGCCATATTGTAAGCACAGGGCTAGCACCTGCTTTCCTCTGGTGCTTTTGGGAAGCCCATGAGGAATGCTTGAAGGGACAGAAGCCCCCTCCCTCCCTCTGCTTATTGTCCTGCAACTGGAGCTCAAAAGATAGACTATCTCTGAAGCTGGAGGTTCCATTGAGCTATTGTGGCTAAATAGATACTAATCAGAGCCCTGCCCTTTGTTATACCAACACCTGGTCTTGGGAACGACAGGGGGAAGCAACCAAATCCTGGGGCGGGTGGATGTTCCCCTACCACTTTCCACAAGAAGCTGTGCTTCTCCCCACCTCCAATTTTGGCCTCTCTGAGATTTCATTGTGGACCTTTCCCAACCACACAGTCTGCAGTGGCTACCTCCATCCTTCCTTGGCCACCTAAATTATTGTGCTGGGGGGAGCAAGGGAGCTGCACCCCGCTTGGGGAATGGAAGGTGGTGGAGGCTGAGCTGCTTCCCTTCATCTCCTCCCCCATTTCATTAGCCTTCCTCTCCCTCCCCCTTTAGGCAGGCATCAGCTGCTAATTCACTGCTGGAATTGATTCAGGCTGTAAATGGGTTTGATCTGCCTGGATCACCCCCAGGGGGGCAGGAATGGCAGAAGGGAGGGGTGGGGAGAGGGGGGGGGCAGAGAAGCAGACACTTGTTGTTGTGCAGCCAGATGTCACAGCAGCAGCAGCATGGGCAGAGCTCAGAGCCCCCGCCCAGTTGGGCTGGCTACCTGCCGGCCGTGGATGGCGGAGGCTGGGTGGATGGGCCTGTGCGTACTGAACTGAGGGTGGGCTGCAAGACCAGCCTCTTCATTGTGCCCCCACCCCCACCGCAGTGCCCCCAGACGGAGAGGGCTGCATTCAGATCACCGGGGTTTGTGTGAGTTTCTGGGTGCTGGTGAAGTGAGCACTGGCTGAAAGAGATACAGATCTAAGGGAAATCAAACGGTGTTGGGTGGGTGGAAGGTTCATCGACAGAATTCCAGCCTGTGGGGGAAAGATGCTCAGCAATAAGGCTTCCCATGATGATGGCTGCCTGCTCTGACCTCCAGCCTCACAGAGGGAAAATCTGCTGGTCACTGAGGCAGGCGTGGGCAGTGTTTGAAATTAGCCAGGTAAAAAGGTAAAGGTAAAGGGACCCCTGACCATTAGGTCCAGTCGTGGCTGACTCTGGGGTTGCAGCGCTCATCTCGCTTTATTGGCCAAGGGAGCCAGCGTACAGCTTCCGGGTCATGTGGCCAGCATGACTAAGCCGCTTCTGGCGAACCAGAGCAGCGCACGGAAATGCCGTTTACCTTCTCGCTGGAGTGGTACCTATTGATCTACTTGCACTTTGACGTGCTTTCGAACTGCTAGGTTGGCAGGAGCAGGGACCGAGCAACGGGAGCTCACTCCGCCGCGGGGATTCGAACCGCTGACCTTCTGATCGGCAAGTCCTAGGCTCTGTGGTTTAGACCACAGCACCACCCACGTCCCTAATTAGCCAGGTACCAGGCGCATTTTGCAACTGGCAACTGGCCTTTTGTGACTGGGTGGAGATGCCCAGCATCTTCAGCTGCCTGGTTGCAGCCAGCGGGTCTGCCGGGCACAGCAGCAGCAAAAGACATAGCAGACCTTCTGATTCACCTGGCAACAAAACAAAACAAAACAAAACAAAACAAAACAAAACAAAACAAAACAAAACAAAACAAAACAAAACAAAACAAAACAAAACAAACATAGTTTTTGCTGCCGCACTGCCAGGTGTTTGGCAGGGTAGAGCAGTAGCAAAAGACACCTATTTGGCTGCCATGCTCCTCTGCGGACCCCCCAATTCACCCTCAGCATCTTTATTTTTTGCTGCAGGGCTGCCTGGTCTGGTAGTGTGGCAGCAAAAAAAGAAAAAAGGCACCTAGACATTTTGTTTTGATGCCCACAACCTAGGTCCCACGAGTCACATGGATCCTAGCATTCCGATCCCAGTTTCTAACACTGGCTATGGGGGGCAGCTTACAAGTGGGGAGAGCTGACAGAGAGTCAGATGCCAGAGAGGCCTGCAGGGTCTTTCTAGGAAGAAAGGCTGGAACTCCATGGTAGGTCCCAAGCTCAATCCCTGCTGGCTTCCCTGCTTGCTGTGGGTCATTGTCAAGAATGCAGAGCAGGATGGAGCCCAGTGGCTTCCTATTGCTCCTTTCTGTGAGGTGGATCTGGTCCCCTATGCTGGAAGAGGAGGCTGCCTCTTTGCACATGCCATTTGGTTGACTCTCCAGGCTTTTCTCTGGCGTTGGAGCCCCCCCCCCCATCCCTGCCAACTCCCCAGCCACCAGCCCTATAGATCTCGAGTCACTTTCTCTCCCCACCTCCCCCCACTCCTGCCAGGCTCCTGCAGCCAGGCATCCTTGCCCTGACGTTGATGAAGATGCATGGGGGGGGAAGGCTTGCTGGTTATGGACCCTCTCACGGTAATTACTGGAGGCTTAAACGCTCCGGTTACTGCTCCCTTGCCAATGCCTCCCACTCAGAGCAGCGAAGGGAGGGGGGAGCAGGAGCAGGAGGGGCTCCTGCTCCTTTTGCCGCCTTGCCTTGAGCATTTCGTGGGCCCGCAGAAGCTGACTACCATCAGGCTAAAAGCATCCAGGAGGCCCACCTGCCCAGCAGCCCAAGAGGCAGGGTGTGCAGGGAGCTTCCCTTGTGTGAAGCCCCCCCCCCCCATGTGCCTTGGTCCCTGGCCTAGGGCTGGAGGGCAGAGGGAGAGGCCTCACTGGTTCCACCCAGGGGGATTTGCTGGGCAAGGTGAGCTCTATCCCAGCACTGATTCCACAGGGAAGACAACTTCCTGCCTGACCTCAGCTGTTACTCTAAAATTTATTGAGCCCCCACCCCCATCCTCCACAAGGGAATTTATGGGCATGCCAAAAGCTTTTTTTATTTTGCTTCTTCTGTGGCACTTGGGATGGTGGGATAAAACTCTGTGTGCACATAGCATTTTTCAGCACAGGAGACCTTCCTCCCCAGGTAGGCACGCTCATTGTTTTTCCAGGCAGAGACCTGAGGTTTTGAACACCCCACCCCATCTGGCCTGCCCTGGGGCGGAAGGTGCCTGTGTCAGAGTCTCATGGCTTCCATCTCACAGGGTCAGCTGTGTTGGCGCAAGAGGATGACCTGGCCATATCCCTGCAGTTCATGAACTGGGGAAGCAGCCCCCTTTCCTCTGCGGAGAGCAAGCTGGACGCCCTCAAGACCAACTTCATCGAGAACCCCCAGTACTTCTGCAATGCCTGTGAGTGCCTGGATTGCTCCATGGATGGAGCAATTCTTCTGCGGGGGTGGGGCCTTTCATGTGGGTATTTCAATGCATAGGCAGATTTTGCTGGAAAGGGGTGGGCCAATGTGGCAATGGAGCGTGTCTAGAATAGGGGAGGAGGCTGCAATGTAAGCCCAGCGGGAGCTGCGGATGTACCCCCAAAGTCCCACTGCAAAGGGATTTAGCCGGTGGAACAAATAGCAGGGCATCCTCATGCCCCCCCCCACTTGACCCTTTAGACAGGCAGCCCTGTCTGCTCTGTCATCCTCTCCTGTGCCAGTGTCTGAGAGCCAGGCCATGGGGAAGGTTAGCCAAGGTGGGATCCTCAGGAGCTCTGCATACCCCATGAGAGTTTCTCTCAGCCTCCCACTTTGGACTCAGAGTTCCCTTTCTCCTCCGCACAGGTGTCCACCACATCAAGCGCAGGGACATCGTCCTGAAGTGGGAGCTGGGAGAGGGAGCCTTTGGCAAAGTCTTCCTGGCTGAGTGCTACAACCTCAGCTCCGTTCAGGAGAAGATGCTGGTGGCCGTCAAGGTGAGCCGAATGGACCCCTGGCCCCCTCCTCGGAGAGGCAAGGCAGGCGAGGGTGGCAGTTCCCCCTAACTTCAGGGCAGGTTTTACAAAGTGTCTGTCCAGTTCCCATGAACTTCAAGCTGGGGTTCCCACCAGCTAAATTGTTCAGGCCTGTGCATCTCTGCCTCGAGAGTGAGATGGTTGTCTCCCCCACTCCCTCCGGCACTGTGCTCTTCCTGCCCTTGCGGCAGAGCCTCCTCTTGCTGCTGCTCCTGTAATGAACCCAGCTCACCTTCCTTCCCCAGACCCTGAAGGAAGCCACAGAGAACGCCCGCCTGGACTTCCAGCGTGAAGCAGAGCTGCTGACAGTCCTGCAGCATGAGCACATCGTCAAGTTCTACGGGGTCTGCACCGACGGGGAGCCCCTCGTCATGGTCTTTGAGTACATGAAGCACGGAGACCTCAACCGCTTCCTCAGGTTGGCTGACTGCAGGGAGGGAGCACTGGGCTGGCAAGGCCAGAGGGAGGGGGCCAGACCCTGCTGGACGTGGTGGCAGCTTCTGTGTTCTTGTTTCATTTCATAAGAATAAGAATAAGAATAATTTATTACTTATACCCCGTCCATCTGGCTGGGTTTCCCCAGCCATTTTGTTTATAGCACAAGTTTCCAATGCCCATCAGCAATACTTCTTTCTTTCTTTTTGGCAACATGCAATTTAGGAACAAAACAAACCCATAAAATGTAAGAAGGCAACACGAGCCCAAACTCAAACACTGGTTAAAACAACATTGAAATGAAGCCACAAGCTCCTGATGTCTAAAAGCCACTAGGATGTGTCTTTAAAACCAGGAAGACTGGGAAATTAGAAAGCTTTTTATCCGGCATAAGAAAGACCACAATGTGGGCCCCTCATGGTGGGGCAGGGGCAGTTGATAACTGGCACCACCACTGAGTAGGCGCTCCCTACAGGAGCCCCCTGCCTCCCCTCTTGGGGGACATGTCTCTGCAGATGGTCTTATGGACCAGGCAGGTCTATGGAAGAAGAGACTGACCCACTTAGACTAGCACCAACATTTTGAGATGGGCCCAGAAATAGGCTGGAATGCAGTGCAAATGGCAAAGCACAAGTGTAATAGGGTGATATATTGGTGCCCTTTTTGAGACCTGGCCATTTTTCAGCATCCGGTAGCAGTCCTTCAGCCCACACAGGCCAGAGTGTCCTGGACATGCCAGCTCTTTCTGCCCCTCTCTCTTGGTTCAGCACAAAAGGAGCCTTAGGCTGAGGGAGGGAGAGAAGCTGCCCAGGCGCCTGGGCTGCAATACACCCCAGGCACACAGGATTGCATCCAGCCAAGTCCTGCTCACTGCAGGCCTAGAAATCAACAGGCTGAAGTTATCCACTGATTTCAATGTGTCTGCTCAGTGTAGGACTCTAGAGGCAACCAGGGCTGGTCCACCCATGAGATGAGGGCAGCAGGATCCACAGGGGCACCAGATCCCAATGTGGATCTTTACTGCCCCGTTGTTCCTGATGTAGATATTCCTGCACTCCTTCTTCCCTGGCATGGAGGGAGATGCCATTTGGTGGTTTGCCTCAGGTGCCAGAATGTCTTGGGCCGCCCCAAGCAGCAACAACCCCATGTCTCTCTCTTGCACAAGTGCGCACACTCCCTCACAGTCCAGGGTCAAGTGTCCACGGATGAGCCAAGAGCTTAGATAACCCACAGACCCGCCCGCCCCAGCTGGTGAGCCAGAAGCTTGTGCGATGTCAACAGTTGCCTGAGCTTTGCAGCAGCTGCCCCAAGGATGCTGGACGCGCAGTCCAGCTTTGCCACCTTTGCTCCAAGTGCACCTTGCACAGAGACTGGCACCTGCTTGGTGTGCACCTGGACTGGGCAGAGGTGCCTCTTCCGCCTCCTCCCAGACGCCCCTGCAAAAGAGACTTTCCGTCCCTCTTCCTTTTGTTGTTGTTGCTGCTGCTGCACTGAAATGTCCCAGCCTGATCCTCTTCTCAGAGCCACCCCCACCTCCCCGAATGCCGCCTCCCCCTCCCCCTCCCCCACTCCATTACTGCAGCAGCAGCTTAGACATCCCCCTCCCCCAGCTAATGCAATCTTCCCTTGCAATATTGATTAGATTAGCTGTCTGAGAGGCTCAAATTGAGGGGGATTGGCCATCAGCTGGAATAAGCAGAGTCTCTTTCGATTGGCCCCCCAGGTATTGCCAATAGACAGGAGCTGCCAACGGCCCCGATTAGCATCCCCAGGACAGGCTCAGAGACGCACGGATGGGGCGCTTATGGTTATGAGACTTGGCATTAATGGCTGCGCTTTACGGGAGACCTGGGCTCCTTGCCGCAGCCACTTCACCCGCCATTGTCTGCCAGGCTTAGCGTCAAGTGAGGAAAGGGCAAGACCACCTTGGGGCACGGGGATCAACCCTCTTTAGGGGAGCCCTGCCCTCCACCTTCATGCCCGGCCCCTGGTGGGCTTCCCGGGGGGGGGGGCTCCTGGCTGGCTAGTGGCTGGGGAACAAGGAGCTGGGAGAGGGGCCCCTTTTGGTCTGGTCTCCTCCTCTCCAGGGTGAGCGTGAGCCTCCTGGTGCACAGGGGAACCCATTTGCCACCCTCTTGCCCACCTCCCATTCTCTCCAGGGTCACCAAGGGCCCATTTGCACAGGCAGCAGGTGCAGCCACATGCTGGAGAGTAAGGCGCTTAACGGAAATGCTGGCAACTTCACCTGGCTGCCTCTGGTCACTTCAGACATGTAGCCCACAAGCCAGGAAACTAAACTGAGGTTCACTTTTAGTGCTGTACAACCAAATCTGCATTGAGGAATGAACTCTGTGCATGCCCCATGTCCAAGCAGCCGCTAAGGTTCTACCCAGTGTGGGTGTGATCCACTGCCTTGGCATTTGACCCTCCTTCCCTGCAGGTCCCACGGACCTGATGCCAAGATCCTGGACAATGGGAACGGACAGTCCTTTGGCCAGCTGAACCTTGGCCAGATGCTGCAGGTGGCCACTCAGATCGCCTCCGGGATGGTCTACTTAGCCTCCCTGCACTTTGTCCACCGGGACCTGGCAACGCGGAACTGCCTGGTGGGCCACAACCTGGTGGTGAAGATTGGGGACTTTGGCATGTCCAGGGACATCTACAGCACCGACTACTACCGGGTAAGTGTGGAAGGGAAACGGTCTTTGAGGGCCAGTCACCCTCCCTCTGCAGCCTATGCTAGAGTCTCCTCTGCCAGGCAGGGGCCTTTCCATTCCAGATCCTGCCGCTTTGTCTTCCTCCTCCTCTGACTTGCATCCTCGGCTTCCACTCTGCAAATCCCTCCCTTCCACCCCCTCTTCTCTTAGGAGGCCCCTGCAGAGAGGCTGTTTCTCTGCCTGAGGTCTCCCCAGCAGCAGCAGCAGCAGCAGCGGCAGCAGGCTCAGTGGGGTCATGGCTCATCCACTCTGGCGCTGGACATGGTGAAGATAGTGAAGGCCAGAGCTCGCCAGCAGGAAACACACATACACGGTTTTCTTCCTGGCTGGCTCAAGTTGGTCCCCTCCCAGGGGCTCCCAGGGGCTCCTGACCACTTTTCCCTCAAGGGCTCTGAAGGGATTCACCTCCCTGACAGGCCCGGAGTCCAAAGGGGCCACTCCCAATTATCTTTTTCCCTTTTAGCTTCTGCCCTGGACCCCTATTCATTTTTAATGGGGCCTACAATGGAAAAAAACCTTGGAGCACTTAGCCAGTGAAAGATGGGAGGCCTGGCAGGCGGGGGGGGGGGGGAGAGCTGCCATTAAACGGTTAATTAAAAGCGGGGTGGAGTGGGGGGAGAAGAGCAGTTGTGGGGAAAGTCTGAGCAGGAAGGAGACTGGAAAGTTCCTGGCTTCCCTATGCCTGGAGAAGCCGAGTAGCAAAGGCTTCCCCTTAAGTGCACTTACAGGAACTCTCCGAAGTCGGGACTGAGTGTTTGAGACGGGACCTCTCCGCAAAGGCCGGGCCCAGTACGGACTCCTGGCAGCAAGGGAGGGAGGGTTCTCCACCATCCATTTGCAAGGAAGTGGGGAGGCTCTTCCAGCAGGCGAGGTCCATGGTGGACCTGGGAGGGGATCTCTCTCCTTTGGCTATCCAGAAAGAGCTGCCTGCCTGGAAGTAGCCAGCCCAACGGTTCAGCAGAGTGAGACAACTACCTAGCTCAAGCAGCTGGCTCTGGCCACCCCTCCTTGGCTGCTGCTCCTCTTAAGCCCCCCACCCCAGCCATTGCCTTCTGCGGAAGGGGGCTACGTGTGCCTCACAGCCTGCCCTGCCCCATCTCCCACAAGCTAGACGGCTGCTGCTACCGTTCCTGGAGCTCAGGCTCACCTGCCTGTCCCGCCAGTTTCTGGATGCAGAATAGGGGAGGGGGTGGCCATCTTGTCCTTTGCTCAGGTAGCCCAGTGGCTTGGCCTGGCCCTTCAAGAGAGCTGACAGTTGGCATTGCTCACAAACTGCACCTGGCGGATGATGGCCTGCCTGCTTTCTGCTCCAGACTTCTGCTAAGATACAACGGATTGGATGGGGTGGGGGGCTCACTTGTGCCTTCCTCACAGTCCCAGCTCCTCCTCTTTGTCCTCAATATCTCCCTTTCATTTTCTCCCTCCTGCTGACCCTCTGCCCATTTTGCCTCCTGCACAGGTTGGGGGCCGGACAATGCTGCCCATCCGCTGGATGCCCCCAGAGAGCATCCTGTACCGGAAATTCACAACGGAGAGTGACATCTGGAGCTTCGGGGTGGTCCTCTGGGAGATTTTCACCTATGGGAAGCAGCCCTGGTACCAACTCTCCAACACGGAGGTAAAGGGTGGGGCGGAGGAAGAGTCATGCAGGCAGAGAGAGCCGTGTGTGTGTGTGTGTGTGTGTGTGTGTGTGTGTGTGTGTGTGTGTGTGTAGAGCTAGCCTCATCTTTTCAAAGATGCTTTTCAAGGACAGAGGTGTTGGATGGATTTAGATGAGTAGGAGAGGATATTTTATTTAGCAATTATCCTCCCTCACTTGTGTGCAAATGCAAATATCTATTTCAGCAGAGCTAAAAATCATCATCTGTACGTAGCTTATCTCTAGAAGCTATTAGGACAAGGTTGCACAACCTTCTAGAACAATTATGATATCCAAGCATGCTTTTGGCAGACTTGGATTATCTTCTCTCTGTTTTATGTTTCCCTTTTAACAAAGAAATCACTCCCAGATGGTTTAGCAAACAAGAAAAACACAAAGTTTACTCACATCAAATGCCAGGATTCAACAGATACAGTGATAAAAATTAGGCAGACAATAATCCTTGAATCCATAGTCCAGTTCAAAAGGAAGATTGGTGTCTGGAGGAGAGCAAAATGCAGTTAGGAAAAAGTGTACAGTATAGGGAACCATGGTCTTTTTCCCACCACCAGCTTTGCAGTTATGACATCATAGAGTCCCCTCTATAGTTCTGAAACAGGTTCTGAAACTCCGTACTGTCATTGCCCTGTTTGTGACTGTCTAGCAATCATGCATTTGTGATTTCAGCTGCACCCCCTCCCATAAGAGGGAGGGAGGAATCTGTGTCTCCTCCCTGCCAGCCCTGTGAGCCACCTCTGAAATCTGAGGAGCCAAAACACAGCACACAGGTCAGGCTAGGAAGACCCACAGATTAATTCAGGTCCAGAGGATTTCAAGCATATTGGTAAACCTGGAAGCCTTTTAGCAGAGCTAACAGCCCATCTCCCACCCACCCCAAGAGTCCAGGGCCTTCTCACTTGGGCACCCAGTTTAAGTTCCAACGGCCTTCAGTGGGGCATCCTAATTTGCCCATCTGTGGGCATTGGCTGAGCAAGCTGAGAAGTTCCTTTCATTTTGGACAGGAAGAAACGGAGGCAGAGCCCAGCGAGAGCAGAGAAGGCAGTCATGTCTCTCTCAGGGGCAAATGCCTGAATTTCACCTTCCATTTCTCCCCCTTCTCCTCCCCCCCCACCCCAGGCTATTGAATGCATCACCCAGGGGCGTGAGCTGGAGAGACCCCGGACGTGCCCCTCGGAGGTCTACGACATCATGCAGAGCTGCTGGCAGAGAGAGCCGCAGCAGCGGCAGAGCATGAAGGACATCCACAGCCAGCTGCAGACCCTGGTCAAGGCGCCCCCTGTCTACCTGGATGTCCTCAGCTAAGGCTGGGGCGGGGCGGGAGGAGCGTGAAGGAGGGAGAGGTGGGCAGGCGGGTGCCAGCTTCTCTGCACCGCCCCAGCGCCCACCAAGAGTTGCACGCCATAAACCCTGGAGACCCCGCTGCCATGGCTGGCTGCTGGATGGTGCTGGTGAAAGCTCTCCCCGTGTCTCCCCCCGCCCAGCCCCTCTATACCTGGCAGAGGAGCGAAAGGCAAGGCAGCAGGTTCCCCATCCACTAAAAGGGCCTCTTCCTTTGGGGGTCCCTAAAATGCCTGCAGAAGCCAAGAGGTGGAGCTGCGTTTTCCTCTGGAGGCTGATGCCCCTTTCAGGCTTTTGCTCTGGTACTGGACAGACAACAAGATGCCCAGTTTGAAGGATGGGCACATGGGAGGCGCCAGGTCCCCCTCTGTGTTGGGAGAAGGAGGATGGCTCAGCGCCTGGTGTCTCCTGGGACTGGACCTCCCAACCGCTTCCCTCCCTCGACTCACACCAGGATGACAAGGGGGGGGCTGTATTTATTCCACAACATGTTGGGGTTGGGATGGGGTGAAGAAACTGTTGCCGCTGCTGCTAAGAAATAGCTTATTTATTGTCCTAAGCGTTAGATTTTCATTATAAAAATAGCTTCTGCAGGGGGTAGGGGAGGGGGGAAAGTGGGGGCCCCTGGGAATTAAAAAGCTTCATGAAGTGGGGTGTGTTTCCTGAGATGTGGGGGGGCAGAGGAGTGGCTTCCCAATTAGGGGGTTAGAGACTAAGCCTGGGTGAAGGAAGGCCAAGTCCTGCCTGCTGGTCTCTTGCTTGGTACTGAATTCTGAACCATCTGGGCTGAAGCCAGAAGCAGGGAGCTGACTCTTCTCAGGTGGGGCTCTTGGAGCTCCCAGGCCTCCTTGCTCAGTTGGGGGGCTGCTTCTCTGCAGATGGAAGGTGGTCTCCCTGCAGGTGAGCCGCTAAAGAGAGGCAGGCAGAGGAGGAGATGGAAAACGGAGAGCCGAGCAGGGCCTCATCCATCCAGGGCGTGAGCGACTCTGGGGAGCAAGCCTGAGGCTCAGAATGCCATTTCACTCCCCAGAGACACAATGCAAGACAATTGCTTCCCCTTGTGTCAATTGGGGGGGGGCTTGCCCTAACCCCTCCCCCAGCTAACCAGATTTCAGTCTGGATTCGTACCAGAGGGGTCTCTCTGACACCCCTTTGCCGCTGACCTTAGTCCTGCCAGGGCTTTTGATTTGGCCCATGGGTCTCTTCTGAGAGAGCCATGCCCACCTGGCACCAGGTGATTGACCATGGGAGGTTGGCACTTTGGGACCCAGCCTGTTTCATGGTTTCACTGGGCAGCATCCATGTGCTGAGCCCCCCCCCCCGGGTGCTAGTGGCCTTTCCGCTCGACTGGACCCCTCCCCACTCAGCCCGGCTTGCGCAAGTCCACCACAGGCTGTGGCCCTTCATCTGTGGGCAGGGGAGCCTCTCCCTCTCGGAAGGCTGCCTGTCACATTCTGAAGCAGATGCTGAGAATATACTGCGCTGAATAATGAAATAAAGTCTCCTGTCTGACTGACTCAAATCCCTCGGGCCAGACGTGTCTTTCTTCTGAGTTGCTCACTATGCTTCCTCGGCTGCTGGCCTGCGCATCTCCAGGCTGCCGGGGTCTGCACAGTGCACAATATGTGGGTGTTAAAAGGGGGCTGCCCACTTGACTGTGTGTGTGTCTCTTTGCCTTCCGCCTTGCCCTTCAGTCGCACTCTCCACCATCTTCTTCCACATTGCTTATTTGCACGCCACCTTTCCCTGGTTGAATCCATGCTCAAGGCAGCTTGCAACAAGAGAAGATTTGCATCCTTACAAAGATAAATCTTGCACTACATAACTTTTTGGTTAACCTAAGATAGTAGCTTGGGATGAGGACTTATGTTATCCAGGTGGCAAGAGGAAAAAAGGAAAAAGGTTTCGAAAATATATCAAAAGTAGTCATAAGCAATAAATAAAAAATTTTAAAAATGTACATAACAAAATTAAACAACCTCTATGTAAGTCATAGTCGGGACACGGGTGGCGCTGTGGGTTAAACCACAGAGCCTAGGGCTTGCCGATCAGAAGGTCGGCAGTTCGAATCCCCACGACGGGGTGAGCTCCTGTTGCTAGGTCCCTGCTCCTGCCAACCTAGCAGTTCGAAAGCTTGTCAAAGTGCAAGTAGATAAATAGGTACCGCTCTGGCGGGAAGGTAAATGGCGTTTCTGTGCACTGCACTGGTTCGCCAGAAGCGGCTTAGTCATGCTGGCCACATGACCCGGAAGCTGTACGCCGGCTCCCTCGGCCAGTAAAGCGAGATGAGCGCCACAACCCCAGAGTTGCTCACGACTGGACCTCATGGTCAGGGGTCCCTTTACCTTTACCTTTATGTAAGTCATAATAAGATCTAAAATAAATGTTTAAAATATAGAACTATCTCATCAAAACCGATATTATCCAAGAGCACCCAAAGGGAGCTGGGATGATCCAGAAGGGTGCTGGGTCCCATGACTGCAAGCAGGCTGAAGACAGAGGGGCTTCCCGGGCCAAACAAAGTGTCCCCCCCACCCCACTATAGAGAGCCCTCTTCTCTTCTCTACCCCTCCAGGGTAGATCAAAGCGCTGCTGAGAGAGATTTTTGTGAAACCCAGTTCCCCTGTTGCACCTGGAGAGAGCTCAGGAGGGGGCCTGGCTTACTGGTCCTGAAGGGGGTGCAGAGCATGAACAGAAAGGCCAAGGAAATGCCATACCCCAAAGGGGGGGGGGATGGGTGGGAAATGGCAGACATGGGGTCTCTGGGTCTCAACCGCATCTTGCAAGAAACATCATATTATTCAGAAATTGGAAATCAGGGTGGATGGAGATCTTCTCTCATTATTTCCCCCTGTGGTGTGATCCTGGCACACCTCCACCTCAAGCGTCATTTGCAATGGGAAGGAAGGGGCCACAGACAAGCAGAGAAACGAAGGGCCTTTTCCTCCTTAGTGGGGGCTCCTGCTGCGCTGTGGAGGGAGCTCACATTAAGATTTGAGGGGGAGTGGTCCAGCCTGTGACTGGCTTCATTTGCACATATTGATTCCTGCATTGCAGGGGGGCTGGACTAGATGGCCCTCAGGTTCCCTTCCAACTCTAAAGTTCTATGATTCTGTGATTCGGATCTGGATCCAAAGGGGCCAGGGACCCACAGAGGCCAACACCTAGACACCTCCCGCCCCCTGCTCTGGCTGTACCAGACTCTGCCACCTGCTCAGATCCCACAGCACGAGACTCCAGCCCCTGGCCTGGCCTGATGCTGCAGGAAGGAAGGTCATGCTTAGACTGAGCCAAGAGCAGCTGGGTCTCCAAATGTGTGAACTGAAGGGGAGGGAAGGAAGGAAGGAGAGAGAGAGAGAGAAAGAAAGAGAGAGAGCTAGAGGACAAGGGCCTATTTATTTATTTATTTATCTATTTGTTTGTCTATTTCATTGCATTTATATTCCATCTTTTTCTCCAAGCAGCTCAAAGTGGCACACATGGCTCCCCCTCCTCACTTAATCTCTACAACAACCTGTGACAGACCCTCCAAGTGTTCCTATTTTCCAGGGACAGTCCTGGATTTATAGAAGCCGTCCCAGTTTCTGATTTGATCCCAGAATGTCCTGCTTTTCCTTAGGACATCCCTATTTTCATCAGAGAAATGTTGGAGAGTATGGAGTTATGCAACCCTTGAGCCAGGGAAATAAGTAACTATACAAGCTTTAGAAGGCATCTGAAGGCAGCCCTGGTTAATTTTATTATGTTTTTATATATGTTGGAAGCTGCCCAGACTGGCAGGTGGGGTATTATTATTATTATTATTATTATTATTATTATTATTATTATTATTATTGAATAGAATGTCCCTATTGTCATCAGAGAAATGTTGGAGGGTATGCTGTGAGAAAGGTTAGGCTGAGTGGCATTGATCAGCCCCCAAGGCCAAGTGGGGGGAGTGAACCCTGATCTCTCCCAGGTCTTAATCCAACACTTCAACCGCTACACCACACTGGCTCTCAGAGGAGAACCTCTGCTTTGTATGGAACAAGGCAAGCCAAGTTGCCCATGAGCACAGAAGCCCTGCCAGCAGTCATGTGGCCGCAGGTCAGAAGGTGTTGCCACTTGCCCTGACCCCACAACAACCCTGGGCAAGTTGGGACTGTGGAGTCCTGCCCAGTCCCATCCTGGGGGCTCCCCATGTTTTCTGTCAGCCACAAGAAGCTACTGGGGGGAGGAGGGGATTGTGATGGGGCACAAAAGACCTTGATAAAGGAGAGGGCCCCTTATAGCGGCCCAGATGGCAACAGCCCCTCTCCCACCCCAGCCACCACAAGCTCCTGCACTGAGCCTCTGCTTGGAAGTGGGGCTCCCAGCACCCCACCAGGGAGGGAGCCTTCCCTGTTCCTCTGCCAGGCACAGTGTCACCCTGCTGTCTTCTTCAATAAAAGCTCCTTTGCCTCCTGCCCGGCTAATCACATTACTTGCAAACTCTTTGTGCAAGAGGTTTGGTGGCTCATCATCGCTTGAGTCCTTCAATCATGATTTCAGAGCCGACTCAGAAAGGGGCCCTCGCCTGCTCCCTCTTTAAGAGCTCATCTGGGATGACAGGACGAGTTATCAACAGCAGAGAGCAAGCAGAAGGCTGCCTCCCCTCACCCCCCACCACACACCTTCATTGAATCAAGCACCTTATCAGATCCCCCCTAATCACATCTGCAAGGTAATGGGGATGCTCTCGGCCGGCTGGGCTAATGGTAGCCCAGGGACTAGGCTGTAATGGGACTGGATTGATCTGATCTGGGTAATGAAGGAGTTGTGGCAATGCTGCTTCCAGCAGTCCAAGATAAAGGGGCAGAAAGAAGTGTGTGGCTAGTCCTGCTGGAAGGAGGGGTCTCCTTCCTCCCCCCTGCCAGGACAACCCTCTTCAACAGACTCAGTTCAGTTAAGGGGCTGGAACAGCAGGGTGACTCGCCAAGACTGGGGGCTTCCGGGTGGGGGCTAAATAATATCACCACATGGGCAATCCAGCTGTTACAAATGGGTAATTGGCACCTGTTGTTTTTTTACGTAAGATTTTCTACAGAAAGGGTAAGTTTGGATGAAATGAGACGGCGGAGAGATTCAGGCTGACATTTTGATGCCAGTGATGTCATGTGGGCACTGCAAAAAGTGAAGAAGCCTTGTCGGCCTGAGCATCACTGGCCCCACAAGCAGCACCTACCTGGGAGGACCTTGTGTCAAAGGCAAGGGGCAGCCCTGTCCTGGGAGAAAGGATGGCCTACGTTGGCTGGAGCCTGGCCGTCAAAGCCCTGCAGCTGGTGAAACTGAGGCACAGAGGAACTAAGGCAGGAACTTGCCTGCAGCTCCACCTTTGGGTTGATTCACTAAACATGGGGGCAGGTGACTAAAGCCTTGAGCCATAGAACAGCTTTGTGGTTTTGGCAACCTGCAATGGAGTCAGCCCAAGGAAGGTATTGCTATGAAGGTTGCCCACCATCCCAAATCTTGCAAAAGCAAAATTCCTGGGGGTCTCAGGTGCTCACCCAGGGTCATGTTCCTGTTGGGAATTTGGGCACGTCAAAGACTGTAGTGTTTTAAGATGTATGGTTTATTTTACACTTATATACACCCAGGTCTAGGTGGAGGAAGAGAGTTCACAGCATTACATCTCAAGAGGGACTCGTTCCTCCCAGCAGCGCAGCACTAGAGTCCAAGGCAACCTGCATGCCACCTCTGTGCCTCAGCCTGCCAGGATGGCTCTGGCCAGCATGGCCTCTGCCTCCACTCCTGGCACCTCCCTTCTCCTTCCCAAGAACCTTTGCCAAGTGCCTGCGCACCTTCCCCAAACCTCTCTTTTAAGAGGGACACCTTTTTCCTGTGTCACACCATGCCCCCCATCACCTTGGGAACCTCCCAAATATCCTGTCTCTGTTTTGCATTGCCAATGGCCTTCAGTGGCCCAGTGTCTGGCTCCCCATTGTTTCTCAGTAGCTCCGCACCGAACTAGATTGGCCAGGCAGGTTTGCATAAACTAACCCTGGAATTTCTTGTCTGGCACAGTTCTGCAGTTTATATTTTCCATTCATATCCCAAATATTAGCCAAATACTACCATTTATTAATTTCTACCATTCACTGACAGACAGTTCAGTGTTGTCTCACTTGGTCTGCCAGCCTGAGGGCCTCCCTGCCAGAGATGCTCCAAGGTCATTCAGTCAGACCTCCTGCCAAAACTGCTGTTGGCCAGGCAAATGTCAGGCAGGAAATGTGCACAATTTATTCCAAGTGCAGAATTTGGGGTTTTCCACCCTGCAGCCGGAGAGTCGGAGATCAGCAGCATCAGGGAGCAGGGCAGAATTGGGGAGAGACCCTGAATCCCTGGGAGCCTTTAGGGGAGGGGCATGCCGTGGTCACCCCAGCCCCATCTGCCTCTTGGGGTCCAGGGTTCTGACCCACTCATTGCCCACAAAGCCCCTGCTCCCTACCATAGTCAACCCTACTCTCTCTCCACCCCCCTTCTGCTGTGAGCATCTGTTTCAGGGCAGACTGAAATACCCAGGAAACTTGACTCAGCCCAGGGGAGCAGCTCTCAAGCTTCCCTGCCATGGGCAGCCAGGGCCGGAACAAATCTTTTTCTCTGGAAGTCCCATCTCTGCCACCCCCACCCCTGAATCTGTGCGGCAAAGAGTCAGCGATGGATGAGCCTAGGGTGGGGTCAAGTTTCCGAGATCATCTCTTCACGCTTGCGATGTTGATAGATGACACTCAAACCTCAGAGGCGGCTGCAGATGCCAAAGGAGCTGTGAGCCTCTGCCAAATGGGATCAAGTGGAAATCAAAAGGAGATGCCCTCTCGGAGCCCCCTTGAACACGCATGGAGAGGGAGAGGAGGCAGTGGTGTGCAGGGGAGATATCACCACTCATGGATATTGATAGGAAGGAGCAGCCAGAGATCAGCTCCAAGGGAGGAAGGCGGCAGCACTGGAGAAACCGCAATAGAAAGAAATGCCTTTTTCGGCCTTCTTAGAATCATAGAATTGCAGAGTTCGAAGGGACCCAGAGGATCATTGAGTTCAACCCCCCACAATGCAGGAATCTAAACTAAAGCATCCATGGCAGATGGCCATCCAACCCCTTGGGGGTTATCTTGATTGACAGGTGACCAATGAAGGACTCAACTTTCTGTAAAACACCATCTCTTTCTGTGACATGTTGTGATGTTTGTAATATGCTTTTGGGAGTGGATCATTGTGGGGAAACTGTACTTTTAAAAGAAGCTGCACCCTTTGTCCAGGGCTTCTTCGTCTTTTGCTGTTTTAGAAGTAGAAAGCTTGTTGCCAACCATGAAGACCAGGTGTACTGATCTACCTTGTTTTCATATAACTGGTTGCAGCTTCTTACTTTGCTTTGACTGACAAGGGGACTGTGCAGAACCACGAGTCCCTTGGGCGAGGAGTGGACGGTAGCAGCCACCCCTGCATTCTTTAACATTGTCAACATCCTTCTTAAATTGCAGTGCCCAGAACTGGACACAGTATTCCAGGTGTGGCCTGACCAAGTTAGAATGGCACAGTACTATTACTTTCCTAGATCTGGACACTAGACTTCTGTTGATGCTGCCTAGAATTCATCTTTTTTGCTGCTGCATCACCCTGTGAACTCGTTAAGTTTGTGGTCCACTAAGACCCCTAGAT
Organism: Podarcis siculus; assembly: GCA_034642415.1. Lineage (NCBI taxonomy): Eukaryota > Metazoa > Chordata > Lepidosauria > Squamata > Lacertidae > Podarcis > Podarcis siculus. The sequence goes on along the minus strand of JAXCMG010000055.1, from coordinate 6,552,031 downwards.
CCTTTTCACATGCATTACTGGCCAGATATTCCCCGTCTTAAATTGGTGCAGCTGGTTATTTCTGCCTAAGTGTAGAACCTTACATTTGTCCCTATTAAAATCCAAAAGCCCAGAACGGAGTCGTGACTCAGTGGCAGAGCACCTGCCTTGCAGGCAGAAATTTCCAGGGTTGATCCCAGAATTCCAGAATCATAGAATCATAGGGTTGGAAGGGACCTCAGGGGTCATGTAGCTTAACCCCCTGCAATGCAGGAATCACAGCCAAAGATCCCCTGGCCATCCAGCCTCTATTTTTTAGTTTATTTATTTCATAAAATTTATACACCACTTGATTGTAAACAACGACAACAACCTCAAAGAGGTTTACAAAATGAATTAAACAATAAAATTATTGGTAGTAATGGTTAAGAACAAGTATCTGAAACATCCAGCTATTTAAAAGTGTTTCCCTAGGGTTACCAGACGTCCCCCGATTTGCAAATCTGTCCCCGGGAAATGTGGCAGCGGCAGCCTCAGCAGCCCGGAGTCAGCCTGGTAGCGCAGTTGGCTCTGGCTGGCTTCAGGAGCTGCTTGCTGCCATGGCGCCCGCCATTTTTACTCGCTGGAAGTCCCCATATGATGTATCTTGTGCGCAACACATCATATGGGGACTTCCAGTGAGGAAAAATGGCAGGCAACACAGCTGTGAGCAGCCGCCGCCACTGCCGGTGGTACAGAGGAAAAATGGGGGGGGGGATTAAGGATGATATGTTTTGGATAATATGTCTTGTTTAAATTTTAAATTATTTTTTTTTTTAAAAAAGTGTCCCAGATTCATTGGAAAAAAATCTGGTAACCATATTTTGGAGGCTCTCCTCTCTCCTGTCCTGGGATAGGGGGTCTGTCTCTGGAGGTGGGTCTGGTCCCCCCCCCATCTTCCTGGGGTGCCAGGCCTTGCCCAAGTCATCAAGCCCAGCCACAGATGGTACCAGGAGGCCCAGAGGCCGGAATGGAATGATGAGCGGCCTCCGACAGGGCAGCCAAACATTTCCTCTGGGTCCGCTCTCAGTTGAACCCCAATTATATAACATATGTGGCCTTGACTGCCTATATGTGAGTAGCGGGGGGGGGGGGGCACGGGTCTTATTTTGTAGAGGAGAGTCCCCTGATTGAAGGGCTATCCAACCCAAGTCTGATTTAGATGTTTTTGTGTGGGGCGCTTAGAAGGGAGGCTGCAGGGGGACGAGTAGTCTAGAAGTTGCCTGTCTGCACTTAGCAGTGCCTGGAGAGCAGGACAAACAGGGGCCAGGTCCCCCCAGCCCAGGTGGCTGCAATGCAGGTGGAGGGGCTGGCAGCTGCCTCCATGGTGGGCTCAGCTCAAAGGAGCTACTTGGCAGGTCCTGAATGAGGTCAACGCAAGCTGAAGCAAAGCAGCACGAAACGTTTCAAGCGGGGCAGAGAATTTCAGTGGGGCTCGGATGTAACAGCGAAAGAAAGGGGGAAAGACTCAGCTGCCATTCCTGTGAAAATGCTCAGTGCATGCTAGAGATGCAAAGAGGTTGAGGGAATGTTCTTTCACATGTGGTGGACTTGTAAAAGGGTAAAAGAGTATTTGGAAATGATCCATAATGAATAGAAAAAAATGTTTAAAAGTACTTTCCCCAAAAAACCAGTCCTTACTGTTGGGGATAATTCAGACTGAAATTCCCAGGTGCCAAAAAAGGTTATTTACGCATGCCACTACTGTGTTTTGTTAGCCCCAAAATGGAGAATGAGCAAGGTCCCAACCAAAGAAGAGTAGCAACTTAAGTTGACAGAATATGTGCAGCTTGCAGACTTAACATATAGAATAAGAGAACAAGAAGAACATATGTTTAGAGAAGAATGGAAAACGTTTATTGAATATATGGGAAATAACTGTGTACAGCTGAAAATGCTGGCAGCACTAAGATAAATTCAACAGTGTAAATAAGTTATGATGGGTGTAATAATGGAATACTGAATGGTATAGTTTCTTATGCAGGGATTTATGATATGTAAAATGAACCATGGAAAGAGAAGAAGGGAAGTCACTGATATTTTAAGGATGTAAAAATGAGTATTTTAAATTGTAAAACAGAAAATTTAATAAAAAATATACAAATAAGAGGGAAAACCTCCCCTGGCACCTCTGCCTTTGAGGGCGGCACCAGGATATGGCACTTCCTTTCACCATTGCCTGAAAATGACGGCATGGCCCAGCTCCACTTCTGCCCTCCGGAGACTGTCAAGAGCATCAGAAGAGCAGCTGGACCAGGCCCAAGGGGCCCCCAGCTCCAGCCGCCTGGTCTCCTTCTCACAGGGGCCACCCAGATGCCTCTCAGGCAAGATGGAGCCCAGCAGAAGCACACCCCCACCCCCGCAACTGGCCTTATGGAGAAGCATCGTAGGGGACTTCCCAGCCCGTATTCTCCCTCACTGCCACCACTGCTGCCGCCAGAATGATCTTTACTGGGGAAATTTGGACAGGATGTTTTTGCTTGCTTGCTTGTTTTACAGAGCCCTGTTGCCAATGACTCACTTGTGAACTTGCAATTGGAAGCCCCTGCCTCTGCTACAGGAGGGGGTTGGACTAGATGACCCTTGGGGTTCCTTCCAGCTCTACAATTCTACGGTTCTCGGTGAAACTCTCTCTCTCTCTCTCTCTCTCTCTCACGCTAGGCTAGATTTGTGGATATTATTATTTTATTTATGATTTTCAATTTTATCCATTCCAATAATTTTACAATCATTTTAACACTTCCAAACTTGACTTTCTTCCCCCTCTTTCTGCAGTTCCTTAAATTTATTTTTTAATATTTTCTGCATATCCAAATTAACTTAATTTGCTCATTTATCCATTAAATATATGAATCAGGGGAACAAATAGGTGAAACTCTCATCTTGACTAGTGGCTGCTGAGGGCTTTCTTGTTCCTGACCCTGCCTGAACCCCCCTATGTGCCCCCCTAACCCCCCCCCCCCCCCCGCTGCTGCCTTGTGTGTGTTTGGCACAAACATTACCTTGGCATGAACCAAAGCAGCAGCAATCAAGGTTACAGGGTTGGATCCTGCCCCCCCCAGCCCTTTGCATCCAGGCTTTGGCATTGGGGTTGCTCCTCTTCATCTCCAGCTTCTCCTGTCCATCTCTTGTGGGGGGGGGGGGTCCTCTATTCTTCCCCCTCCAACATGCACCAGCGGTCACTCTGGCCATGCCCCGTGGACAAGGCTAATGTGCTCAGGAGCTGAAGTTAATGTTTCTCCCAATATGAGGAGGCCTGGGAGGGGGAGAGGAAAGTTATTGATTGTCATGTCAGAGGAATCGATGGAAATTCCACCGGGGGGGGGGTCATGGCTGTTTCCATTTCAGAGCCACCACCTCCACCACCCAGCTGCCCGAGCTGCCTTTCCTGGCCACCCTTTCCAGGCTGCCTTTAGGCCAGCAAAGTATGATATTGCAGGGTAGTGTCCCTGTCCAGAGACACCCCCACCCCCAGCCAGCCTCTGCTGAAGATTTTTCCATCTTTCTGGCTTGGAAAACCTGGATAGACACAAACACACAGGATGTTCCTGTCATCTCTTCCAGGAAGTGAAATGGCAAATGAGCGGGGGGGGGGGGGCGTTGATAGTACTGCTAATGCACTAATTGGCAAGAGGGCTGGAAAATGGCTTTGTGAGGGGTGATTGTTTGCTTTCAGTTGCAGTTGGCACTTGACAAGCCAAGCTGTGTGGGGTGGGGTGGAGGCTTCTCTGACCCAGAGGCTGCCTCTGTTCCACAAGTGGTTCTGCAGGGAGGGGAGGAGTTTCACCCCACATTGCAGGGACAGCTTCATAGAGTTAACGGAGAAATCTGAGGGCTCCCTTGGACAGAAAACACGGACACCAGCCAGCAATATCAGAGCAAAACAGCAGCCAGTAGGCTTGGCCTTTATTGAAGACTGTCGAGACAGGACTCCCACTTGTGACAAGGTGAAACAAGATGGAAGCCCCATACAAAAGAGAACCCAAACTTACATTAGCTGCTAATCCCCATGTTACACCCCCTCAACTACAACACGGTTACATCATGGTTACGGTACATCATGAAAGGGGAGGTCTGGTGGCCGTAATCTGAGCATCCTGGACCCTGCCCCATGGTTCTCCTTGCCTTCCACCAAACACCCATCAAGTGGAACAAAAGAGATCTTTACATTTCCCTGTTTCCCAGCCAAGTTAATCCCACCCTTTTCTCTTCATCTGGGTTTGTTATTTCTGGACTGGCTACCTGTCTGGCACTCAGGTATCAGGATGCCAGGGATCATCACTCAGGCAGAGGGGCTGCTGAGGAGCTGAGCTCACATGTCTAGATGAATTTCTGAAGTTTTCCCAGTGAGCCAGTACAGAGATACATTGATGAGTGAATTATCACATTTGGTATTGTGTAACAGAGGCCCTTTGTATTGATAGGAAGAAACTGTGATGAAGTGTTTTGTGGGGACAAATCACAAAAGTGATTGTGCTGATTTTGGTGGTGGGCTGCATGTGCATGATATCTGCTGGAGGGGCAGATTCCCCCCCAAACATCAATTCCTGCAACAATAGGCCCCAACTCCTGTCCCAGGTGTGCACTTTGAGCAACATGGAAGCAGGGGGGAGGAGGAGGAGCAGGGTCCTACCTGTGGTGGCCACCCAGTTTGGGGCCAAAATGGCTCAGAGAGGCCACAGAGACCACAGGCAGCTAAAATACATGACTTGGCCCAAAACATTTCATTTCATTTACTTATGGCATTTCTACCCCCCCCTTTTTCCTCCAAGGAGCTCAAGGTGGTATCTGTGTGTGTCTCTCCCCCCCTCCCCTTTTAATCCCCCGGGAGGTAGGAGAGGCTAATAGAGGCATTGACTGGTCACACCCTGTAAGCTTCATGGCCAAGTAGTAGGATTCGAATCCTGCTCTCTTCCAAGTCCAACTCCAAGCTGTACGTGTTTTACCACTGTTTCTCTTTGCTGGAAAGCCCAAGCACACCTTTCCATGCTAGCACCACCTTTTTAAAGTCCTGTTGCACCTTCCAAACACAAATCCCAGCCTTCACCCATCTGCACCCCCAACAAACCCACTGGTGGCGCCCTGTGGATCAGGCCCTGCCTGGGGGGCAGTCTGCAAAGGCATTCAAAGGGGCAAGCATGTGTGTGTGTTGGGGGCCCTCCTGAAACGCTTCTCAAGCCTTACCCGCCTTGAGAAGCCTCTGCAAAGCTCAGCTGCCGACGCCACAAGTACAAGAAGACACCCCTCATCCATCACAGGCTCCCCCCTTCCTCCTAGGTAATTGTAAATGATCGTGGCAATTGCAGTCAAGGGGTGGGGGCAGATTCTGACCTCCATCCAGGCCAGACAGCTCCTGAGCAAGTGGCCCCCTTCTCCCCTCCAGCCCTCTGGGCCATAGGCTGTCTGAGGTTGCCCAGTGGGGGAGGGAGATCGGAGAGCTGGTCGGTCTCTGCACGGCAAGAGGAGGGCGAGGGGGTGGATCCTAGGACTGCCTCCCCGAAGCTAAGGGAGAAGACAACAAAGAGTGGCCCACCTGGCAGGGCTGGAAGTGGGATATCTGGAGGAAGGCAGAGGTGAGTGTTTCTGTTCAGCAGGCGGGGAAGAGTTTGGGGACCCCAGGTGGTTGGGGAAGGGGCGTTGGCACTTCTTCGGCCAGTAATCTTGAGCTCCACTCGTCCCGGCAGTTTTGCCGTGGATGCTTCCCGTCCCAAGGGTCAACAAGGCACGATCGGCCTCGGGGCTGCGCTCATAAGAACTTCGAAAGAGTCTGCCGGATCAGGCCACAGGCGCCCATCTGCTCCAGCCTTCTCTTCTCACGCTGGCCGGCCAGCAACTGACATTCGACCCCGACTGTGGAGGCAGACCACAGCCATCTCTCCTTCTCCATGGGTTGGTCCCATTCTCTTCCAAGTTGGAGACGCGGCGTTTCCCTTCTGCTTATGGCGGCTTGAGCGCGCCACCTGGTGGCCAAGCAGGGGCTCCGCTCCCGTCGCTTTCCGGATTCCGGTCCCGTGTTAGACGGAGCGAGGGACTCAGACGTGCCTGCATTCAGCAGAGTCCCTGGTTTTCAAGGGAGAAGTGGAAGTGGCGGGGTGGGAAGAAGCCTCGAAGGGTCCATTGTCCCCATGGCGGACTCGGCTATAACTGTTTGCATTGTGTTATTTTGGTATTTCGTAGCATTTGTCTTTATTGTAACCAGTATTTAAGACGGTTCTGCAGTAAAACTTTGAAACTCGTTCTTCTGGTGGAGAAAATTCATTTCTACACAAGATCTGGATGAGGGATTCCTCTGAACTCCAACAATCGGATATTTTGGGATCCATATAGAGGCGCAAACCCCAGAGCTTATCATCCCATTTCTTAGTGTTTAAACAACTTTCTTTCTTTTTAAAAATGTCCCTCAATTAAACAGTTGGTGCATTTAAAAAATAAGCTTCTCTTTCTCCCTCATTTCCTTCCAGCACAAGCCTCCCTAGGCATTTGTCCCCAGAAAAGAGAGAAGCGCAGGGTGTCTCACCCCTTGAGAAACAGAAGATTACTCCCAGCAGCCCTGCAGGGTAGGCTTCCTTGGGGCCTTTGAAGTTTGACTTTGGCGGCGGCAGGCGGGGAGGGGGGCGTACCAGCAAAGCTTTTCTTTAATGCTTTATTGAGATTAAAAGGAAGTAACAAACAAAGGGGTTATCCAGAAGAGAGAAATGAAAATGGTAATATTTGTTACATCACATCACATCACATTCTTCTTGAGTTTCTAGCGACTTCCAGTCACCCCATCATATATCTATCACTTAGTCTATCTAGCACACTGTTCATTTTCATTTTCTTTTGTTAATTTTCATCAATATTATATTCTCTTATAATTATCCATCTGTCAGGGGTTCAGGAGCAGAAGGGACGGACGGGGAGGAATCGGAGGGAGAAGTTAGCGACGATAGCCGACCAAGGTCCCTAAGTCTCTCCAGCGAATCGGAGGATTCACAGAAAGGGGCTCCCGTGGGCAGGGCTGGGGGGTTGCCAAGAGGAACACCCCAGGAAGGAGGGACCAGAGGGGGTTCAGAGAGCAGCAGCTGGAAATCCGGACCAGCTACCCCACCGGAGAGCAGCAGCTGGAAATCCGGACCTGCTACTCCACCAGAGAGCAGCAGGGGGGAGGAGTTCCAGGCATCGGCGCCAAGCAGCTCTCTGGGAGCGGAAGGACATGAGTCAGGGCTAGCCACGCCTGCGTCAGAGAGCGAGGTAACGGTAGAGAGGAGGGTC
>JAXCMG010000055.1:6531453-6544749 GCA_034642415.1 Podarcis siculus | reverse complement strand
CTAGCGTTGGTCCTTTGTGAGCCAGGACCTAGAGGCAGTCTCTGACACCATCATACCACAGAAGTCATTCTAGGCCAGCCACTGACGTCATGTTTCCCTAGTAAATGTTTGATCAGTGTGACTTCTCAGTTTTTCTGTCATTTTTGCCAACTTGGCATATTCTAACAGTTTACTTTGCCACCAGCAAAGAAAAGCGAGGCAGAAAAGACGGGTGGACCGAAGGCAGTAGAAGCAACTTTTTCACTCTCTCCCCCCAAAAAAAACCCCTATGGGGTGTTGGGGCCTGGGGTGGTGGTCTGTATATGCTCAAAGGCACGCCTTCCCTGCATGCAATTCCAGTTACAGAGCTATGAAAAGAGAAAAGGGAGCTGCCTGTGGGGCGAAAGTGTGGCCTGCACTGCAGGGCTGCTGTGAGCCCCCTACCGCCACCCCACCCCTCAGCCACATGCACCAAGCTGCCTTAGGGGCAAAATGAGAGTGGACTACACCATGTGGCTGCTGTAGACTCTTCTCAGCCGCCATCCTCCTCCATACAGCAATAGAGCATCATAATGCAAGTGGTCTACACAACAGGGTTGTTCTATGTTACTCCCTCAGCCTGCCCACCGTGCAGTATAGAGAGCAAGTCTATGGCAGGGCTGTTGCGGAGTCCACTGTCACCCTCTGCACCTAAAAAAAAAAAATAGCTGAATAAAAAAATACAAAGTAAAAGGCAAGTTAGGAAGAAAAGCAGGGTTTGATTTGATTTAATATTTGTATTTCGCTCATCCAAAAACAAATGTTGAGCTCAAAATGTTTCACAATAATCACAAACAGCATTATTGAAATCTCTAACATAAAACACAGCAGTATATGTGTCAGGACTGCCCGAGGTCCCAGCTCACAAAGGACCAACGCCAGTTCGTTGCTATTTACAAAGGACTTTATTGAAGTTCAGTTTCCATTTCAAAGCCGCGGCGCGCAGCCCTACGTCTCAAACCCTAGACCGTTGAAGCTCCGTCTGAATCTCCTCCCCCCAGACACCAGTTTAAGACTCTAGCCCTGCTCCACCTCTTCCTTTGCTCCTTCCTCCTCTGGGTCCGCCTGTCCGCTGGGGTTTCGCCCTTTCTGGACTTTTCTGACGCTGAGTCCCCTGATTCTTCCCCCTCCCTCCGGCGGGCTTTAGGACCTGGTTCCCCATCCGGGTTTCCTACTGTCCCGCGCGCCTGTACATTTGAACTTGGCGCGCACGCCCAGCCGGCAACCTTCCTCCTGACCTTTACACTGCTCCTGTCACTGCTTTCCCCTTCGGGGAGGCTAGCTGGGCTCCCTGCTGGAGGAGACGCTGGCCCCGATGCATGTGACTCTTCCCCCCCACTACGCTCTGGTGGGGAAGCTGGTCCTGATCTCCAGCTGCTGCTTTGGGAGTCCCCGCTGGCCTCTTGTTTCTGGTGCGTCCCCCCTGGGATCCCCCTTGCCCTGGCCATAGGCGCCCCCTTCTGGGAATCTTCTGATTCGCTGGAGAAGCTCATGGAATCTCTCAGTTCACTGTCATACTCCCCTACACTTCCCTCAGATTCTTCCCCTTCGCTCTCCATTCCCTCTCTTCCCTGTGCCTCTGCTCCTGAGCCCCTGACAATATGAATATAAATAAGACAAATGATGACAAATTCATTTTAAAAAATCGATACAATGCAATAAAGTCACAATAATGTCCTCCCTTTGGTGCTGTCTTTTTGTTTGCAGGGAGGGTGGACACGACAGCCAGTTGCCCAGCTGGTCCAATTTTACAGGTGGGGGAAACTGAGGCTGCTCAGAGCCTGCCACTTTCCCCAGGCAACCTGTGATGGCTCTGGCCAAGACCCTCCCTGCACCCCTGGCCTCCGGCTCCTGCTCCCCCTCCACTCTGGTCTTGAGCCCCACCAGCCTCCCTGGTCCCCTCTGCTCCTCCCTCATCTCCCAATGATTTCAGTTTCCTCCAGAGATTCTATTTGGTGCTGATGTTTTAAGAACGCTTTTCAAAAAATCAACAGACCAGTATAATCTAAGAAGCAGCCCCCAGTCCGGGGCCAGCATTCGAAACTCCTATTGTTCTAGGTGCGCTTTGCGACAGGGAATTTCATAAGCACAAGCAGTTTCTGAGCTCTGGACGCAGTACTGCGCCTAAGATTTCAGATTAAAACTGCAGAGTGGAAGGAAAGGAGGACCTTTTTTCTGCCTCCCGGCTTCCAGCCACTCTCTGAAGACTGGAGAAGAGACCCTCTTAAGATTATTAGGGGAGTGGGTGGGGGAAGGACTAGACCAGGGGTCTGCAACGTTTAAGACAAAAAGAGCCACTTGGACCCATTTCTGAAGGGGGAAAAAACTGGGAGCCGCAAAACCATTGCGACATTTAAAACAAATATATCTCCGGAGCCGCGATCTGACAGCGGGCGGGAAGGTGACGTCGGGACAGTGCGTGACTAACGCACGCACCGCCCCCATGCGATGTCACAGCCAGTACAGCGCCCGCCACAGTGGGGAGTGTCGGGGCGCACAATGCGCCTCCTCCCCTCACTAGTATCTGCCCCGGAGCCGCGGCAAAGGTGTAAAAGAGCCACATGCGGCTCTGGAGCCGCGGGTTGCAGACCCCTGGACTAGACCATCTGAAAAAGGAACATAAGACTTTAACTGCAGTTCATTCATTTTCAGCTTTGAATTCTTGTTATTAAAAAAAGTGTGCCTAGACATTCTGTTGTTGCACCCATAACCTAGGTTTAAGGTGTCATTTAGCTCCTAGCTTTCATATCTGAGGTCCCTCTGCTAAGAAGGTCCTGGGAAGTTCCTGATGACAGAGCAAAACTGAAGCAGATTCCTCTTTTCCCAGCTGGATTTTGCTCTTCTGCTCCGCCTCCCCGACCCCCACCAACCCCCCATCGCCGTCATGCTAGCTTTGGGGCCACCTCAGATGGTGGTTCAGACAGTGCTGAGGAGGGGCTGGCCGGGAGCTGTTTTCTCAGTGCATATTTTGTGTGTTCCAAACAATCTTGTTCTCTTGCCAAGAAAAAAAGCGTGTTTTTATTATTCCTCTCCAAGTGCTCTGCTGAGTTTCCTTGTCAAAACTTCCTGAGAGCCGACAGCAGATCCCAGCCCCTTCCTGCCTTTCCTCCCTCCCTCCCTCCCATCTCACACTTCATCTTCTCTCACTCCCACTGAAGCCCCAGAGCCAAACAGATCAGGCTGGGGAGAAAGAGGCAGCTGGGGGTCTCGCCTGTCCTATTCTGGCTAGGAACAGAGTGGCAGCTCAGAGTCTTTCTGGTTTCCTTTGCCCTCCTTGCATCGATAGGTTCTTGTAGAAGAGGTAGCACGGAGGAGGAGGAGGCGGATTCTCTGGCAGATCCTTGGCAAGAACCAGGTAAGTCCCAGGTGGGCGGGCACTTTGCAGGTAACCAGGGGTCCTGACCGCTTCTCTCCTGCGCCAGCCAAGGCTACACGCTGCCAGGCCAGGGCACTGGAAGAAGGAGCTTTGGGTTGGTTGGGAAGGCCTTGCAGCTTGGCCAGAGTGGCCTTGCGAGCACCAGAGGCTGGCCTTGGCTACCCTAGGAGGCCAATAATGGTGACAGTTTCCCCTCTCAGGAAGAGGCAACAGGCCCAGGGTCTTCAGTGGTGGAGAAAGCTGTGCCTGGTGGCAACATGCACAGGGGCAACAGGAGCCCTCTAGGCTCTGGCAGTCCTGTGTGGGAGAGAGAGAGTGGAATGGCCACCAGACACAAGTGACAGGCACTCTCTCCAGGATACTAATCTAAGAGTTTCTGCTAATGGTTCCTGCTTTTATTGTTGCTTAGGCTTATCAATCCAAGATGGGTGAGAGGGGGTTGTGCTCCTCTGGATGGGGGGAACTGGCGGAATTTGCTTTGTGTGCTGCGTCCATCCTTTTTGGGGGGTGGCTGTCTAAACGCGCTCCAGAAGCCCTTGCAGTATTGCCTCCCCCGTATCTCATGTTTTAAATGACTGCGTGTGTAGCAGCCCCAACAAGGACGGGCCAAGTGGTGGGTGGGCAAGACAAGGGCAGGGGCTTTGCTTCGGGGTCTTGCTTGCCTGTGGCTGTCTAGCATTTCCCAAGCCTGTGCTGTCTTCTTCCTAAATCGAGGCAGGGACTGGCTGGTTCCTCTTGCAGGAGCTGGTGGCTTCAGCCCACTAGGTGAGCTTGACCAGGAAACTCTCTCCAGGGGCGGCAGCAGGTGGAGGGGCTTGCTTTTGAAACCACCCACTTGAGCACGCTGAGGAGACCCCCCAGAGGAGCAACTGGAGGTGGCCCAGGAATGGGCATGGAGAGAGCAAGACGACTAGGAGAGGAAAGTCTCAGCTCCAGCGATGGGGGGATTGTCCTCCCTGTAGCTTCTGTCCTGTGTCTTATCCCTGCTCCTTCTGTTGCCAGGCGCTTGGGCATGTGGGTGCCCTCTGGGGGTTGTGGAGCCTTCCAAGAGTCTATCTCCTCTTCCTCCTCCTATCTGCCAGGCCAGCACAGGAAGTGCATCACTGTGGGCGCAAAATGCATCACTGTGGGCATTTGTGGACGGGTGGAGGAGTCCCCCATTTTCCCTGACAGGATGGGACAGGAAGGTGGGGGGGGGGGCATAAGCTGCGTCACTAGCCACTGTGTGCCAGAAAGTTCTTTTTCAAGGAGAGATGCCACTTTTGAGTGCCATTTCCTGAGTCTTTGGCCTGGTGGATAGAAGGGGTGTCCTCTCTGCCTCTGACCTTCCCCCTCCCTCTCTGTTGCCCCTCCCCCATGCCCGCACCTCACTGCCTCTAAGGTGCTGCTGGGACCCCAGGGCCTTTCCTCCTGCTGCTGCTGCTTCCCCTTCTCTTGCCCTGTGCAGGAGAACCGCATGCACTGCCTTAAATCTCATCTGGCCCGCTCCTCTCAGGTGGATTTGTAGCTGGTTGACTGACCAAACTCAAAGAGTGCTCATTAACGGTTCCTCATCATCCTGGAAAAAAGTGACAAGTGGGGTGCTGCAGGGTTCTGCTCTGGGCCCGTTGTTGTTCAATGTCTTTATAAATGACTTGCATTAAGGAATTGAGGGGAAGCTCATCAAATCTGCAGATGACACCAAGCTGGGAGGGGTAGCTAATGCCACAGAAGGCAGAGCAGAATTCAAAATTACCAGAATTCAAAAAAAGCTAACGCTATTCTAGGCTGCATCAACAGAAGTATAGTGTCCAGATCAAGGGAAGTAATAGTCCTGCTTTATTCTGCCTTGGTCAGACCACACTTGGAATACTGTGTTCAGTTCTGGGCACCACAATTTAAGAAGGATGTCGACAAGCTGGAAGGTGTGCAGAGGAGGGAGACCAAGAGGATCAAGCCTGATGAGGAACGGTTGAAGGAGCTGGATATGCTTAGCCTGGAAAAGAGGAGACTGAGAGGAGGTGTAATAGCCATCTTCAACAGTGGCTGCCACGTGGAGGAGGGAGCATACTTGTTTTCTCTTGCTCTGGAGGGGAGGACTTGAACCAATGGCTTCAAGTTGCAAGAAAGGAGATTCCGACAACATCAGGAAAAACTTTCTGACACTAAGAGCTGTTTGACAGCTGTAGAACAGACTCCCCCGAGAGGTGGAGGACTCTTCTTCCTTCGAGGTTTTTAAGCGAAGGGTGGATGGCCATCTATGGATGCTCCAGCTGAGATTCCTGCATTGCGGGGGGTTGGACTAGATGTCCCTTGAGGCCCCTTCCAACGCTAAGATCCTATGATTCTGCCCCCGCCCTGGTCTTGGGCATCCTGGCCAGAGGCATCTCCTGCCAGCCAGTTGTCCTCTTGTTGAGCCGTGCTGCTGCCTTTCGTGTGATCTCTCCTCTGCTGTTGACACTCAGTTGCTCACCATCCACTTGCTCATTTCCTATAAACAGGAAAATGGAGATGAGGGTCATGTGTGTTTTCCAAGTAAACAGCAGCTTCCTATCTCTGGGCGGGTGATGGAAGGGGTAGGAAATGAGGAAGGAACAGAAAGAGGGAGGGAGGGAGGGTGTGTAGGGGGAGCAGCAGGTGAATCCTGTGTAAGACACTTGGAATCACCAAAGTCAGAGGAGTCAGGGCAGAAATGTAGTAACCCAGCAGCCCAGACTGATGCCTGTGTCCAGGCCCTGCTCCAAACACCTCCAGCGAAGGGAGGCCTTGACCTCCTGGAGTGGCAGAGGCCCCACAGCTGGATTGGCTCTTGCCCTCAGGCATTGTCTCCACATGTCTAGCCGAAATCTGCCCTTCCTGCCTCTTGGCCCCCAGAAGATGCCCTGCGAAGGGCTTTGGATGAGCTGCATGTGTGGGGCGTGGCAAGTGGTGTTTTGTACTTTGCCGGTTCCCAGATCCCAGGACTTTTGCTCTTTCCCTTCTCTTGGGGCTTTTGGCTAATAAAGAAGAGGTGCCTGATGCTGTGAGGTCCCTCTGGGCCTTGTCCTGCTGCTGAAGGCCAAAGGAGGGGTGCATGGAGGGGGGGTTCTCAGTGATGGGGCCAGAACTGAGGCTGGCAGCTGTGTCCCGTCCACCACAGCATTTAGAGCAAACTCACAGACTCCCCTTCCAGCCTTCCTCATAAAAATGGAAGGCACTTCAGGGGATAGGCAAGAAGTCTTTGCCTGCTATTCTCCTCTCTTTCCCTTCCCACAATGACAAGGCAACCCTGGGCCCTGATCCTGAAAGGGTCTCCCTGTGGAAGCTCACCAGAGCCTGAGCTGCTGCCGGAAGCCTTTTGGTTGGAGGGGGTAACTTCAAGGGGGCCTGATCCTGCCCATTCCTTTCCCTCTTGGCACCTCCCAAAGGCACAGGCCACCATGGGGCTCGGGAGAGGGCTGTGCAGGCATCCCCAGCCACGCGATGGAGGTGGACTTGTTTTGTGGCTGGCTGGCAAGAAGGGCTTATGAAGTGGCACCAAGCCCCGAGGGTGAAGTGGCTGAAGGGTCAGTCCTGCCTTTGCATCGCCGCTTGGAAATGGGTCTTTTGCTTTCAGCAGTGCCTCCCAAAGACAGGGTCCTCAAAGGCAGCTGTCTCCCCCTCCCCTCAGCTTTCGGGCCATGAAACATCCTTCTTTGAATGTTGAATCAGAGACATGTAGATACAGATATACTCCCCACAGGTAAAGAAGGGAATGGGGACCCCCAGGTGGAAAGCTTCCAGTGGAGTCAGATGCATCCTTGTGCCTCAATATTGCATGACTTATTTTGAACAGGGGTTTATCTTCCATGGGATGGTAATGGACAGGAGGGAGAGAGCATCTGATTATGCAGGTTTGCATTGTATGAAATTGAGGGCCTCCCCATAGCTGTCAACCTTCTCTTTTTTTGACGGGAAATTCCCTTATTTCAGCGCCGTTTCCTGCTGCTATCCCGGATTGTTAGATATCCTGTAGACTGTCCCTGGGACAGGTGAGGCTTCTGATGCCTTATTTTCAAATCTGAAAGTTGACAGCTATACCGCCCCAACTGCCCGGCTGCTTAAGCCTCCTTTCCTAGAGAGCCAGCCTGTGTGAGATCTGTCTGCCTCAGTCTGTGTGCTCAGATATGCAGCGTTCCTGGAAATGTGTTCCCTTGCAGGCATTTCCTGGCCACCCTCTGGCAGTGGAGCTCTGTCCCAAACTCTGTGCTTCCTGTGATGAAGTCATAGTGACAAAGAAGTGTGGCCTTGACGCAAGTGGGGCAAAGCGAGAGTCAGAGCAGTCAGCGGTAGGTGGGACTCTTGATGAGCTTCCCCCATGAGTGATAAGGGGGCCCAGAACTTGGGGGGCACATTCTCAGCCTCCAGCAGTGGCAGCTAGAGGGGCTTTGGGCATCCCTCTTTACCTGAGGCCCTGGAGACTCATTGTGGGCAACAGCCGCATACCATCATCACTTTTCTCTCTCCTTTCCCCAATAGTAGTAGTAGTAGTAGTAGTAGTAGTAATAATAATAATAATTTTATCATTTATACCCCACCATCTGGCTGGGTTTCCCCAGACACTCTGGGTGGCATACAGCACATTAAAAATGGTAAAACATTAGACATAAAAAAATTCCAGATACAGGATTGCCTTCAGGTGTCTTCCAAAAGTCAGATAGTTGTTTATTTCCTTGACGTCTGATGGGAAGGCGTCCTTCTGCCATGAGGACTTGCCTCTTGCCGGTCCTTTGCTTCAGCTCCCGCAGTTCTCTCTCACTGGCCGCCAGGGTCACAAGGACGGCCAGTCTGCCCTTCCCTGTTTTGGGGGCACTTCCAGCCAGAAGCGCTTGGCTGGCTTGGCTTGAGCCTGGGCAAGGAGTGGGTGGGGAGGGGAGCAGGAAGAGCGTGCCCTGCCCAGCCGCTTGGGACAGGCCTTCAGAGTGAGGCCGTTCTCCTCTCCACACGTTTCTTCTGCTCTGACACTGTATGCTTGACCGTGACTCTTCAGCAAGCCAAGTTCTGCTGCAGCCCCGTCCCAGAGACCCCTCCAAGTTTTTGCAGGAGGGGAGAGTCCAGCTTTTTCTGCCCAACTGACTTCATTGCTCAGCTCCTCTTAGAGTTCTTTGATATCCAAATTTACTTCCTGTTGTTTTGAACCTGTGGCCACCAGCAGCCCTCTTCTCTGCGATTACACTAAACACATCCCCTCCAACATTTCTCCAGTGAAAATAGGGAGGTCCTAACGGTCAGGGGTCCCTTTACCTTTATTCAATAGTAGTAGTAGTAGTAATTGTTGTTGTTGTCATTTTACTATTTATACCCTGCCCATCTGACTAGGTTGCCCCAGCCACTGCGGGTGCCTTCCAACATATATAAGAACATAACAAAACATTAAACATTTTTTAAAAAATCTTCCCTATACAGGGCTGCCTTCAGATGTCTTCTAAAGGTTCCATAGTTACTTATCTATAGTTACTTAACTCCACACACTCCAATATTTCTCAGATGAAAAGAGGGACATCCTATCATGCCCTCCAACATTTTTTTGATTAAAATAGGGACGCTGTAAGGAAAAGCAGGACCTTTTGGGATCAAATCAGAAACCAGGACAGCTTCTGTAAATCCAGGACTTTCCCTGGAAAATAGGGACCCTTGGAAGGTCTGTAAGCAGCTGTCCTTAAACTAAATGAGACGACATTCTGTCATTCTTGCTTGCGAGTCCTGGGCTTCATTAATGCACATTTTTTAAAAATAGGATTGGCTCCAAGCAGTGCTTTTTTTCTAAAAAAAAAGTTTAGGGGTACTCTCATTTTCCTACTCATATTGAAATACTGCCCCTCAATGAAGTCAAACTTACACACACAAAATGTTTAGGGGTATGCGTCCCCCCACGTCCCCCCAGAAAAAGCGCTGGCTCCAAGTAATATTAGGAGTGGCAGGGGGAAGAATCATCTTGTTTAGGATGAAAGGTGGGTGTCTGTTCTCTTAGCTGAAAACTTATACAGCATTGGGGATTTGGAACCTTCTGCTTTTGCTGACTTCAGGCAAACAGGGCTGTGTTTCAATTTTTTGTTTCAGAATTTTTGCCTGTTAAATTTCATCTGGCTGCCTGGTGCCCTCCCTCAGGCTGGCAGCGCCATTCCTGTGGTTTGGAGCTCATCTCTTCAGCATTAAGATGAGCGACACAAAGGCGGCAAGTTGGGGCGAAGGGAGGGAGGGTCTTCCTCTGCAGCATCAGTTCAGGAAGGCAGAGCGGTCCTTTCCAGGAATATGCAGCGCCACGGCTGGCACACACACTCTGAGCAGCCTGGCACCAGCGCCTGTGCTTCTTCCCACTGCCGGCACACAGTGGCATGGAAGGGCGGGTGCTGGCAGGAGTTCACTGCCTCTGAGTTGCCCAGGCCAGTCTGCTGGCTGCCTGCACTTGGCAGGGGGGCTGTGGAATCCTGGGAGCCTCTGGCCGCTGAGCTTACCTGAGGGAACAAGGCTTCCCCACAGGCCTCTTGGGATCTGCCTCTGTCCCATCTTAGGGAGAATGTTCAACTCTGGGATGCAATTGCCGCATTGCAGGGGGTTGGACTAGATGACCCTGGGGGTCCCTTCCAACTCTACAATTCTGTGGTCCTCTCTAAATCTAGCCTGCATGGGTGCGTGTTTAGAAACACACCTTCCAGGATGCTTTGGGGCTGGGCTGGGCTGTAGTGTAGGAGTTAAGCAGCTGCATTAGATTTGCTGGGTCTCTCAATTGGGGCAGCAGGCCAGCTGATCCACAAGCATTAAGGATGTCCCCGCGGGCCTTCAAGGAATGTTCTTGCTCGGAGATCCACCCTGGCCAGAGAAACCGGGAAGTTCTGGCATCGCTGGGCTCTGACTGTGTGAGAGGGGAGGGGGGGGCTCCTGGCAGGTTCCCTGCTTCCCACGCAGTGACAATTTAGCCGTAATTCAAGCCAGCCTCTCTTCCCCCTCCATCCCATCTCACCACCACCACCAGGGCTGGCTGAGAGGCTCCCCTGACACCCTGCAGGCTGTTTCTTCCAGGCCAGCCAAGCGCCACCTCAGTGCCCTCCAGGCCTCCCCTTCCCACTCTCCCCCTCAACTTTCCTCCTCTTCCCAGGCGCGTTGCTCCCTTTGGAGCTGAGTAGGCAACTGTGCTTGGCAGAGCCGGGCTCACCACCAAGGAAGCAAAAGCCCTTTGCTTGTAGCCCTGGACAAAATGAGCCCTTTTGTCTAAGGCCAAAATGAAAGGCCATGACTGGGTGAGGAAGTGCTGCAGGGTGAGAGTGGTGGACCCTCCACAAGACCCTCCTGCCTCCCCATTCAGGCCCCACAGGTGACCTTTCGGCAGCTAACCACGAAGCAGCAGCCATGGTGCTGTGTGCAAGTCCTGGCCTGGCTTCAGCGCACCCTGACATTTTTGTCCTTCAGGGCAACTCAAGAGCCGGCGGGGATGGGATATCCCCATTTCTGGCCACCTTCTTCCTGGCAATTCCCAGCCACAAGGAGGGCTGCAGCGCTGGTGTCCTTGGCGCGGCTGGGAGAGCAGCAGAGCTAGGCAGCCCCTCTTTCCCACGCAGCAACCTCCAGCTGGTACTGGGATGGGGAAGCTCCAGGGGTCATTTCCTGTTTCCAGTCAGTTGCAGAAGGAACGTAAAATGCGCACCGCAAGCATTAATGGGGAGGGGTATTTAATTACACTAAAAAGCCACAACAGGGGGCTGATGGAGTCCAGATGTGGGCCTTGAAAGGGCGAGGCAGAGCTCGGCTGCAGAGCTTCCGAAAAAGACTTGCAGCCACTGGATTTATTTCAGAACCTAGACCAGCCTCTGCCATCCAGCCTCTGCGGAGTCTGAGCCGCTTTTGGCCTGCTTTGGGGGTCCCTCAGTCTCATCTCTTATGGCTCCTGGGACGGGCATCTGGTTGGCCACTGTGAGGACAGGCTGGTGGGTCGAATTGGCTGCAGCCGCTCTTCTCAAGGTCTTCTTGCTGCTAGATGCTGTCTCCAGTTTCAGAGGTGGTGCTCATCTGAATACCAGTTTCTGGGAATCCCAAGTGGGGAGCGTTGCTGCTCTTGCTTAGGCGCCACTCTCTCGTGGGCTTCCCCTTTGGAGTATTTGGCTGGCCCCTTGGAGAACAGGGGGCTGTACTGTGATGGGGCCCCTCTGGCCTGATCCAGCAGCAGGGCATGGCTTCTCTGACGTTCTCATGAAGCTCCGACTTCTTGTGTCGCTCTGGCTATGACTTGCGTCGTTCTGCCTCCGTCTCCCAGGGTCTTCCTTGGCAGAATGCAATGTCCATGTTGAGGGAGGCAGAGTGAAGTCGCTGCTCACAATCAAGGGCTGGAACAGGCAAATCTTCCTGGATCTCTGGGGCTAGGGAGTGGGTAGGGCCGCCCCTCTCCAACTCCTCTCTATGTGCCTTTGGGGCTCCTGTAGCCGCAGGAATCTCGTTCTGTTCCTGAAGGCAATGCGGGGGCCGCACACAGGCAGGCTGAGCCCCTCCAGGGCCCGGACAAGCCCTGGAACGCCTGTGTGCTGTTCCAGCCAAGCTTCGGGGCGGGTCCAGCCAAAGCCAGCCAGGAGCGCCTAGAAACTCCCACCCCCCGCCGGGAATCCGCCCCCACCTGCCTCCCACTCTCTATAAGCGACTTTTGGAGCTTTGCAAGGGCTGGGGGCTGGGAATGCAGCATCCTGCCAAGGTCGTCCCCTCTCCTCCCCCTCCACGGGTGGTCCCAGCGCAGGAGGGTGGTGAGCAGAGGCTGGATTTGTATCTTCTACACAAACGCGGGAGGAGCCCTCTGGTCTGATCGGTTCCAGGCGCTCCTGGATGTGTTTTCAAGGAGTGTGTGCCCCCCCCAATTCTCTGGTGGAGTATATGTTGCCCAGCAAAGCAGGGGCGGAGGAAGGGGGCAAGGGGGTGGTCCGCCCCAGGTGTCTTTGCTGAGGGGGTGACATTTGGCGCACCACCCACCCGCGACTCCCAAGCCATCGGGGGAAGGGGGGAGCTGTGTGTTCCGCCCCCTTTGGGAGTACGCCCGCCCTGGGCAGTGCAGGCTTATGCTCCGCCACTGCAGCAAGGTTCCCCCCTTGTGCCACTTGAGTGCTCTGGGCCATGCAGTCACCCCTTGAGCAGCCTCACCTCCCCCCTTCGGACCTAGGCCAGCGGCCTGTTTCCACCAAGAATTCTCGAGCAATATCTTGAGTATCGACTCCCTGCCATAGTAGCCAGCTCCTAGGAGCCAAAGGGGATTCAGCAACCCAATAAAATATTTAAGGGGGGCCACCACCCCCAGTAGATAGGCATTGCAATTCAAATAGTGTGCATGCATTGTGTCATGTGATCACTTATGCAGGGCGTGGCTTACCTCCCCCCCCCCCCCATTTTATTCGAGTTGGCACCCTGGTCCCTGCTGTCATTTGGGTGGCGGCTCTGTAATGCTTGTGAATGGTCCTGGGTTCAATCCTGGGAGCTTTCTTTTTCCTCCCTGGTTTCAGTTTCTGGACATTCCCCCCCTCCAAAAAAAGGCCTCCCCAGCTCAGATCCTGGAGTGGGTGGGGCTAACTGTCCAGAGCACCTTTGGGTGTTCCTCAGAGTCTCCTCCATGCCACCCCACCCCACTTCCAGCATCATGAGGATGGGCAGGAGGGATGAGGGAGGGGGACCCAAAGGCAACAGCTTGCTCAGCAAATAACCCAGGAGAGTTGCTGCCAAAGGGAAGGGGGGCACGTAGGGCAGCCACTTCGGAGGCAGGGGAGCAGGTGCAACTAACCCGGTTCACAGCTGAGACCTGCTGATGACTCTCCTAACTGCAACAGAGGACACTTTTTTCCTGTTTAGCAGACCAAGGTAGTCAATGTTTAACAGTGAGATAAAGCAGAGTCTCTCTCTCTCTCTCTCTCTCTCTCTCTCTCTCTCTCTCTCTCTCT
>JAXCMG010000055.1:6472944-6531443 GCA_034642415.1 Podarcis siculus | reverse complement strand
TCTCTCTCTCTCTCTCTCTCTCTCTCTCTCTCTCTCTCTCTCTCTCTCACACACACACACACACACACACACACACACACGATATGTCCGTAGTGTTAATAGTGGAGGAGTCTTTCCTTTCATTTTTTAAAATTTTATTTGTTCTGCTAGCGTAACTGAAATCGTCTCTAAGCAGCGTGCAAGTAATTCAAAATCCCCCGTTAAAACTATGAAGTCAGAATTCAATTTAAATCCCCCCTGGAAGGGGGAGGGGGAGGTCTCCCATAGGTGCCAGAAGATCAACAGGGAGAATGGGCCTGCCTGACCTCAACTAGCGCATCTGAGCCATGGGGGGGGGGGGGCTGGGGGTGACAGTGGCCCCTAATGACCAGCTCATTGGCAGCGATGGATGCTGCTGCCAGCTGGCTCTCCTTGTTCCCGTAAACGAAAGGCGCTGCAGCCATCAGGGTGGCAAAAGGGCGTGTGAAGTAGACCCAAGAAACACGCTTTCCCCCGATGGCAGAACCTGTCCCGCTATGGGCCGGTCGGGAAGGAGGCGCGGGCAGGTATTTGCAGTGCTGCCGCCGAAGGCTTGGCTGACCAAAAGACAAGCCACTGAGAAGAAGCAGCCAGCACTCAGGGCGTCCTTCAATGTGTTTGCACGGTTGAGGGAGACCACGCAGAGACTCCTGGGCTCCTGGCGCCAGCTTGCATTCCGGTTTGGAAAACAGCCTTTTGCAGGAAACGAGCAATCGGCTCAGAGATGAGCAGCTGCCGCATCAGGAGCCTGTGCTGATTTGCCATAGGGAGCGAGCGGCCCCGTAACAGAGGCCGCGTCCGCCCCGCACAAGGCCAGGAAGGGGCTTCCTGCGTCCTGGGATGGGCTCGGCGAGCGGGATCTCTGTGGGGAGAAATGTTTGGCAGGAGGTGAGATGCGAAGGAGCCATGAAGTTCCCCTCCAAGCCTGCTGTACTTTTCCTGCCTGTGGGTGGCTGCAGCTGGCCCGAAAGGTGTCCCTGAAGAAATGGGGTTTGGAGGGGCCATTCTGCCCTGCCAGCAACCCCATCTTCGGAGAGCGTCCAGAGTCGTCCACAACTGGACCTAACGGTCAGGGGTACCTTTACCTTTACCAACAGCAAATAAAGCTAAAGTTAAGGTTTATTCTATCTCATTTTCTGAACTACAGCTATCATTTTCCATTTCTTCTTCCTCTTCCTCTTTGTCATTTTTCTCATGGACTTCTTATTTATGTTGATGGCTTCTTGCTTTTTTTATATACACTGCCTTTCGCGCAATTTGTAAAACTACTCCACACTGAACCTTTTTTCACTTTTCCCAAAACTTCCATTTTTTCTGGGAGGAAACAAGGAAAAAAACTTTTTTTCTCATGGCTTCAAAATTTCTGGAAATTTTACATCTCTAGATAAAACACAGTTAAAAGCAGGTATTTAAGAGTATTCAAAAGATGAATAAAGTCAGCAGTGGTTAAAAGGAAGTAAATCGCATGCAGCTTCTACGTGTTCAGATGCGCTGGCCCTAACAAAAATGTTTTGAGCAGTTGCTGGAAAGAGTACAGTGAGAGCACCTGCCTGGTGTCAGTTGGCAGGGAGCTCCAAAGTGGGGATGCTGGAAGCTTTGGGTAGGGAGGGGATGGAAAAATTGGGAGGGGGGCAGTTTTTCCCTGTTTTTTCCCAAAGCCTTTTTTTTTCCAGGAAAAAATTGGAGGGGGGGGGAGTGTGTGGAATATTCAAACTTTATCAAACTATTTTTTTTTCGGGGGGAAACGGCTTCTGAAAAAAAACCTTTCCCCCCCCCCCCAATTTTTCTGTTTTTTTTCCCAGGCCTTCCCATCTCTAGGTGGGACTGCTTGGCTCCAGGGCCCATCTTGCCCCTTGGGCATCTAGAGGTGGCCCCGGCTGGAGGTGAGACAGGAAAACCTTCTCTCTACTCGCTTCCTGTTTTCACTGGGGGCTTCCTGTGTATATCTCCGAGCTGGACAGCTGGCATTGGCATGGAGGGGTGGGGGCTTCAGGGGGCATCAAGGGAAATCTGGGAAGTTCTTCTTTTAGAACAGAACAGATGAGGGCAGCAATCCAGAGAATAATGTATGTTGCTTGGCAGAGTCAGGTGGCAACTTTTGCAGAGACCCAACATCACCAATCTCTTCACCTCTCTCCTGAGGGTCATCCCCCTGCAATGAAGGATTCTCACCCAAATCCTGCACAACAGATGGCCATCCAACCTCTGAGTCTGAACCTGCACTGATTTGTTTTAATTAAACAACTGGATTCTATGTGCAGCTTCCGGCTGGGCTGGACTTGGAGGTGTGCAGAAATCTTCCTGGAGCCCAGAGTCACTCACTGCAGGTGCAAAAGGAGTTGAATCCTCCACCTGCCAGCCTGTCTGGCATCAGCACAAGTGGCCTGATGGCCGCAGGGAGGGAGCGCTTGGTTCTCCTTCAGCAGAGGATGCTGGGGCAGGAATACCGGTATCTTCACTACCCAAAATGTTTCTTTGTTTGGCCCGTCCTCAGTTTTGTGTCGCCTTGGCAACAGAGCATTCAGCACACTTGCAAGGCTGTATTTAGCCTCGATCAATCTCTCGTGCCAGATACAAGATAATTGTGACAGATGACTTTCCCCCTTTGGAGCACGGTCTGCCTCTCCTGGGCTGCCCCTCACTTCCGAGGCAGGGCTGGGAGCTGAATTGTCAGGCGGCTTTGGGTCTCTGGAGGCCCCTCCTGTCTCATTGGGACTGACCTGCCCTCCTCCCTCCTCCTCCCTAGGATGATTCAGTACTCCATTCTCTTGCTGTGGATGCGACTGGATTGGGGCCTCTTGCTCAGTCCCAGCGACCCCAACGTGTGCAGCTACTGGGAAAGGTGAGGAACTAGGGAGACTTGGAGGGTTTGTGTGGAATGCATCAGGAAGTGGGTGGGAATGAGGCTCACATGGCAGAGGGATTGTGCGACTTAGAATCACAGCCCAAATGCTGCTGTTATTAAAATTTCTATACACCCCTTCACCCAAGGCTCACAGGGCAGCTTATGGTATATGATATAGATATACGAGATGTGTGTACAGAGATGTGTACAGAGATATACGAGATGTGTACATATATATATACACACACACACACACACAACCTCCCAGAGGAGGCTGGGGAAGTGAGCCACATATAGAAGGCCCTCTAGGAAGTTTGGGAACTCCCTGTGCACTAGCCCTGCGCTTGTCTAGCAAAACGTGTATTTCTGATTTGGCTGCAAACCCCACGGAAGGGACCCAAATGGTCCTCTAGTCCACCACCCCCACCACTCCCAGCAATGCACAAATCTCAGTTTGTGCCCATGGGACAAAGGTCTCGGGGCTTCTCTTTCAGCCCAGCCACCCCAAGACTGCCCCCCCCTCTTCTTGTGGGGCTCTCACTGCATTTCAGTGCCATTCGAATAAAGATCTGAAATAAATCAGAGGTAAGAGGGTGCCTCCCTTTTTTCCTTAGGAGTAGAAATCTAAACAGAGCAAGTGTTTTGCGGGTGTTTATTTCAATTTGGTTGGGGAGCGGGATCCAGCTTGTTTTTGCCTGTGATCTGTGGATCTGCTTCCACTGAGTTCTCGGTAGCCAGCCAAGCCAGGTCAGTGACCACCAGAGGATTCCCTTTCTCCTGCCTCCCCTCTCGCAGCTTCACAACCCCCTCCAAGGAGTCCTACGTGCAGCCGTACTCCCAGGCCTTCGAGGAGCCTTGCGACGGAGCGTGGCCCTTCGCCAAGACCTGCACTCGCCACAAGTAAGAGCCTGGCTCCTCCTTGCATTTTGCATTTCTCCAGCAGGGGAAGCGGGGTGGGCAACGGCAGATGCTGGGGGCTGGCCTCATGGGTCTCCCGGGTGAGCCAGGGGCCTGTCCGCCAGGGATGCCGCGGGTGGGGAGGGGGCTGTCTTGTGCCAGCTTCATGCATGGAGAGGTGGCCAGGCCAGGCCTGCTGTTGCTGATGTTCCAATCTGAGGTCCCAGGGCTTCCGCTTGATGCTTCCTTCTGCTCCTTGCAGCAGGGAGTTCCAGAGGGCTACTCTGGCTAAGTGGCAGCAGGGAGATCTTTGCCTCGAGGGCAGCCTCCACAGCAGGGCTCTTGCCTCTCCTAGTCGCCCTTTGGCAGTATCTCCCCCCCGGGGGGGGGGGCATCAGGAGTAAGGGAAGGAGAGGGGGCTGCTCCTCCTCCTCCATTGCTGCAAATGCAGTCAGCAACTTCCTTGGACCCTGGCCGCAGCAGCCCACTTGCAAGGTAGGCCAGGCCCTGACCCTTTTGCCTTGCGCAGGGTTCTCTACAAGGCAGCCTATCGGCAAGGCGTGAAGATCGACTATAGGAGGCGCCATCACTGCTGCAATGGCTACTACGAGAGCGAGGAGCGCTGCGTCCGTGAGTCCGTCTGTCCGTCCATCCCCATCCCCACCCCCACCCCCGACCCAGCCCAGCAGCCAACCCTTTTGCATAGGAAGGAAGAAAGGGGAGCAGCAGCAGAAGTTGCCGCGGGGTGGGGTGTGTGTCCCCAAATCAAACTCTGCCTTTGTGCCAACCCTCCACCTGGCCTGGCAGAAGCCAAAGAGGGGAGGGGGCCAAGCGGCAGGTGGGGGGTTGGCCACGGAGTCTTTGAGGCTGGTCCCCTGCAAAGGGTGGTAGGGAGAGGAGGGGAGGGGGCTTTGCTTGCCTTGGCAAGCCACAAAGGGGTGGGGTCTTCGTTTGTGGGCCTCCCTCCCTCCTGCTCCTGACCTCCTGTCTGGCCGTCCAGGTGGGGCCCTTTCCCACGGCTGCCTGAAGCCCCCTCGGTTCCTCCACAATGTCTGGTCTCCCCCTGCCCTGCTTGACCAGCTCCCTCCTAGCCTCCCTGAGGTCCCAGTGGAGCTGCTTTTCCAGCAGCCACCTGCAGACCTCAGAGCAGGCAGGATGTGTCCCTGACCCTGTGCCTCCCCCCCCCCCCGCAGCTAGCTGCACCCAGGAGTGCATCCACGGGAGGTGTGTGGCTCCGAACCAATGCCAGTGTGCCGACGGCTGGAAGGGCCCCGACTGCTCCAGCGGTGAGTCTCTATAAGGTCTTTCCTTTGCTGCACAGCGAGTGCTGCCTACTTGGGAGTAGCTGGAGCTGCACCCGGGGAACTGGGCCTGTTTCTCTCCCGCTGGCCTGTCGCCCCTCTGAAGCAGCAAAGCATCCTCTCTGAGGGCATCTCCAGCCCAGCATTCTTGGTCCTTGATTTATGCGGGTTGTGAGTTGCTGCTGTGCCTCGTCCCCCCCTGCTGCCCCTCTCAGAAGCTCAGGTGGTCACAGCAAGGCTTGGCCTGCGATGGAGGAACCAGGCGCACCACCTTTGCCCTTGTGCACATGCAGATGGACCCACAGAGAACTGCCTCAGGAGCCCCTCCCCGTCCCATGCGCATAAAGGGATGGGAGGCAGGGATGCCTCTTGGGTGGAGGTTGTGGGGCTCACTGTGAGCCTGGCAGGAGTGGCCAAGTGGGTCCTGTTTTCGCTGCACCAGCCTGAGGCAACAGAGGGGCCTCTTCCTCCAAAGGTCGGGGAGGCAGCCAGTTCCCAGGCGTCCCTCTGGGCCTGGAGTTGAAAGCAGGTCACTGGCTGGGAAACAAGCACTTCAGAGGGAACAGGGGCGGGCGGGCGGAGAGCAGGGGCTGCCTGCAAAGGGGGCTGCTCAAGTGTGCATGTGGGGGGAGGATCCTGCAGAGCCAGGCAGACAGGGACCGGCCTCAGGGAGGCTGCCACTGCTGTTGCTCCTCTGGGGCAAAGTTCCTTTCGGCTTCCTGGGGAAAAGAGAAGGGGCTTTTCATGGCACGGGGGGGGGGGGTGGGGAGCCTCAACTTCCCCTCCTCGGTGAGGGGAGCCGGCAGCCACCAAGGGCAATTGTGAACAAGATGAGGGGTCTGTCAGGCAGCCGCCCTGGGGTGTGACACACTGCTTTCCCCCCCAACCCCAGAAACCCTCACCCTGCTGTCCTCTGGGTGTTTGGGGGGGGGGCTGCCAAGCTCCTTATATATAGAGAGAGTGTATCTGAAGAAGTGTGCATGCACACGAAAGCTCAGACCAAGAACAAACTTAGTTGGTCTCTAAGGTGCTACTGGAGGGAATTTTTTTATTTTGTTTCGACTACGGCAGACCAACACGGCTACCTACCTGTAACTAGTTACAGGTGGGTAGTACAAAAGAATTTCAGAAATAAACTGGAAAGAGAAGTTGCTGAATTGCAACTTATTACCAAACTTAAAACCATGGAGAGACCTGGTCTGAATAGAGACATTGGATTCTTCTCTCATTATACATGATAAAGCTATTTTTAGCCATCTCACCCCTTGCTTTTTCCTATAAGACCAATTGCAGTCGTTAACGGTCGTTAATAGATTTACCACACCTATCAGCCAATCACCCATTCCCACCCCCCTTCTGAGTAATACCCTTCACCACCCTCTCTCTAAGGGTCTGGTGACTTCTGTTTCAGTGTATCGGAAGAAGTGTGCATGCACACGAAAGCTCATACCAAGAACAAACTTAGTTGCTCTCTAAGGTGCTGCTGGAAGGAATTTTTTTGTTTTGCTTCAACTACGGCAGACTAACACGGCTACCTACCTGTAACTGAGGCTTTATTGTATGTTTTTAGTACCGTATTTTGTTGCGAGGCGCCCAGAGTGACTGGTGCAACGCAGTCAGATGGGCGGCATGTAATTTTTTTATTTTAAATATTATTAGGGCCTTGTGTGGGAAGACCCTCCCAACACTCACCCGGCTGGTGGGGGTACCCCCATTTTGTGTGGCCGCCCAGAGTTCTTGGCCATCCTTTGGTTGGTGCAGTCTGCCCTGAACCCCCCTTGCCTTTCCTCAGCCCCTCTCCCTTCTTCTTCCTCCTCTTCCTCCTCCCGCTCCCCCTCCAGGGTGCAACCGCCTGTCCTGGGGGCCAGACTGCCAGCAGCCCTGCGGGTGCCTGAACGGAGGCAGCTGCCACCCCCTGTCTGGGGCCTGCCTTTGCCCGCCGGGCTACAAGGGCCCCTCCTGCGAGGAGCCCTGCCCCCCGGGTACCTACGGCCAGGACTGCCAGATGGGCTGCCACTGCGAGAATGGCGCCCAGTGCGACACGGAGACAGGAGCCTGCCTGTGCGCCCCAGGATTCAGCGGCCCACAGTGAGTAGCACCTCGGGGATGCAGGTTGGCAGACAGAAGAGCTGGGGGGGGGGGCTGTAGACCTCTGGTGAACTGGGCTGAGGGCCGTTATGGTCTGGAGCTGGGTTCCAATCTCTCCTCAGGGCAAAACCTAGAATGAGTTTCTAGTGCTTCTGAGAGTCGCTGTAAAGGTGAGGCTGAGGGGAAGGGTCCTTGCCAGCTCAGCCTCACCCTTCCTCATCTCTTGCAGCTGTGAGCAGTCCTGCCAAAACGACACCAATGGCTTCCAGTGCCTGGCCCTGTGCCCTTGCCAGAACGGGGGCATCTGCCACCCCCCTGAGACCAGCAAGTGCGCCTGCCCTCCAGGATGGATGGTACGTTTATGTGTGTGTGAGAGAGAGGAGGGGCCTGGGGCACTTGTGGTTCCAGGCCCCTGTGTCTTGGGGGGCGGGTTCAGTAAGAGCTCCGTCTCTCTCTTCTCCCTAAAGTGTGAAATTGTGTGGGGTGGGGGGCAAACACAACCTACTTTGACAGTCATGCCCAGGCATGATTTCATTTCATTTATTTTATTATTACTTTTGCATCCCGGCTTTCCTCCAAGGGGCTCTCCCTCTCCCCATTTAACACCCACACACACACCAACCCTGTGAGGTAGGTTAGGCTGAGAGGTGGTGACCAATCCAAGGTTATGCCCAGTGAGCTTCATGGCTGGGGTGGGGGAACTGAGCTCTGACTTCCCCCCAATCCCAGTCCAACACGCAAACCACTAGGCCACGCTGGCCATTAGGTGCCCCCCCCCCCCGCCTCCAGCCAGGCAGGGAGTTGGTTGTTTCTTCTTCTTGATCCTTGGGGGGCAGGGTTTGCGCTTGGCCCCACTGTGATCGGGGCTCTCTCTCTGCCCCCCCCCATGCAGGGCTCCATCTGCTCCTTCCGCTGCCCCAAAGAGCGCTTTGGCTCCAGCTGCCAAGGGGAGTGCAGGTGCCACAACGGAGGCCTCTGCAACCCGGAGTCTGGGCAGTGCCAGTGTGCGCCAGGCTACACGGGGGAGAGGTGAGTAGACTCCACTGGGCAGCAGGGGTGTCCACATGCTTAAAAAGTGAAGCAGGAAATTGGGGGGGGGGAGTCTCAAGAGTCATTATTTTGGGTACCAGGAAAAGGGCAGCAAAGGAAATAATGGCATCTATAGAAAACCCACTCACTGTTGACATTTCACAGCAGATGTGGGTAGAAGAAGCAAAATCTCTTCAAGAGGTGAGTGAAATTAAAAATGAAATTAAACATGATATGGACAGTTTGGATTTTTAAAATGACAAAAAAATTGGCAAGACTAGAAGGAACAGTTAATAAAATAGAAGAAAGGATTCTTCTGCTGTCTGGAGAAATGAGGTAACTAAATGATAGTGGAGACTTTGGAAAAGTGGAGTAATACACAGAGAGAGGGAAATATAATTGGATAATTTGGCATTAATGGAGCTGAGAGAAAAGAGTTCTACCTAAAATTCAGGAGGGTGAAGACATTGGGGACAAAGTGATTAATTGCCTTGCATCCTTTTTGAGGGGGAGTGGATGAAATAAACAAAACCTACAGAATTAATACATGTTCTACAAAATTAGCAACAGACTTTATGAAGAAATTCAAATGGGAAATGGAAGAAATGCTAACGGATGAGACTGAAGAAATGGAACTTGGAGCTGCAGGTTAACAATGAAATGAAGCCAGAACTTTTCCTTCTAGGAGTAATGGATATATAATTAGAAGGACCATGGAACATTATTTCAATATATGACCACAGCAGCGAGACTTTTATTTGCCCAAAGAGAGAAAGATTCATCATTACCTACCATGGAGGAATGGTTGCTAAAATGATTGGACTTAGCTGAGATGTCAAAGCTGTTGTGTTTAATTAGAGAAAAATAATTGTTGGTATTTACTAAAGACGGGAAATCCCTTTTGGAATTTTTGCATGAAAAAGAAAATGAACTTATGATATCTGGATCTGAGAATTGAAGAAAATATGGTTTTTAGAAAGCGGAATAGTTGGGTGTTGCCTTGGAGTGGATGTTTTGAATAACTTTCTATATATAGCAGAAAAACAAAGAATCAGAAGTTTTCCTTTTATTCTTTTCCCTTTTTTTCTTTCTTCTCTTTCTCCCCCTTTTTCTGTTCCTCTTTTTGGCTTGTGTTTTTATTTTATTTCATCTTTGGGATTCTAAAAAGATATTGGATATTAGCTTTTGTATATCTTTTTTTGACTTTAATAAAACCTATGGGAAATTAAAAAAAAGAAATTATGATGGGAAGACAAGGGATACGTAAGTAGCATACCTGTA
Organism: Podarcis siculus; assembly: GCA_034642415.1. Taxonomy (NCBI): domain Eukaryota; kingdom Metazoa; phylum Chordata; class Lepidosauria; order Squamata; family Lacertidae; genus Podarcis; species Podarcis siculus. The sequence continues at coordinate 6,521,984 of JAXCMG010000055.1, read as the reverse complement.
TTGGCCTTACAAGGGTCCCTGGCAGGTGGGGAGCTTGTGCCCCTGAATGGCCCAGCAGCCCCCTCCCTGGAGTCCCAGGGCTGCTGGACAGGCTGGCCCCCATGGCCCCTTCTCCTTCTGCCCCCCAGCCCCTCCTCTGGGGCCACTGGTGGGTCTTCTCCCTGCTGTGCGGCTCAACAGCTGCAGCCCCAGTTGGTGAGTATTTGTGGAGGAAGCCCGTTGGGCCCCCCCCTTGGCGAGTGGATCTTTCCCCCGGGTGAGAAAAGGATGCAGCCTGGAGGGGAAGGAAACACTGCTCTCTGCCAGCTTTTTAATGCAGACAATGGAGGAGAAAAATTAAGCCCCTGATGGTTTTCCCATCTAAGTCAGAGGAAGGAGAGGAGGCCAGGGGATGTAGGGGGCTTCAGGCACACCTGGGGGACATTTGTAGCACCCCCATGGAGCCTGCCTTAGCCCCATTCATGGCAAAAGAGGCTGAGCTGAGGGGCTGGAGGGGGCAAAGCTCCTTTCTCCTGGGCACCTCGCTGCACCAGTTCTCTCTCATCAGCTGTGCCAGCCACAAGGCTTGCCCCTCCCTGCCCCCACCATGAGTTTTTCCTTCATACAGAAAAATAATCCCTCAGACTTTAAAAGCAGCCACGGGGATGGTGTTAAATTCAGAATCTGCTGCCAGCTGTCATTGGTGTTTCATAAAACCACATACTGAAGAACGATGTCCTTTCTTAAATGGATCTTGATCAGCTCCACATCCTTCTGCACCCCACCCCCCCGTGTGTGTGTGTGTGTGTGTGTTGATGATATGCAGAGCAGCTTACAGCTAGGAAGCTAAATAACTCTTCTGGGTGATTGATAAAGACCATAGAATATCCAGACCCTTTATAGTCAAAGAACTTTCCTTTCATAAACAAATAGCTGAGAACATGCCTACAATCTCATGCTTATTCACTTTGTTCCTGCACAGGATTCTCCCTGTTAACATTTCGGGATCTTCCTCTGTCTGCTTCACTTCATGCAGATCACCTTGACAGGCACTCAGGATCCTGAAGAAACCTCTCTCTCTCTCAGCCATTCTCCCTTACGCACACAGAGAGAAGAGCAGAAAAGGCAGTTAATAAATGACAGTTGCTGGAATAACAGTCACAACGGAATGGAATGCCTTTCCCATGTGACTCACAGTCAGCCAATCACACGAGAGAGCTATAGCCAAAGGAACTCGTTACCCATAACAACCATGGTCTCTTTCTCCCCGTGCTCCCAGGTGCCGCGAGAAGTGCCCCATCGGCCGCTACGGGCAGGACTGCGGGCAGGAGTGCGACTGCGCCAACGGTGGGCGCTGCTTCCACATCAACGGCGCCTGCCTCTGTGAAGCCGGCTTCCTGGGCAGCCGCTGTGAGGAGCGAAAGTGCCTGCCAGGTCTCCACGGCCTCTCCTGCCACCTGCCCTGCCTCTGCCACCCGCACCACACACAGAGGTAGGCGGGCAGGTGCCCCTCTTTCTCCTTTTGGTCACCTGCTAACTGGAAGCCTAGAATGAGACTTCTAGGTGGAGAAGAAGCTCCGGAAACTCCCCTTGCCCTCTCTGCCCTCTTTCTTTGTACAGAGGCTGCCTGGATCTCTCTTGGCCCAGCCCTCCTTCAAAAGCAAGGTCCCACCTGAGTCCTCCTGCTCTGCCCCCCTGGCAGGGGCGTCCCTGAGGGGGACGGGCTTCTCCACTGATCTGTCCCCATTTGGCAGATAGGGAAGATTTGCCTTTTGCACCCCCTGCCCCCCACAAAGCCCTTCTTCTCTGGGCCCCCCCCCCCCCGGCCTCCAGCCTCAGAGAAGCTAGAAGCTGTCGAGGGAAGATGTCCGGGAGCAGCCACCATCTCCTTGTTTGCCCCCCCCCCCCAGCTGCCACCCACTCTCTGGAGAATGCACCTGCAAGCCGGGCTGGGCAGGACTCTTCTGCAATGAGACCTGCCCCCCTGGGCACCACGGCTTTGGCTGCCAGGAGCCCTGTTTGTGCCTGAACGGAGGGACCTGCGACGGCGAGACGGGGCTCTGCGCTTGCCCGCCAGGCTACATGGTGAGTCCCCCTCGGAGGTCCCTGGGCTTCCGTCCTAGGCCCTGCGGTGGCTACATCTAGCATGGGCAGGAAAGGGTTGTGCCCCTCTGGCAAGCAGAGCCTGGATCGTGTATTTGAAGGGGAGGGTGTGACAAATTGGAACTGCAAGTAAAATCGCTCTCCTAACCCACAGCCTGATGGCCACTCTGAAGGTCCTGTGGGCTTGCATTGCTAGGTGGGACAGGCAGGAAACAGATTGGGGGGGGGTCCTCAAAAATTTTAAAGGGCCATTTGCAGGACAGAAAAACTTGGGCATCCTGATAGGGGGTCTCACCCCTGGTTCTGTGCTGGAATATTTTCCTCCCCTTGCCGCCAGTGTTAAAGGAAAACTCCTGGCTCACTTGGATTTGCCAGACAAAGACACCAGCTAAGAGTACTGGAGCAAAACAGCAGCCTGTAGGCCTGATTTTTATTCAAGGAACTGTTGCAACAGGACTTCCAACTACCACATGGAAGAAGCAGAAAGCCCTGAACAAAGGATGGCTCGCTGTTTTATAAGTTTCCCCTTTTACCCACAACACCCTGAGTGAAACATCACACATACATCATGTACACAGCTATGTCATAATCTGGGAGGGGTCTTGTGGCAGAAACCTGAGCATCAGGTTTGCCCCCATCCCTCCCTTGACCTCCACCTCACACCCATTAAGTAAAACAAAAGGTGAGTATGTACATGTTCCTGTTCTCCCGGTCAAGATAAGCACACCCCTTTATCTTGACCAAGATCCTAATAAACTGAAGTTGGGTTTCTGTTGTTTCTGGAATGGCTACCTGTGTCTGGCACTCAGAGGCCAGGATGCCAGCGATTATCACCCAGGCAAGGAAGCTGCTGAGTACCATGGTCTCAGGCTTAAGGGATTATGGCTGCCGACATCCCAGACTCCCCTCTTGGTAGCCATTTCCTTCCTGAACAGAACGAAGTTGGAAGGGTGCAAATCCAATACTGACTTTCTAAAATTTTCCCATTGAGCCAATACATATAGATACATTTATCAGTGAACTGTTGCATTTTGCAATGTGCAGTGGAGGCCCTTTGAATAGGGATAGGAAGAAACTGTGTGATGAAGTGTTTTGTGGGAACATTTGCAGGAGTGATGGTGTTGAGTTTGGGAGTTGGGGGGTATGATGTCTGCTGGAGGGGCAAGCCCCCAACCTTTCCATAAATTCAGGTAACACCAGAAAGGAAAGGGGTGCATTGGGGGGGATTGTCCCCCCCAGCTGTGCGTGGCCCCTCCTTCCCCTCATGCCCATCTTGTGCCCTCAGGGTGCCCACTGCTCCAGCCTCTGCCCTCCTGAGACCTTTGGGGTCAACTGCTCCCTGCCTTGCACCTGCCACAACGCCTTCGCTTGCTCTCCCATTGATGGGACCTGTGTCTGCAAGGAAGGTAGGAAAGGTGGTGGGGAGACATGGGGTGTGGGGAGGCAGCAGGTTATGGGAACCCGCCTTTAGGGATCCCTTGAGGTCATCCGGAGTTATTTCCCTTGGCCAGGCTTGGCATGTTCTGCTAGTGCAAAGCATAAGGAGGGGGCAGAAAATCCAAGGTCCATTTCTGTGTGTACCTCTGTTCTCCCTCTCTCCCCCTCCCTGCCTTGGGCACCTTGTTTCCTGCCAATTTTGCCTCCCCAGGTTGGCAAGGCGCAGACTGCTCCCTCCCCTGCCCCCCAGGCACCTGGGGCTCTGCTTGCAACAAGACCTGCCGCTGCGCCAACGGAGCTTCCTGCAGCCCAGTCAGTGGGGCATGCACATGTGTGGCAGGCTGGCATGGCCGCCAGTGTGAGGAGCCCTGCCCGGTAGGTGGCTCTTGGGGAAGGGAGGGGGGGTAAGGAGCAGGGTTAAGCTGCCACCAATATATAGACAGATTCCTTTGGGGGGCTGCTGTGGCTGTCCCGGGAGAGGCACTGAGCGGGGGGCTTTCTCCACTTCCTTTTCCAGGTCCCCCCACTGCACCATGTGGGCAGTTTCCCCCTCCCCTCTTGTCCTTGTGTGCCCAGTCTGGGTGATCCAGGATCTGCCTGACAGGAACAGAGCTTCTCAAAGGGCTGCTTTCTGACCTGTCTCACTGCAGAGCTGGGGGTGCCCCCCTGGGCACACCTGTGGAGTGGCCTCCTGCCTTGGCATCTGGGCGTCTGGAAAAGGGCTATGCCTCTTGTGCATGAGACTCTGTCTTGCCTGACGGGTGGGGGAGCAGGGACCTGCCAGAGTTGTGCAGGGGATGGTGGCCGGACAGTCCCTCCTTTCCAAATCCAGGGGTGGCTGGCGAAGAGGGGTAGAACCACTAGTGGGGAGATTTCTCTTGTGCCTTCCTGTCCACTGCATGGCTGAGCAAGCCCCCTTCTCTCTCCCTCCTTCCCCCAGGAAGGCTTCTACGGCCTCAGCTGCAGCAGCAGGTGCTCCTGCCAGAACGCAGAACGCTGTGATCCTGTTCTGGGGCAATGCCACTGCCTACCTGGGTGGACAGGTGAGCAGGGGGGGGCTCAATCTCCCACCTGCCGTGGGTCCTGGGCTGGAGAGGGTTAGGGGTTGTCAGGCAAGGCTGGGGTTCCAGCCACCTGTGAGTGGCCTAACGGCAAGGCAGGCCTGCTGGAGGAAACCTTCCTTCTTTCAGGGTGATCTGAAAGTGGGGGATGTTGACATCAGTTCCTTGTCATGGTCAGATCACTTCCTGTTGAGATTGAGGCTTTCTTCACCTTTTCACCTTTGTTAAAGTGTCTAAGGCAGAGTGAAAAGCCTGACTGGGGGGGGGGGTGGGGCTAGATGATCCTGGGTGTCCCACCCAACTCTACAATTCTGATCGTAGTCTAAGGCTATGATGATTCTGTGAGCAATCCATGCCTCTAGGATTCCCTCCCTGCTGTCAGCCACTCGCAGGTGGTGCTGAGCTGCTTCCTGCTCCTTTGCCCCCAGGCCCCAATTGCAGCCAGGAGTGCGAGGACGGCCTGTGGGGGCCCAACTGCAGCCAGCTGTGTCTCTGCAAGAACGGGGCCACCTGCTCCCCCAAGGATGGGAGCTGCGACTGCCCCCCAGGCTTCCGGGGTGCCACCTGCCAGCGCCGTAAGTAAGCTAGCCAGCCTACCAAGAGAGCCAGCCCGGGGGGGGCGCGTGTCAGAGGGGCTAAGTCTCGGTGAGCACAGTGGGCCCTTGGAGGCCAAGGCCCAAGGTGGCCCTGGGTGCCGGTGCAGTCTGCCCTCCCCAAAGGGACAGGCGGTGGGAGGCCCAAGAAGTCTGCTGCTCTGGCACTGAGCTCCCTCTCTCTCCCCCCCCCCCCCAGCCTGTCAGCCAGGGCGTTACGGCAAGAAATGCTCTGTGCCCTGCAAGTGTGCCAACCACTCCATCTGCCACCCAGTGGACGGTTTGTGTGATTGCCCGCTTGGCTGGACGGGCAGTGACTGCTCCGAACGTGAGTTATCCACTTGTTGGAAGGAGACAATGCAGAGAGGAGGGGGAGAAACTTTGGCACATGGCCAGTCCTGGGCACAACCCTCTTGCTGGCTGCTGTGCCCCAAGGGAGGGAGCCTGTGCTACTTGGCTGTGGAGGAGGAGGAGGAGGACCCATTTCAAATGGCAGACGACCCACCCGCCGCCTCTGTGCCTGCTCTGCTTTCTCCACAGGCTGCCCTGCAGGGTTCTTTGGGGCCAGCTGCACCCAGCGGTGCCAGTGTTGGTGGGAGGCCCCCTGCGAGCCAGACTCCGGGAGGTGCCTGTGCCCCTCTGGCTACACTGGAGCCCACTGTGAGACCCGTAAGTACGAAGAGGCCCCCACTTCCCTCTCTCCGCTCCCATGGAGTGAAAGGGGCTCTCAACTGCGAGGAGGAGGAGGAGAATGCTTCAGCTGTGATTCCTGCATTACAGGGTGGGAGGTTTGGACTGGATGAGCCTTGGAGATCCCTTCCAATGCTAAAGCTCTATGGTTTGAGGAGGAGGAAGAAGGGGGTGGCAGGTCAAAGTGCCCCTTGGGCATCCACCACAATAGACTTTTGTGAGCAGAGACAGGTGCGGAGAAACTGAAATGGCTCTGCTCCGGTGGGGAGGTGAGAAGATCTCCTCCTGTCTGCCAGTGGAGGGTAGGTGGTCCCCTCTGAACCCAGGAGGAGAGAAGCTCTTGGAGGGGAGAGCTTGTCCACCCTCTTCAAGAGATGGGGGTCCCCATTTCTGGCAAGAAGGTGCAACTCTTCTACCTCCCTGTGCAGGGACACTCGACCCGCCCCCCCTGACCATGGTTCCTGCCATTCCGGCTGGCAACCCCTCCCTGGGGGCTGTGATGGGCATCGTCACCCTGGCTGTCCTGCTGGTGGGCATACTGGCAGCCTTACTCTGCTACCGGCACTGGCAGAAGGACAAGGAGCATCGCCACATGGCTGTAGCCTACACCACAGCGAGGAGGGATGCCTCAGAGTACGCCGTGCCAGGTGAGGAATGCACCGCCTGGCTCTCTCTTCACGCCACCCTCACAAAGCAAGACTCAAGTCTTGGAGAACTTTCTGACAGTAAGAATGGACTCCCTTGGAAGGTGAAGAGGTCTCCTTCCTTGGAGGTTTTTAAGCAGAGGTTGGGCAGTCACCTGCCAGCATGGCCACCCTATAGTTTTGTAGGGGGTTGGACTAGATGACACTTGGGATCCCTTCCAACTCTGCTATTCTGTAATTCAGCTCTACAATATCTATGAAATTGGGCTGGGGCGGGATGGTGAGGGTGGTGAATTTCCAGAGAATGGGGGGCTTTTATACTGACCTGTCTCCGTCTTCCTTTCTGCCTAGACGTCCCTCCCAGCTGCACCCACTACTACTCCAACCCCAGCTACCACACCCTGTCGCCCTGCTGCCCCAGCCTGCCCTGCCCCAGCCCCCCGGAGCAGCCTGGCTCCAGCAAGGTAAGGATCTCTCTGGGGAGTGCAGCACCACTCCGGGGCTGGCCGGGGCCTTGGGCCTTTCACCTGCATAATGTGGGCATCTGGGGGTTTGTGCACAAAGGCAAAATGGCACAAAGTCAGGAAGACCCCTGGAAGGGACGGGGGACCTTGGTGAGATCTCAGAGGGCCCTTTTCAACTGGTCTCTCCCCACTTTGCATTCATTCATTTATTCGTGGACCACTGACACAAAGCTGCCATTTCGTAAGTAAATCACACGTTAAGTTGTGGGTCTACTGTAATTTACAGCATAGGATTACAAAATTGTCAGGAAGTTTATTGTGTGTTGTCAGCTGTGTGCTTCTAGAGTTGGAAAATAAAGAAACGCATGTCTAAAGGGACATTTCCTCTCCCATTTCTGAGAGGTGCGCAGGGATTGGGCTCTTTGCTGCAGGAGGCAGAACTTCCAAAGTGGTGGCAGCGTCACCTTCCTCCTTTTTTACTGCACAAAATGTCCGCTCACCAGTCTGGGCACCTGTGTGGAAACCAAAACCCAAGTAGCTGTAATGTTTGGCTTCTTCTGATTTGCTCCCCTGGAGGGAGCCAGTTGTGGTGTCGAGTGTGGCTTCCGCAGGGTACAATTTTGGTCGCTTGCAAACCGCAGCTGGCATTGGACAGTTCCATGTTGCTGAGCCCCACTTGGCTGTGGTTAGTAATAAAGACAGACACTTTCCGGATGGGTTTTAAACAGGGAGACGTGCCTGGAGCATGGACCCAGAAGGGAGCCCCATAACAAGCCCCACCCCAAGGCAGGAATTTCATCTGCCAGGCCCTTGCCCATTCCACCCCTAGCCTTCACAGATGTCTTGGATAAAGAATCTTAATTGTTGGAGAGAAACTTTTGTTTGAGTTAGGGTCCCATGCGGTCTGGCGCCAGGGTGACTGCCTGTTTTCTTCCCCCTCCCCAGCTGATCAGCAGCACAAAGAGCCTAGAGCGAGACTGGCCGGGAGTGTGTGGGGCCGACTGCAACGCCACGCTGCCCGCCGACTGGAAGCACCACAGGGCCACTCCAGCAGAGCCAGGTAAGGCTGTGGCACCTCCCTCCTCCTCCACCACGAGCCCTGGGCGCAGGCAAAGAGACCCATCTCTGCCTGTCACTCAGGAACACGGCCCCTTTTTCTCAGAGCGCCCTACGCTTGTCCCCGTTGCCGCTCCTGTAGAGACCCTTCCCCAAAGGGCAGCCACCCCAGCACACATTTCTCCCTAAGGGGTTTTGTCTTTCCTGCAAACCTGGAGGCCTCCCTGGAAATGAGGGAGCAAGGAATGTTCCAGAACCACCTTCAGCAACTTGATGGACCCCAAATGGCATCAGGTGTCGCTGTGAGGCTTCACATGAGTCTGTTTCCAGCATCAGCTGGTCAGGGTGTCCTCTCCCCCACATGTGCTGTGCCAGGTCTGAACCCCACTAATAGGTTCTGGGGCTCAGACCCAGTGAGCTTCACCCAGCAGAATCCCTCCCCCTCCTGGACTCCGTTTCCTTTTCTGCAGGAGGCCCCCAGATGGACCGCAGCTACAGCTACACTAACGGACTTGGAAGGTATTACAGCAAAGGTAAGACAGCGTTGCCTGCCTGTGGAGGGCACAGCATAGCCGTCCTGGAGAGTAGCCATTGATAGCCCTCTCCTCCTCCACGAATTTGTTTTCTCCTCCATCCAGGTTGGTGGTCCTCCCCTCCTCCTGTGGGAGGGAGTTCCACTGATTAACTGTGCCCAGCATGAGGAAACTCTCTTATCTGTCCTGAATCCTCCCAAAATTGGCTTCCTTGGGACATCCAAAAGTTCTGGTGTTATGAGAAAGAAAAACTTTTCTCTGCCCACTTTGCCACACCATGCATCACTTTATGCACTCCAATCATCTCTCCTCCTCCTCCTCCTCCTCTTTTCTTTGCCCCAAATGCTGCAACCTTCCTTCACAGGGGGTTCGCTCCAACCCTGGATCGTTCTGGTGGGCCCTTTCTGTCCTCACTTCTGCCTGGTGCCACCAAGTCCAGGGCGGGGGCTGCGACTGCCCTTGCAGGGGCCCCGCGATACTGCTCACAGCCCCTCCCTGACCCCTCAGCCCTCCTCCCCTTCCAGGCTACGCCAAGGAGGAGACCTTGTACCGACGGAGCGACAGTTCCCTGAGCAGCGAGAACCCCTATGCCACCATCAAGGACCTGCCCGTCCTCACAGGGAAGCCCTCGGAGGGAAGCTACATGGAGATGAAGTCCCCCGTCAAGCGCGAGATGTCCTACGCCGAGATCGGCCTCTTTGAGGAGGCTGCCCAGAGCCTGGAGGAGGAGGAGGAGGAGGAAAAGGAGGAGGCAGGAGGTATGGGGGGGGGTTATGGCTCTCATTTCCCTTCCTGCTTGGTGGCAAGGGATGCAGCTCAGTGCCAGGCAGAGAGGGACTCCGTGCCTGGACTCCTGGAGAGCTGCGGCTGCCAGTCAGTGTAGACAAGCCTGAGATGGGCTGTTGGTCTGATTCAGCAGATGGCAGCTTCCTCCGTTCCTCAACATTTCCATTTTTGCAACTGGGCCGAGGTTCCCCGTGCCCTCACTTTGCGCCCTCCTCTGTGTCCCGTGGAAACGCTGACCTCCTTCTTCCTCTTCCTCCCCATTCCAGGCAGCTGCTCGGCTGGCGCAGGAGGCATCTCTTCACACGCAGCCTCCACCATTCCCCCCAACCACTACGACTCCCCCAAGAACAGCCACATCCCTGCCCACTACGATGTGCCCCCCGTCAGGCACTACCCGCCATCGCCCCCCCTCCGCAGGCAAGACCGGTGAGGAGGGCCAGAGCCCCCTGCCCCCCCGCCTTCTCAGGGAAGGACTGAGTTCCAACAGGCTCAGCAGCAGCAGGACCTTCATCCCTCCAGACACCAGGCTTCTTCACAGCTGCCATGGGGGCAGGACGTGGCAGATCTGGGCCCCAGCGCCACCGGAGGAACCACTTTGCCCAGTCTCCTGGGCTGGCATTTTGACTAGCTGGGATCATTTCCCAAGGCAGCGCCAGCAGAGGCACGGCATCAAGGGGACGGCTGCTTGACTCCTTTCCAGCACTTCTCGAGTGGGGGCAGTTCTCTCTGTCACTTCCCCGCCCCCGCCCCCAACTTTGACAGAGACTAGCCACTTCTTCAGTCCCATGAAAGAAAGCAAAGTGGGGCAGGGGGAAAGCACCTTACAGGCCAACAGGGGGTTGCACCTTTCATTAGAATCATAGAACTATAGAGTTGGAAGGGACCCCAGGGGGTCATCTAGTCCAACCCCCTGCAATGCAGGAATCTCAACTAGAGCATCCAGCCAGGTGGCCGTCCAACCTCCGCTTTAAAACCTCCAAGGACGGAGAGCATGCCACTTGCTGAGGGAGTCCATTCCACTGTCAAACAGCTCTTGCCATTAGAAAGTTCTTCATCTCAGTGAACTCACATGTTCAAAGGAATTCTCTCCCCCCCCCCCCCCTTTATAGCAGCCCCCTTCTTTAGGCCCCTTCGTGTTTTCCCTGTCAGTCACTCTGGATTACAAGGTGCAACAAGGACGACCCTTTGTTTCAAGAATCCCTTTCCCCAACCACAGCTTGCAATCTGCCTTCCCAAAACTGTCTCCTGGAAGGGCCAAGCAGGCAGATTCAGTCTTGCATATTTTGCAACAGGAAAAAGGCTTAACTGAGGATGAGCCAGCAGAACTTATAAGCCTGACTTCCTTGCAGGAGTCTGTAAATCCATGTACAAAGGGGTCACATACTCTCAGTAAGCCAAGTTTTGCACTGTCAGAAACTCTTGAGAAGTCTTCAAAGATCAATGCGCCAGGGAAACAGGGCACCTTTTCCATTCAAAAGCCCACATTCCCTAACCTTAGAGGTGCCACATGAGCACAGTGGGGACGCCCAGAACTGGAGCAGATGCACTTATATCACGCACGTATTTTTGTGTGTGTCCATGAGAGGGAAAAATCTTCATGGAGCCAGCAGCTGATGCAGAGGAATAACCCCTCTTACCGCAGCGACACCCTCTTAACACACACCGCTGCACTTGGGCTAATTATAAAACCACCTAGTCCCATTAGAAACTTATTTCCTATGGGAGGGAGGTTGGTTTCAGTTCTTCACGCTGGAAGCAAGTTTTAGCAGAGCTGCCTCTCGCAATGCTGATAAAAGAGGCGCCCATTGGGCTCACCTGGACATCTCTGGTTTATTCAGAGTTCAAGGGCTTGCACTTCACTTTGTGGAAGCAGCCGATCACATCCAGCAATAACGAAAGCACCTTTGCAGTAATGGAGGAGAGGAGGAGCAGCTCAGCAGCCCGCCCACCCACAGCCAGCTCCAGAGATGGGGCTCTTATGTTTATACCCGACTTTTCTTCCAGCACAGAATCCAAAACAGCACAAATGGTTGCATAGAGAGAGGATCCCCCCATCCAGGGAGTCACCTCACCTGGACTTCTTAGCTTCAGCAAAATACTGACCTCCCAGTGCTTCTAGTCCACATCTGGGGAGGCCAGTGAAACTGCAGAATCTCGACTGTGACAAGAGTGGCCACTTGTTCTGAAGAGATCCTTGCAACAGCTGGGAAAGTGCAGTGGGGAGGAGGCCCCAGCTGCCGGGCCAGAATCTGGGACTTTGCAAAGTAAGGCCACACTGGATGGGAGACTTCCCAGGAAGCCTCTCTCAAGGCAGTTAGTTACTCTTCTATTTATTAAAAAAAAAGTATGCCAGTCTGGGTGCCATTCTGGAAGAGAGGTGAGGTATAAAGGAACGGAGTGGCTGTGGGGATGAACACATTTGTGGCCCCTCATCCCCAACACACCCAGAGGCAGGAATGGGCTGTGGGAAAGTCTGCCCGTCCTTCAAGCTTCCCAAAGCCAGGGAGCTCTTCAGCCAGTCCATTTGGCCTTCAGCTTCCTTCACAGGCTCTGGCTGCACCTTTTAGCCCCACGGCCCAGGAGTTCACTTGTGCACCAGTCCAACAAAGGAGAGTGAAATCCCTGGGCAAGGCTGCCACACGGAGCATAAGTGTATCTCTGTCTCCTGGGCCGCTGAGGAGAGCCAGTTCGCCCCCAGCCGAAGGATTGCAAATGCTCCCCACGAAGCCACAGCCCACAGTGACGGGGGGCAGGGAGGAGGCTGCCCACAGCACCCCCTGCCCAAAGTGGCTGAAGAGAGAAATGCCTGCGAGTCATCTGCTCCTAAAAAAAGACTCCATCCTGTCACCCTGAGGGAGTGTCACCAGGTGGTGGTCCTCCTCCTGGAAGGGGTCCTTTCTCCGCTCCATCCGCCATGGTAGGCAGCCCAGAAGCATCTTGGCTTTTCAGCAGGTCCCAAAGAGGGCAAGGGGGGGTCTCCTGTGGGGTGGGCGCCATGGTGGTGCCCTTCTTCAGAGGCCCACCTTCCCATTGGGTTGGCAGCAGTTTGTAGGCTGGCTCTGCAAGGGGTCCCTGCCAAGGCCCAGAGCGAGGAGTGGGCTGCCGTTGGGGATGGGGGTGCCCTGAGGGGGGGCTGACTCAGGTGCTGCTTCCTCCTCCTCCTCCCCACTCAGAAGTAGCTGCTCCGTCTCTGTGTCCGAAGCCTCCCAGGAGCTGCAGCATTTGTTCTCCAGGCTGTAGAAGAAGGAGTGTGTGCGGAAGGCGGCGCTCATGTCGTCCTTGATGCTCTCTAGGATCTGGGCGAAGGTGGGGCGGAGGCGGGGGTTCTGCTGCCAGCACCAGGTCATCAGCTCGTGGCTGGAAGATCCACAAGGGCGGGGGGTTACTTTCCTCTCCACTACTGCACCACCCCCACTCCAAAGGCTCCACAAGGCAGCCTTGACACCAGCCTGCTGCTGGCTCCCAAGAGGAGGAGTGTTTCAAGCCACCTTGCTGTGGGGGCCCAGATGGGGAGGCCCCCACAGGCCATGCACAGCCCAAGGACTGCCAGCAAGGGGCCTGAGGGGAGGGGAGGGGAGGGAGGTGCATCTGCCTTTGCACAGCCCAGATGCTACCTGGATGGACTGACAGACAGACACTGGTAAGGCGCTTACAGCTTCTGGGGACAGTTCTCTGGCTTCTCCAGGACGCCGTTGTCCATCACGAAGTGCAGGACCTGCTCGTTGGACATGCCCTGGTAGGGCTGCTCAGCCAGCGTCGCGATTTCCCACAGCACCACCCCAAAGGACCTGCAACAGAAGAGTCAGCCTCTTCCTCCTTGCCTCTTGCCACAGGGCACAGGTGAGGAGAGGCGCCCAGGACAGCCATTGTGCACAGCTGCTCTTCGCAAGGTTTACGGTGGGAGGGAGCAGACAGCCCCCCCCCACAAGGGTCCCAACCAAGTTGTTGCTCAAGTGCAGGGCCTCCGCCTCCTCCCTCTGCCCCACAAAGACCAGCAAGCAAGACGTGGCTCGCTAGAGAGTGCCATGAGCAGGAGCCACACCTGCCACCCCCAGCCTCTGTCACACACATCCTTGAAAGTACCTGCTTCCAGTCCCAGATTATCCTTGAGTGAAAATACCATGGAAGGGTGGACAAAGGTGTGCCAGAACTCCCTGGGACTGGAAACCTGCCGCCCCTTCCTCTCCCAAACACCCACCAGATGTCCGAGTGTGTGTTGAAGAGGCCGTCCTTCAGGGCTTCCGGGGACATCCAGCGGACAGGCAGCAGACCTTTCCCCCCTTTGCGGTAATAGTCCGTCTCATAGATGTCCCTGGTCATGCCGAAATCTTTTGAGGAGAACCAAGATGAAGAGAATTTGGCAGGGAGGGAGACAGGCAGCCAGAGGAGCTGCAGGGAGCCCTCGGGTCTGGTCCAGGGAGGCCGGTGCCACCAGAAATGGGGGAGGGGACTGTTGCTGCGGCAGCAAACAAACACTGCTGCCCCCCTGGGCACCCGAGCCTCAACCACGACCACCTCTACTCATACAGAATGACAATGATAACACCCCTGAACCCCAACCTGGCCTCACCCCCAATCTTCACAGTGAAGTCCTCTGACACCATGCAGTTGCGGGCAGCAAGGTCCCGGTGGACAAACTTCTTGGCGTTCAGGTAGGCCATGCCATCCGCAATCTCGCCAGCCATCTGGATCATGTCCCTCAGTGACGGGGGAGGCAAGCCAGGGTTATTCTAGAGAGAAAGAACCACAAAATAGCCTGTCCCAGGGCAGGGGGAAAGAGACCAGCAGGACTTCTTCTCTGGGAAAATTTCCTCAGCCACTCCCGGAGAATGCCATGCGCTCAGTCTGTCTCCATACTTTGGTTTTGTCTTCCAGCTACTATCAAAGCTGGCAAAAGCCGGCAGGCAAGGAGACCCCTGACTGGACGCCACCCTCCAAGATGGGAAAGGAGTTTATGAACTCCCTCAGTGCCCTGGGCAATGGAACTTCAGCACAAATGAAAGCCCAGCTTCCCATAGCCTAATGTGGGCAATCCCCACCCTTTGGCTTCGGACTGGATTGGCGACATGTTGCTCTGCTGCAAACAGGTGCAACTGCTTCTCCACCCAAGCAGGCTGCTTTGCTTGAGCCCTGGAGGAAAGCCTGGGGGAGGCTCTGCACGTCACTCACCTCAGCTTCCGGCCTGAGGGAACGGAGGTAGCTTTTCAGGTCCCCCCTCGTCATCAGCTCCATGATGACCAAGGCAGGCTGGCCCTGGGAGACTACGCCAAGAAGACGGACCTGAGAGCCAGCAGAGATAAAAGAGGCCAGCTGGCATGTAGAGGGCGCTCTCAAAGTGCGCAGCGCACATACAGGAGGGAGGTCCAGTAACCCTAACGCCACCCCCACAGAGTAGGCCAGTATTAGCATTCCCACACTGCGGAGTTGAATGGGGCAGGATGAGCACCTGGCAGATCACCTCCGACCCTCTAGCAGAGCAAGACGGGGGCAACGACTCTCCCTCTTTGCATTGCTGCAATTGGTCACCCAAACACCAACTTTGGCACACCCCATGTCATCTAGCCACATGGAAGCTGAAATCTAGCCTGTTCCTCTCTGGGAATCCAGGCAGGGCTGCCCTGAGGTATTTTACAGCAGACGCTGCCCACCAACCCACAGATCAAGTTGCATAATCCCCGAGGCTGATCAACTTATTTTGGCACCCGAGGCAGAATGTCCCCCGAGTGTCTCCCCCTGGGAGAACCAAGCACAACAATAGCAGCTCTGGTACCATATGCTGCTTTTCCTGACGCCGAAACTCAGCTGTCCAAGGGGAGGGCCGGCCCACTTACCACGTGGTGGCACCTGAAGGCTTTCATGACCGAGGCCTCATTCAGGAACTCGATGCGCTCCCGCGTGGTGGCCAGCTCATTGACCGTCTTCAGGGCCACCCTGGTCTTCTCTCCCTCCTGCTCAATGTCCTTGGCAAGCCCTTCGTAGACCATCCCAAAGGAGCCCTGGCCCAGCTCCCGCAGCACCGTTATCTTCTCCCGCGGCACCTCCCACTCGTCCGGGACGTACACTAGCCAAGGAGAGGCACCGAAGGAAAAGCACAGAGCGCTTGGTGTGGGGCACACACATACGCCCCCCAGAGGCAAGGCTGGGGGGCCTGGAAGGTGGCGGAGTGGCAAGGCCAAGGGTAGAATCAGGTGGGGAGTCCTCCTGCACAAGCCCCGCTGCAGCACTGAGCAGGGGGGGGGGCACAGCTGCTGCTTCCCCAACCTGCTGCCCTCTAAAAGATCTGGACCAAAACTCCCATCAGTCCCAGGGTGGTCAGGGATGATGATGCAAGCCGGGAGTCCAGGAAAACCTGGAGAGCCCCCGGCTAGGGACAGGGGAGGCTTAGGGCATCAGCAGCAGCATCAGTCAGTTCCATAGCAATGCTCCGCCTTTGCCCTCACAGACAGAGGGTGCCCCTGTGAAAATGGCGTCCTGCCCACCTCTGCCTCTGGCTTCGAAAGGTGAGCCGTACTCACTGTTTGAGGTGCTGAAGTATTCAGGGTTGACTGAGGCGTACAGCGTGCCACTGGGGTATCCCTCTGTGCTTCTGGGAGGGAGAGACAAAGGGCTCAAGGTCCTTTGCATGGCAGGGACCACAGTGGTGGTGAGTTCCCCTCCCCCTTAGGACCCTCCTGTGGGATTTTGGTCCAACGTCATTGCTGACCTGGTCCATGTCAAGTTAAATCAACATTTCTCTGCCAGTAGAAAGTGTGGGCCGACCCTTCCCCAGAGAAGGTTCTGGAAGGGACACACACTGGCCATCAGCCATGCTGGCTCTTGGGGGATGGAGACCCATAACATCTGGAGGGCCATAGATTCTCCACCCTGAGTTGGGGGGCCAGTGTCCTGCGGGTTCCATATTACCTTTTCTTGTTGTATAAGAAAACAAAGACGGCCAGGCAAGTGATCCCCACCATCAAGACAACGGGCATCAGCGTCAAGAGCACATAGAAGTTTCCGGGCTCCTCTTCCTCTACTTGTAAGGGGGTTAATGGTGGAAGTAAGTGGGGGGGGGGGCAGAGAAAGAAACACGTAGTTTTTACATAACTAGTTAACATTGATCAAACAACTTGCCCCAACTGGGTTTGTTTGTGTGGTTTGAATATCCTAAGCAGGGATCCTGGGCCATTTCAGGCTCTTAGAAACGACATGTACAAAACTCACAATCCCCCCCCCCCCCACTGCAACGGCTGCTCTGAATTCCATCTGCTGGTCTGGGGCAATATTTTGTCTGCTTTCCTAACATTTGGCACCACATGATAAAAAGGATTCTAAATTTACGCGCTAAATGACCCACAGTGTTTTGGTACAACTGCTGGCCATCATTTGGGCTCCCCAATTAAGTGGATGGGACAAGCCTCTGAGGAATAGAAATATTGTCCCCTTCTGTGCTCCTAGAGGTAGAGAGACCACATCACTTTCTGCACAAAGGCAGCCTTGATTAGACATAAAGCAGTTGCTCCCTTTTCTATCTATTAATCTCTAGACACTTGGACTGGAGTATATTGTTTTGGGAGGCGGGTGTTAAAGGGGGTTGTTACTGATTTTTTACATCTTTATTTTAGATTTTATTATGATTTATGTGGAAATTGTCCAATTTGGCTGTGTATTTTTTGATGTTTTATTTATTGTTAGTGATTATTTCTGTAATACTGTATTTTTTCATGTTGTAAGCCACCTCGAACATGGTTTGAACTATGGAAAGGCAGCATACAAATAAAATTATGTATTATTGTGAGTTTCTGGGAGCCAGACTACTCTAATCCCTGGATCTAGCAAGTGTTAAAATCTTAATAATAGTAATAATAGCAATAATAATAATTTATTATTTATACCCTGCTCATCTGGCTGGGTTTCCCCAACCACTCTGGGCAGCTCCCAACAGAAGAAGAAGAAGAAAGCAATAAAAGAACAAACATTGAAAACTTCCCTAAAGAGGGCTGCCTTCAGATGGCTTCTAAAAGTCAGATAATTGTTTATTTCCTTAACATCTGATGGGAGGGTGTTCCACAGGGTGGGAGCCATCACCAAGAAGGCCCTCTTCCTGGTTCCCTGTAATCTTACTTCTCGCAGGGAGGGAACCGCCAGAAGGCCCTCAGATCTGGACCTCAGTGTCTGGCTGAGTGATGGGGATGGAGATGGAGATGCTCCTTCAGGTCTACTGGGCCAAGGCCATGTCAAGGTCAGCACCAACACTTTGAATTGTGCTCGGAAACGTACTGGGAGCCAATGTAGGTCTTCCAGGACTGGTATTTTATGGTCCCAGCAGCTGCTCCCAGTCACCAGTCTAGCTGCCGCCTTCTGGATTAATTGCAGTTTCCGGGTCACTCTACGTAGCCCCACGTAGAGTGCCAGGCTAGGTTCCTCTTGAGGTGATAAGCCCTGGGTGATGCTCACTTTGGGGGCTGATTAGTCTCCTTTTGTCACCAAGGCCCACAAAGCCACCATCTATTTATGGAAGGGGGTGGGGGCTGTGTGACTGGACTGCAGCTCCTACCAGGTTTTCAGGCAGCTGGTCCTGCTGTCTCCTGGGGCTGGAGCCCAGGAACAGCAGCAGGTTCCCCTCCCCTGTTTTTATTCATCAAAGCAGCTGTGTGCTTCTCCTCTTTGCCCCAAAGGGATCTCTTTCACCATTAGCCCCCAAGGTTGCTCTGAAAGTGGCCTAAAGGAAAACTTTTTTTCTGGAGTTCCCCAGAACATCCCACCTGCCAGCATCTGGGGCCACATTTTCACGAGACGTTAAGCCAGAGATACAAACTGTTCCAGGCGTCCTTGCTTGCCCTGCCTCCCGCTGCCCCCCCCCCCCCCCCCCCCCCCCCCCCGCATCATCACAGGCTTTCTCCATTGTGTCACCAGATGAACCTCCCTGAACTGCCAGGGTTGCTTAGTCCAAGTCAACCATTCTCTTCCGTCTCTCTTCTGCTTGCCCTGCCTACGCTCAGCCTCCACCACCTACCCGGCCCCAGGATGTAAAACTTGATCAGTCCGGTCCACGACCCGTTCCCTGACAGTGAAGTGGCCCGGACCTTGGCAGAGTAATTTCCAGGCTGGAGAAGGTCGAGGAGGTAGCCCCCGTTCCGAGTGTAGCGGTGGCGAGAGACGCAGACAACCGAGGTGACTTTCTGCAGGAGAGGAAGAAGGAAACCAAGGAGGAGACAGGCGTGAGTGGGGCCTCAGGGGCCTGTGGATCACTCTTTACAGTAGGCCTGTAGGCGGGGAAGTTTGAAACCCCAGGCTTGTGGCTGCTGGGGGGGGGGCAAGGATGCAGTGGCTGCAAGTGGCAGGGTCTAGTTAACCAGAGCCAGGATGCTACTGCTGCTGGATCAGGCCAAAGGGGTTAGGGTATATTTACAGATTGTTCCCTATTGAGGGAGAATTACATGAAGATGATGTACAGATGGTACACAACACCAGTGCAGTTAGGGAAAATGTACAAAACTAGTTCAAATATATGTTGGAAGTGTAAGGAAAAGGAGGGAACATTTTATCATATGTGGTGGGATTGTAAAGTAATTAAAAAATTGTGGGAAATGATATACAATGAATTGAAGAAAATGTTCCATTTAACATTTGTTAAAAAACCTGAGGCTTTTTTGTTGGGGATTGTAGGGAAAGACCTGCCAAAAAAGTTGAAAAACATTTTCATGTATGCGACAACGGCCGCGAGAGTTCTGGTAGCACAAGGATGGGAGACTGAAGAAACCCCAACTAAAGAATCATGGCAAGAAAAATTGATGGACTATGCAGAACTGGCAAAATTGACATATAGGTTACGGGACAAGGATAACTGTGACTTTAAGGAGGAATGGGAACCTTTTACAAAGTATTTGAAGACGCAACAAAGCGAACTGGACTCCTTGGCAGGTTTTGAATAAACATCCACAATTTTTTTTACTGATAATAATTAACTAAACAGTTTGAAGATCTACACAATTCTGTAACATGCAGAAAATAGCGTTATTGGAGAAACCAAAGACTGGAACTGAGGGAAGTCGGGGGGGGGGGGAGGAGAAACGGGGGGGAAATAAGGATATGTTTTTGGAAAATATGTTTTGTTATAACTTTGAAGAAATAAATTTTACAAAAACAAAGGGGGACCGACTACTCCAACATCCTGCTCCTTCTCACAGTCACCAACCAGATGCCCCGAAGGCATCTATCCCCACTGCTGGTGTTGCTGAGCACACTGCCTTTGATCCATCATGACTACTAGTAACATTAGAGAGCCTTATCCTCCATTAACATGTCTAATCCCTCTTTGAAGTCAGTCGCCATCACTACCTTGTGCAGCAGCAAATCCCTCCCTCCTGCCTGCCCTGAATCTCCAAACCTTCCATCTCCTGCTGCTAATAAATGTTCCAGCGCTTGGCCCTGCTGCCACCACTAGGCCTCCAGCCCCTTCCTCACCTCACTCTCCCGGCTGTACTTGATCTCGTACTTGAGGATGAGCCCGTTGGGGTTCTTCGGCTCCTCCCACTTGAGGAGGACTCGGTTTTTCCCTGCTGGCTCCCAGGTCACGTTGCCAGGGATGTTGTCTGCTAGAGCTGAGCAGAGAGAGCAAAGCAAAGGAACTCCTGAGTCGGCTTCAAGTGGAGTCAGGTGTGGGATTTAGTACGGCTGACGGAAGCCCATCACACTCTCCCTTCCTTCCACCCCTTGCCCAGGCAGGGTGAGAAGGAGCACAGAGCTCTTCATAGCTCATGGGACCCCTTATGCAAAATGCTCATGCCTGGATCACATTTGCATCGTTCCCAGTGCCGGACCACCCATGAGGCAGACTACGGCAACCGCCTCAGGTGGCAGGTTCCAAAGTGTGACTCCACAAACGAGCCCCTGCCACCACCAGAGAAGCGGTTGCAGCAGCTTCCAAGTTCCAGCAAGATCTCATGAGAGCCCTGTGCAACATTCCTGAGACCCCAGGAAGTGAGATGGAGTGCCTTGCTGAATGAAGTCTTGGGAAGCTGGCGTGTGGCCTCTGCATGATCTCGTCAGAACCTGGAAGCCACAGCCCCACAACTACAGTAATTGAGGCATCGGCATGGGCAGCAAGGGGGGGGGCAGATGCACTGGGCGACATCTTCCCATTTCACTGCAGGTGACGAATTGAGACAGCCCCCCCACCCCGATCATTCCAGTAGGGAAGAGTCAGTTGATTCAGACGATGGACTGCAGAGGCTACTTACCAGCTAGCGATGAGGACAGGAGTTGTACAAAGAGGCAGGACCAGGGCTGGCCTTACCGTGAGGCAAAGCAGGGCAGACAGCCATAAAGGGGCAGCTGAGCTCTCTGCTCCTGCCTGGGGCTGATGCCCCCCCCCCCACGTAGCTTGCTGGGGGTGCTCTCTGGCACTTACGTTCCGGCATGGTTCTGGCAAAGACAAAGGTGGCAGCGCTGCAGCCCACAGTCTGCGCAGCGTGGTTGCAGGCGTGGATGTCGATGCGATACTCAGTAAAATGGCGCAGGTTAGAGATGGCCGTCCGATCCCGGACCACTTTATCCTCAAAGATGCGGAAATCCTTCTCAGTTTTGGAGCTGCTGGACCCTGTGCGGTTTGGGGTCACTCCATTCCCCAGGACTTCTGGGGACGATGTGTTGGCAAAGGCATGGCCAGGAAGAGGGGTTACAGCAAAGGTGTCCCTGCGCCTCTTTGGGATCCTGCCACAGCAAAGGAAGCAGAGCGGTGAAGCCTTGGGGCAGAGTGTGGGGTAGGGCAGGCCTGTCTGCTGAGAGATGCTGTCTACCCTAGACCTCAAGGTAGACGCCAGGTGTCACGCCCAGCCCTTAGTCCATAGAGGACAAACCAGACACAGCCGGGTTAGGGTCCAAACTCAGTCCAACCCCCAAACGTATTACAATAGAAAGCTGGACAGGAGTTTCCACAGTCCTTCTGCCTGTGATACTGATTTCCGCAGGATCCCCCCAACAGTTAAGAGTGTGGGGATGTTTGAGTGCCTGGGGCTTGGTAGGCAAAGGCAGGCAATAGGAAGAAGGGAAACTTCTGGTCCTGCAGGGGTGGGGGAGAGGGGAAGAGACCCCCTTTTCTTCCTAAAAGGGGTCCATTCTTTGCAGCCCAATATAGTCTGCACTGTCTGCGCATTTTGAGAGAGCCTCCAGATGGTGGGGCAAACTTGAGGCATCCCTTTAAAAAAACATTTCTAGTCCTCAGGAAAAGCCTGAAAATGTGTGAACATTCTTTTTCATTTTCTGCTACACCCTGCAGCTTACCTGTAAGAGATCTTGTTGATGGAAGTGACTTTCCAGGGGGGTCTGAAAAAGGACAAAGAAGGTGAAAATCTCCGCTTACTGCCCCCTGGCTCCAGCCTTCTCCTCTGCCTCTGGTGAATATTTCAGCTGATGAGAGCACAGCCACAGTGATGGGAGCAGGTGAGAGTTGGTGGCCCAAAACATCCAGGTTGGAGTAGGCTGAGGTCGCAGGTCACTGGGGAGGGGACTCCCCACCCCCATCTCCACCTCAGACAATATTGGAGAGCTGCTGTTGCTGCCAGTCAGAGTAGACATTACCAGGAGAGATAGGTAAAACCACCCTGACCTAGAATAAGTCAACTCATGCCAGTCTTTTCAAACTTTTTCAGACTAGTGCTGCAGGACACTTGTGGAAATAAGGCTCGGGGTTCTCCAGAGCCCCAGTTTGGGGGGGGGGGGTTGCTGGGCTTGCAAACAGCTGACAGTGTCATTCCTGCCTAACATTTTCAGGCTCAAGATGCCTGCTCTGCAGTTGGGGAAGGAGCGCTGGGAGTCAGTGGAAGGTTGGGAGTGCCAAGACGGCAGAGAGAACCACCACCAGTTCTGATAGGCTCTCCCGCCAGCTGACCATTGCTGCTGTCAGCCCTGACATCCACTCGCCCATGGAGTCACAACCCCAAACCCCACAGCCTGGCCTGCATAGCTCTAGCCCCGGTCACCTGGGGATGATGATGGAATTATGCAGGAAGTTTTCAAACTTCTTCTGGAAAGAGACGGTTTCATCCCTCAGGGGGGTTTGCCCCACAGGGCTTTGACACGGGCAGCACTGCTGATCCTCTCCATCCTCCTGGCCTTCCCCATCGTCTGTGTCAAAGCGAGTGTCTGCGCTGCTGGTGGGCAGGCGGAGGCCTGGCAAGGCGAGAGGAGAGAGGGGGTGAGCAAAGGCCCTTGGGGGGCTGCGCAAGGTCCATGCGCCACGGAGCAGGCCAGCCACCTCACCTTTGTGGCAATAGTCATTGACAAACAGCTCAGAGTCCTCAGCCAGCTGCTGCCACAAGACCAGGTAGTAGGTGATGTTGCCATTGGGCTGGCTGGGTGGCTTCCAGCGGACAATGAGGTGGGACGAGGAGTTGGACATGGAGATGACGTCCCGGGGAACTGTTGGAGCTGGACATCGACAGGAGGGAGGGCAGGGGATTGTAATTGAAAGAGAGAGAAAGAGAGGGGGAGAGAGAATCAATATACAGAGCCAGTCTGTTGTAGCGGCTAGAGTGTCAGACTACAACCTGAGAGAGACCAGGGTTCAGGTCCCCATTCAGCTATGAAGCTTTCTGGGTGGTCCTGGGCCAGTCACTGCATCTCTCGGTCCAACCTAATCTCAGCCATCTTTAAAGTTTTGAGGTGGCCGCAGTGCAGCCCTCCATCTCATGCTAGGCCTCTTCTGCCTCCACAGAAGGGAGAGCTCCTTTCAAGGTCCCTCTGCTGCAGGCCCAGAACCCCCACGGCATCCCAGCAGCTCTACTCAGAGCCCGGTCCCAGTCCAAGGAGTGGATGACACTGGTCACAGGCCCCTGCTCCTCCCGCCCGCCCGCCCGCGTTACCTGCAGGCATGGTACGGATGTAAACCACCTCGCTCTGAGCCCCGTAGTTGCGCCTCTCCTCGGCGGTGGTGAGGGTGATGGCGCGCACAAAGAGGGCATACTGGGTCCAGGGCTTGAGGCTCTGAAGCACCACCCCCGGCTCCTGCTCGTTGTTCAGGGGCGGCTCCACGTCCACCACGTTCCAGCTGTTGGCACCGCAGGCGTCCTGCCCAATGTATTCCGTCACGTTCTGGAAGGGCCTGGGGGATGAGGCACCGAAGGGAGAGTCAGGCCTGCAGGAGAAGCCGGGAGGGAGGCAGCTTGGCTCCCCTCCTGCCACCTCCACTGGCTCTCCAACTGCCGGGCACTTGGCAGACCAAGAAGGATGGGCAAAGAGGTCCGTTTCGGTTTCTCACTTTCCCCACCTTCAGTTCAGTTCTCCACATTTCCACGTCAGTTTGTGGATATATAATTTTAAAAAGGTTCTCATTAAAATCCACCAGCATTTCTCCTAATACACACATTCTTGCAAAGCAAGGTTCCCAATATAAGGCACTTCCTTTGGTCTTTTCAATAATATATTTATTTTTAGGCACACTGCACCCTCCTAGCCTGTGCTTTTCAGAACATATTCAAGTTGCACTGCAAACTTCAGAGAGTCATGAAGGACAGCTGGGTCTTGGCTTAGATACGCTTCCAGAAGGGTATCTTCCCCTTCAGGTGTGCTGGGTGTCCCCTGAAGCAGCAGCAGCAGAAAAGAGCAAATCCCCCCCCACACACACCTGAGGCTCCCCAAGGACTTACGATTCCTTGTAGTAGATGATGAAGCTCAGGCGGTCGTGGTACTCTGGGGGCTGGTAGCGCTCCCACTTGAGGAAGATGCGATCTGACTCAGTGGTGTTGGACACAAAGCGCAGGATTTGGGTCTTGCCTGAAATATGGGGGGGGGGGTTAAAACCTGGAAGGAGTCTTGAAAACTGGCAGGGGCGAGGAGGGGGGGAGGAACACAAGTGGCTTCAGGGAGCAAAGGTGGAACTGGCAAAGAGCCCTGGAAAATTTCATGGGCAAAGGTCAAAATGTCTATTTCATTTCTAGCTGTGCAAATGACAAAAATCCCAAACCCTGTTTTCACTGAAAATGTTCTGGGAGAAAAGACCTGGAATAAAAGTGGGTCGGGGGGGAGGGGTTGGGATGACAGCTGCTGCTGCTATTGGGGTTGCAGGTTTCAACTATGGCACCCTAAAGATTTAACAGTTTGAAGGTCTCTTGCTGTTTTGATGCAGCAGATGAACAGGGCTGCTGCCCCTCTGAAATGGGAGACAGACCAATGAACGAAAAAGCCGGGCTCCGTGAGCTCTGGTAGTGGCCAGTTTTAAGCAGTGAAGCCAAAAGGACCAACCACCCCACAAGTCCAGCCTTTCTCCAACTTGGTCCCCCCCCACCAGATGTTGCTAGACTCAAGTTCACCTCATCATCTCCCCTGACCCTTGGCTGTACTGGCTGTTGGAGCGGCTGGGGGACAAGAGTAACAACAGCTGGGGGCACCAGTTTGGGAAGGCAACCCAACTTCCTTGTGGGGCAACCCCCCTCTCCATCTCCGACTGCCACTGCTACCCTCATTTCTGCCTACGAGGTGCCCCCCAGGGTCCCTCGATGCTGTGCCCCCCAAGCCCTCTGCCCCCCAGAGCAACTCACAGGAGGCTCGGTCGCCATTGGTCCGGGGATTGATCTCTGCTTTGTTTTGTCTGCCCTTTGTCCCTGTGATCTCCTCCATGCGGTAAATCTCTGACAGGCAGAGCCTGGGGTTGAAGGCAAAGTACATCTTGCCCACAGGGATGGAGAGGCTGTGGTGGCTCCAGTCCCAGAGCTGCTGGAGGTTCTGGTTGTCCAGCACGTAGAGCGTGTAGTTCCTGGAGGCAAAATGGAGGAAGGTGTTTTACAGCCCGCCCTATGGGGGGGGGGGGAGCCGTGCCCTTGCGCATGACTCACCCGTCCACCATGGAGTCCCCTCGGATGAGCTTGAGGTTCCTGAAGAAGGACAAAGAGATGAGGGCAAAGGAGTGCTTGATCTTCAGGAAGCCCGTGATGGTCTCAATCAGGCCCAGGCTGCCCTGCAGGGCGGAGGCCAGGTTGTCTGTAGGAAGGGAGCAGCAGCTTTTAGGCTTTCTGCATGTTTGAAATGGTTGCCTGGTGCTGTGCTGTGTTCTTTCTTCAAGCACTTTATGCTTTTCAGCACACATTTCTTTTACTCTTTTAAGAACCTGTCCCAAGAAAGGGGAGGTGGCTTCCTAATTGGCATGATTAATAATAACAATGGCAATAATACCATTATGGTCAATGAACAACCTGTATACAATGAAATGTACAACCCGTGTACAATGAAATGTACAACCCGTGTACAATGAAATGTACAACCCGTGTACAATGAAATGTACAACCCGTGTACAATGAAATTAACCGAGCCTCCCTCCCCCCCAAAAAAACACTCAATCTCATTGCACTCTGTGTGCTTGTCGCACAACACACCAACCCCGAAAGTCAGTTGCACTATATTATTTTCTGTTCAGCAGCCTAACAGCCCTTGGATAGAAACTGTTTTTTAGCCTGTTGGCACGACTGATTATACTTTATCTCCTGCCCAAGGGTAGAAGATTAAAGAGGTGCTGGCCGGGGTGTGAATCGTCCCTGAGAATTTTTCTCGCTCTCCTAAGGCCACGATCCCTTGCGATGTCATCTAGCGGGCTCAGGGGACAGCCCATGATATCATGTGCTGTGTTCACCACCCTCTGTAGAGACTTTTTGTCCATGGCTGTCAAGCCAGCATACCACACTGTGATACAATATGAAAGGAGTTCATCAATTGTTGTTTAACATTATTCTTTTGGAAGACCCTGAGGAAATGGAGTCTCTGCTGGGCCTTCCTAACCACCTGGGTTATATTGTTTTTCCAAGTGAGGTCTTCTCTAAGGTAAACTCCCAGGAATTTAAAGGAAGAGACTCTCTCCACACAACCACCCCTGATATACAACGGGGCAGGTTCCCCTCTCTTCCTCCAAAAGTCCAACACCATCTCCTTTGTCTTGCTAATATTTAGGTGCAAGTTATTCTCTAGGTACCATGTAGATACTTTTTGAACACCCCCTCCCCATGCTGATTCATCCCCACCTGTAATTAGACCCATTATGGTAGTATCATCTGAAAACTTAATAATTACAGTGGATGGATCAGATGAAATACAGTCATATGTATACAACGAGTACAGGAAGGGACTCAGCACACATCCCTGTGGGGTGCCAGTGCTGAGCTTCAGGGTCCTTAAATGGTCCTTCAGCTGCAAAGGAAAAGAATATAGATTCCCCCCCCCCCCGAGTTAAATCTGAGGAAATCTGAATGCATGGCAGGCTCACCCCTCAAGTCATCCCTAAAGATTCAGTCCCTCAGTGGGCAGAGGCCAGACCTCCCTCCCTGAAGCGCCCAGCACCCTGGGGCACAAAGCCAGCCACTCACCTCCCCGGCGGATGTTCAGGATGAGGTTGCCCTCGATGAGGGTGCAGCCAGCCAGGTCCCTGGCTGCCCTTGTGGAGTCAATGGTCTTGGTGCCCACTTTGCATTCCTTTGGGCAAAGCCCCTCACACTTGTGGCAGAAGATGCTGAAAGAAGGGGGTTGGGGGAGAGACCTGGGGATGACCATGCACCCACAATGCAGGGAGAGGCTTCTCTCTATCCCTCAACCCTCAGAATCACCTTCCCCCAAAGAATCCCTCAGCCCCCTTAGCAAACCGCAGTTCCTGTTAGTATTTGCAATGTAATTTCATTGGAACTGCATTTCACAAAGACGAAATGATAATGGGGAAAGGAGGTGGCCGTTGGCAACTGGCCGTTGGGAGTTGGCGGGTTCTCTCTGAGAGTTCTGTCTTGACTGGGAAGGTCAGGGGGGAGGGGACTGGCAGACACTGTCTGCAGGAGTCCGTAAATAATACTTGTGGTTCAACTGTAGCCAACCTGTCAAGTAAAAAGATTTATCTTCAGCTATCTGCATAAGGCATATATTTTTTATCACAAATAGCTAACAGTTCCCAGGATTTCTTTGA
Source organism: Podarcis siculus (assembly GCA_034642415.1). Taxonomy (NCBI): domain Eukaryota; kingdom Metazoa; phylum Chordata; class Lepidosauria; order Squamata; family Lacertidae; genus Podarcis; species Podarcis siculus. Next base: position 6,494,724 of record JAXCMG010000055.1, on the reverse strand, counting down.
CAGACAGGAATGTATTTTAAATGGATAGCAGGGCAGCAACAGCAACCACAAAGAACCAACTTTGGGTTCATGTGCACACACTTTCATTCTCTCACACACAGTATCAGCCAGGCACAGTATCTCACACAGCAGGACCCAGACGGTGCACATTTCCTATCCCTGGCCATGTGAGTTTGTGGGTAACCTGTACTTGTTCTTAGGATGAATGGATGGGAAATGAGATTCTGATTCAACATTAGGAAGAACTTTCTGATGACAGGAGCTCTTTGAAAGTGGAACGGGCTCCCTCAGAAGCTGGTGGACTCGGCTTCAGTGGAAGTAGTCAGAAATGCCCTCTGGACTTTAAGGTGTCAATTTCGAAAAGCTGAAGGAGCTACTGGGTGTGATCCCGTGGTCAGATATACTAAATGAGAAGGGAGTCCAAGTAGGATGGGAGTTTCTAAAAGGAGAAATATTGAGGCCCCCACGGAAACCGGTGTGGCTGCATAAGGAGCTTTCAGATGAGCTGAGAGTTAAGAAGGGCATGTACACAAAATGGAAGCAAGGGGAAATCACAAAGGAAGAGTATACATGTGAAGCCAACAGTTGCAGGGAGAAGGTCGGGCAGGCTAAAGCTCAGAATGAGCTCAGGCTTGCAAGAGAGGTTAAAAATAATTTTAAAAGATTTCTTTGGCTATGCCCAAAGTAAGAGGAAGAACAAGCAAATGGTAAATGTGGGTTGAATGAGGTAACTGTCAGGTGGATTTTTAGCTAGTTGATTGACCGAACCCAAAGAGTACTCATTAATGGTTGGTCATCATCCTGGGAAAAAGTGACCAGTGGGGTGCCGCAGCGTTCTGTCCTGGGCCCGTTGTTGTTTAACATCTTTATAAATGACTTGGATGAAGGAATTGAAGGGAAGCTCATCAAATTTGCAGATGACACCAAACTGGGAGGGGTAGTTAATGCCACAGAAGACAGAATCAGAATTCAAAATGACCTTAGCAGATTGGAGAACTGGGTGCAAGCTAAAGAAATGAATTTCAATAGGGACAAATGTCAGATTCTGCACTTAGGCAAGAAGAACCAGATACACAAATATAGGATGGGGAACCCCTGGCTTACTAGCAGTAGATGTGAAAAGGATCTAGCGGTCTTGGTACCCCTAGCTTCACATGACTCAACAGTGTGATGCAGCAGCAAAAACAGCTAATGCTATTCTAGGATGCATCAACAGACGTATAGTGTCCAGATCAAGGGAAGTAATAATACCACTCTATTCTGCCTTGGTCAGACCACACTTGGAATACTGTGTTCAGTTCTGGGCACCAAAATTTAAGAAGAATGTTGACAAGCTGGAAGGTGTGCAGAGGAGGGCGACCAAGAGGAACAAGAGTCTTTGAGGAACGGTTGAAGGAGCTGGGTAGGTTTAGCCTGGAAAAGAGGAGACTGAGAGGAGACAGGAGAGCCATCTTCAAATACCTCAAGGGCTGTCACCTGGAGGAGGAAGCATGCTTGTTTTCTCCCACTCTGGAGGTTAGAACTCAAACCAATGGCTTCAAGTTGCAAGACTACTAAATATTTGGAAAAACTTTCCGACATTAAGAGCTGTTCAGCAGTGCAAAAGACTCCCACGAGAGTGGTGGACTCTCCTTCCTTGGAGGTTTTTAAACAGAGGTTGGATGGCCATCTGTCCTGGATGCTTTAGCTGAGATTCCTGCATTGCGTGGGGTTGGACTAGATGACTCTTGGGATCCCTTCTGATCCTACAGTTCTATGATTCTGTGAAAATGGGGGCAAAAGTGTTTGAAGTGACCTGATCAGTCTAACACTTGGCAGAACACAACTGAGCTCTCAGGCCCTTGAAAAGTGTGGGGCGGGCCGGCTGGCCCCCTCACCTGCTCTCGTTCCTCTTGTACCCCGAGGGGCACTCCGAGAGGCACTGCCTCTGGTGGATGACAAACTTGGAGGAGTCGCGGGGGTTCTCCGACACCTTGCGCAGGCTGGCGCAGTGCTCCGCGGTCACGCAGCGCCACCCCTCATACTCGTAGGTCAGCTCCGGGCAGGAGCTCAGGCAGTGCCCGTTGAAGTAGAAGTGGCGGCAGGCGGTGCAGGCGTGGCTGTCTCCCGGGCGGCGGCAGCTCCCCAGGCACTCCCGGTGGCAGCACTCGGAGGAGCTGGTGCAGGCAGCACCCCCCGCTTTGCAGGGACACACTGCAAGGGAGAGAAAGGGGGCGGAAGCTGGAGTGTGAGGCAACAGCAGCACTGGGAGAGCTGCCCCTCAGATTCTCATTTCCCCCCAATCTTCATTTTAGCTACCCTTATTCCACACACACCCATGTCCGCAGATTTTTAAAAAGATCCACATGAAAATCAGGTGCATTTTTTACGCACATTTCACCCAATATATGTATTTTTGTACACAATTTTGCTTAGCCAATTCCCCCCCTTAGCCAGTTCATTTTTTGTATATTTCCACTAACACACACATTTTTGTGTGTATATTTCACTAATACAGCAGACCCGCAATTTATGTGCAGTTAACTTGTGTGCATTCAAAAAAAAATTGAAAAATTGAAAAGGGAGCAGAAAGACCCGAAATTGCACCCAATGTGTTTTGGCTATACATGATGTTTGCTTGATTTGCTATCTCTAATGTAACCTCTGTGTGAGTTGCAAGTCTACTGTATAAGCATTGGAGGAGTGAGAATTTCGAAAAGCAAGCTGAGTTTTTGAGTATTGGTTTAGTTGAGAGCCTGGCCCTGGCCCAGTGCCCATATGACTGACTTCCATTCTCTCTTATGCTTTGTTTTAGTAATATTCTATTATGCCACCTTGGAAAAACATTTCTAATTTGAAAGGTGCCCTAGAAGTCGGGGCCGGCCCACCCATGAGACAAGGAGAGGTGAATGCCTCAGGCGGCAGGATGCACAAGGGCAGCAGAACACAATGTAGTGCTTTATTTCCTGCCTTGTTTCTGATGTCACCAGCATATAAACTGATAGTAAACTCCACCCTGTCTTAACACTTTTTAGTATTTCAAATCCTAAAGCTTCAGCTAACAGCTCTGTGGAAACAGCAAACAGCAAGGCAGGAGCAGGCAACCTTGCCAAGCATAATTTAAGCTAGTTGCCTCCATTCACTGGCACATAGACATTTGGGTTTGTATGGATCATCCTAATTCATACCACAGATTGACCTCCCAACCTGTACCAGTCTGTTAATGAGTCAATGAACCAGAGGAGCCCTCCTGGCCCAGGCACAAAGGCCTCTTTCACCCTCTCCGCTGCCCTAGAGATGGTCCAGTCCAGCAGGAGGTTGGTCAGATGGTGCTGGACAGTGATGCAGAAGGGGGAGTCTCAGCTGCAACTCTTGAAACACCACACATCTAGACAGCAGTCCTGAGAGGCACAGCTGGCCGCCTCGCCCAGCGAGACAGGAGGAGGCCAAAGGCCCGTCCAAGAGGGAGAGCGCAAGGCAGCTGGAGGAGGCAGCTGCATGCGCACGATAACAATCTGCCTGTTTGCAGTGTATATTTCATTAGCAGCTCTCTTGTTGACAGCAAACAAGCCCAGGAGACTCACATACTTTTATGAGAGTTTCACAACGGTGAGACAGGGCTGCAGCTGATGGGGGGGGGTCTCCCCCAAAGGGCAATGCAAAGGAGACCAGGAGGGCATGGAGGGCTGACTCTAAAGGAGTAGCTCTTCTTGGTGCACTTACTAGATACTACACTGGCCTAAGCTTGCTGCCTTTCCAAAGACAAGTTTATCCCACACAGAATAGATTCCACAGATCAGCTGGGGTACTGCTCTGCCATTTGGCAGCCCAGAGCATTTCTCTAAGGAATCCTGAAGGAGCCTGGAAGGGTCCACAAACTCGCCAAGGTGATGCTGGGAACGCTGGATCAGCAGCAGAGAAAGAGCCTGTGGGATCAGACCAAAGCGGGCCCTTTCAGTGCAGTACCCTGTTCTCACAGCGGCCACCCAGGTGCCTTTGGGGAGCCCACAAGCAGAACCTGAAAGCAACAGCAACCCCCCCCCCGACTCCCAGTGACTGGTATTATTCAGAGGCACATGGTTTCCAGAAGAGCCATCATGGTTGAAGCCTAAGGCCAAGCTAGGAGTCATCACAGGGCCTTTTCAGTGGCTTCTCCCAGATTCTGCAATTCCCTCCCTGGAGAAGTCGCACTGGCTCCCTCTTTGCTGTCCTTCCACCGGCAGGTGAAGACTTTCCTTTTCCAATGTGCTTTTGGGAACAGACTGCTTTTAATGAAATGGCTGGGGCCATGTTGTTGTATTGTAATTATTTGCACAGGTGACACTTGTTTCGGGAGTGTCCAACTGATGCGCAATCACCAATGTGCAGATCCTTTTGGAACTGGAAGAGGGCGGAATGGGGCATGCATAGACATGCTCTGCCGACGCATGCAGGGGCCGGGAACAAAACCCTCATGCGAAATGGTTGCAGCCTATGTGTTTTAAACAGATTTTATATACGTAAATAATTTTAATTCTATCCATGTTTTTTTTAAATTATTGTTGCTTTTTATTGTTTTTATCTGTAATAATAATAATAATAATAATAATAATAATAATAATAATAATAATTTATTTGTACCCCGCCCATCTGGCTGGGTTTCCCCAGCCACTCTGGGCGGCTTCCAACAAAGATAAAAAATACACTAAAATGTCACATATTAAAAACTCCCCTGAACAGGGCTGCCTTGAGCCCCGTTAGGGGGAAAGGTGGGGTATAAACAAATGTGTCGCTGTCGTCATCACTACTTCCTGTGGGAAATGAACAGAATTGGGGGACTGTCCTTCTGTGGTGGCATTTTTTAAAAACCAGGCGCTAGAGGGCAGGCGAGAAACTCAAGCACCTAGAAGGGAAACCAACGACATCACCAGAGTGCCTAACGTGCTCACCTCACGCCTCCAATTTTGGAGAGCTCCTAAAAATAGGCCACGAAGGAATTAAAAAGTAAAGCACCTGTTTCCTAATAATAGTTCCTCTGTGTAAACACAGGAAAGAACAAAGTTTATTGGGTCCTTGTTTTGAGGAGACTTCTGCAGAAGCTCCCAGGCCGGATCATACTAGCCACCCCTGTGTGTCTCCAGGCAAATAGCCAGCCAGGCTCCCAAGACAGCCGTGCCGGCAGAATGAGCCATGAGCCCAGCCAGGGAGGAACGTCAGTGTGTAAGGAGAGAGGGAAGGGGGCCCTCCCAGCTCAGGCAGCGGCAGCCTGAAAGGAAGGGGTTAAAAGGACACAGGCATGTCTGGCTGCAGCTGGATCAGGCCCAAAGGGGCTCCTCTAGCCCAGCATCCTGTTCTCACAGGGGCCAAACATTTTCCTGCGGGAAGGCAGCAAGCAGGACCCGAGTGCGAGAGCCCTCTGCCCTCCTGAGGTTTCCATCACCTGATATTCAGAAGAGCAGGGGCACCATGGCAAGAAGCCATCGGCAGGCAGCCGTCTCATTTGAGAGCCACAGCAGGACCTGTGCTCTCAAAACCCAGCATTATTCACAGCAGCCATTGACCACCTTGTCCTCCGTGAATTTGTCTGACCCCCTCTTAAAGCCACAGCAACCTCACCCCACCGTGCCTTGTTTGGTCCTGATTCTCCACTGCCCTCGGCAACAGCTAGTTATATGATAACTGCTGGATTTGTGGCTGATGGACTATAAATAAATTATATTTGGGTTCGGATTAACTGTTGTTTTTGCTGTTCTCGTGCCAAGGAACTCTTATGTTGCCATAAAGCCCTTCTGCTCCCTTGCGAAGCTCAGCCGTTCACAAGCCCCTCTCAAGGCCGCCGCAGGCACCACACGCCCAGGGTGGACCTGGGTCGACCGACCTTTCTGGCAGTTGCTGGAGGTCCAGCAGCGATATTCCAGCTGCCCCTTGAGGCTGGTCTGGGTCTGGACGCAGGGCTTCTCCACGTCCAGGATGCCCGGGCACACGTCGGCACACTCCTCCGCGGGCTTGTTGTGCAAGATGATGTTCTGCTCCAGGGCGTGGGGGGTCTGCATCAGCCCCCAGTCGATGGTGGAGATGTGGCAGAGCTCCTGGTTGCGCTCGATGCGCACGGAGCCGTTCAGGATGTTGGTCAGGCTGTGCAGGCCGATGTCACGCAGGTGCGGCATTTCAAAGATGACCAGGGCGTAGTTGAAGAAAAGACTGGTCCCCCGGATGACCGACAGGTTGGGGAAGAGGTCGCGCAAGCTCTCCAGCCCGTAGACGCGGAAGAGAAGGAGGTACTCCGTGATCATGACCAGGCGGGGGAAGCTGAAGGGGTGGAAATCCTCGCTGCTGGTGGTGAACAAGAGGAGGATCTGCAGGTTGCCCTCGATGATGGTGCAGTTTTCCAGATTCCGCAGCTGGGAGACATCGACGCGGATATCCATGCTCTCGCAGACTGGAGAAATGGGGAATGGCGGGGAAAGAAAATGAGTCACCAGGACATGAAGAACAGCTCATGCGTTTCACCTCCCGCACTGTTCCAGCACACAGCATTTGGCCCACACAAACACCCCTCAGGCTCTAGACTCATGGAGTTGGAAGGGAGCCCCAGGGTCATCTAGTCTGGCTCCCTGCAATGCAGGAATCTCAACATTCTTGCACCACCTGTTTGTGTGAATGTCCCAGGAGGAGAGGCTGCTCCTTCCAACCTCCTCAGAAAGCCTCTGCCTGACACAGGGAGCCTCTGTCTGTCTGTCTGTCTGTCTGAACAGCCAGAAGAAGACAGGATGGACAGACCTCTCAAATTTGCTTTCCCATTTTCCCAGTTTTACATTCAGCTCACCCCATTTCCACAACAGTTCTTAAGCCCTCGTGAAAACCCACCAGCACTTTATTTATTTAGAAAAGTATATGCTGCCAACTCAGCTGGCCACAACAGGGGGCAGATGAGATGTATATCTCACCATTAAAAAGCAGGACAAAACAATCATTAAAAGCTCCGTACTAAACTGTCCTAGTTTCCCCCGATGCTGCATTTTATGTTATTTTCACTAATACATAACAGCTTATGCACTCTTTCTCCTAACATATTGTTCTAGGTTCGTGGGTGCCAAACCCCTCTAATCCTTGGATCCAGCAAGTGTTAAAGCTAAGCCAGGCAAGCTTCCTGACTGACTGGGTGATGGGCCATTAAGAGAACAAAGGAAAGGGGGCTCTGCGCCAGACAATAAGTGGGTGGGGGCCCTACTTCAACTCTTAGATAGCTAGAAGGACAAAGCCTGAGTTTTACAGCAGAGTTTGCTATGGTGTGAGCTAGAAGTAAAGCAGCAAGGAGAGGCTCAGAAAGCCATGTTTGATTTCTGATGGGATCCAAGGCTGTGACTATGGGAGAAGAAGAAGCAAGACCTTTTGGGGGTTTGGAGGCTGGGAGCCCCTCCAGCGTAGGCTCAGTTTGTATATATGTGTAAATAAACCACATATCATAAAGACACCGCAGTCTCCTGTGTGCCTCATTCCAAAGGGAAACACGAACTCTGGGAAAGCATCCCAAACGCCTGGGATCTCTCAGCGCTCAGAGATTGGGGTGGCCTGAAAGAAGACAGTGCAGTATGCGCTTTTAAAAACAGAACAGGAATTACAAGGAAAAGAGACGGCAAAGACGCCACATTGCTCCTCTCCCCACACCCTCCACCAGGGAGAGACCCAAGACCCCTGCTGGGACAGACGCCCCATTTTCAGCACCCGTCTTGTTGCTCCTGGTGGAAGGAAAAACCCTCCTCCCAGACCCTGAAGCAGCTTGGCTTATGGATCCATTAGTCGCATTTCTCTTGTCACAGTGGCCAAGCAGGACACATTGAACAGAAAAGTAAAACAGTACTATAGTAAAACAACAACAACCCTACAAGAAGCTTTAAAATAAGCTTTACCCCACGTGTCCTCTGAATTGCTTTGCTCGGCAGAATTGGCACCGCTACAGGGGCCACACAGTACCCGCTCTGCATTTACGGGGTTCTTGGTTTCTTCTTGTTTTTATTATCTATTTTGTGTTTTTATCTTGTATTTTTATACTGTGAACTACCCTGAGAACTATGGAGGAAGGGCAGTATACAAATTTAATATGAATGAATGAATGAACCAGGTCATTTAGGGTGGCACCAACACCCTGGAACTCCCTGCCTATTGAGATCAAGCAGGTGTCTCTGCTGGACTCTTTTTGGCTCCTGCTAAAAAATTGCTTGGACAAGCCTACCCAGATGCTTAGAAATGCTGCTGTGAATTTTTTAATCTGTTTTAGTATTTTAACTTCTTGCATGTTTTAAAGTATTGGAAATCTTTCTTAATTTTCTCATTTAATCATTTTGTAAACCACTCTGAGGTTCTGTTTTTTCCTTTTTTTACAATCAATATTGTTATTATTAATGCTTTATATTGTTGTAAACTGCTAAGAGGTGGGGGGAGGTGGAGGTTATACAGTGGTACCTTGGGTTACAGAGGCTTCAGGTTACGGACTCCAGTAACCCAGAAATAGTACTTTGGGTTAAGAACTTTGCTTCAGGATGAGAACAGAAATGGTGGCGGCAGCAGCAGCAGGTGCAGCGGGAGGCCCCATTAGCTAAAGTGGTACCTCAGGTTAAGAACTTAATTCATTCTGGAGGTCCGTTCTCAACCTGAAACTGTTCTTAACCTGAAGCACCACTTTAGCTAATGGGGCCTCCCACTGCCATCGCGCCGCCACGCGATTTCTGTTCTCATCCTGAAGCAAAGTTCTTAACCCGAGGTATTATTTCTGGGTTAGCAGAGTCTGTAACCTGAAGTGTCTGTAACCTGAAGCGTCTGTAACCCGAGGTACCACTGTATATATATAAGGAAGTCTTACTTTCACTCTGAGGTTTGCCGTCCGCTCCCCTTGGCGCTCTGCAAGGCAGAGGTGGGCCTTGTGGGAATCCTGGCTTGGCTCTTGTCAGCCAGGCTGCACACTGTGGCTCTGCTGCAAAGGCACACCTGTTCCTGTCCTCTGCAGCAGCCTTTGGGCCCCTGGCAGTGGCTGCCTTTCAAGGCCTTGGGCCGGATCCGGCAGCAGCAGTCAGGCTCCCTGGTGTTGGCCGAGAGGCTGGTCCCAGTCTCTCCCCAGAGAAAGGCAGATAAGGAAGGAAGAGAGGAAGGGCGCCTGCCGGGGCACAGAAGAAGGCCTGGCATCTGCCCAGCTCTAATCTCTGTCCCCGGATGCCAGTATTTACTTGGAGGTGGGGGCAGGCCCTCAGAGGTCATTTTCATTACCTCCTCCTGGGCAACACGAACAGCAAGGCAAAGAGAGGCAGCTGCCTGCTTCCCACCAGTGGTAAATTTCATCATGGCAGCCGCCACAGCCATGCCCAGAAGGAGACTCCAAGAGCTTGTGTTGATCCACTTTACAGAAAAACTGGCCCCTGGGTTTGTAACCTCCTCCTCCTTCCCCAACCACTTTCCTTTGGTGTCGCGGCTTTTAAGATGGTAGAGATCTGCAAGCTGCTCTGGGCCCTTCTGGGGCTGGAAAGTGGGATTTTAAAAATATTTAAATAGGATATCACCGTATATACGGTACTCTCTTCCCCTCCAACAGCAGCTGTATGCAGTTTGTTAGCATCAGCCCACAGCTGTAGGCTAAAGTCGGGCCCCAGAGACGGGAGCAGGTCAGCAATAAAACACCCGGTGTGAGTGAAGTTGACTCTATTCAAAGAAACCGAAATAGTGCAGGCCTAGAGATCACAGCAACTCTTCCCCGTAGACCTTGCCCCAGTGCGGCCGTTGGGAGGACTGCCCACCGCTCTGCAAGGCTCCTTCCACAAATTAAACCAGGGACCTTCTGCATGCAAAGCCTGGACTCTGTACCACCGACTACAGCCGTCCACTAAAAATAAAGCAAGATGACACTCCTCAAAGTTTCCACTTAAATAGAAACATAAAATGTTGCTTTTTACCTAGATCTATTTGCTTAACATTGTCTGCACTGACCGGCAGCTGCTCCACAGGGTTTCCGAAACAGGAGGCATTCCCAGACCATCCTGAAAACGCCTGTGTGCAAGTCATGTGCTCTGCTGCCGAGCATTTGAACTGGTGGCTCTTTGAACTCTCCCTGAAAAAGCTCCCCAGTTGCTTTGCTGTCCAGACGACACGAGTGGCTGGAAAACGAATGGTCCTGAAAGGGGCTTCCTGGCGACGGGGCTGCAGCTTCCCAAGTGCTCAGCTTCCATCTTTCACAAAAGGAGAATCTGGCACCTGCCCAGACTTGCTGCTTCCTTTCTCCTGCTAATGGTACGTTTGTGGTACATGGACAAAGGCAAGCAGCCTTACAATGCTCAGCAAAGGCACAAGAGGAGCAGCCCAGAGAGATGTGGAGGACAAGGCATCATGTCCAGGGGGAAAAGCCCTGTTTGATCACCTGTTTAAACAGTTCCGTTTCTGTTCCGGAAGGTCTGAATAGCCACGGGAAATATTTGCTCACAGTATTTTGATATCTCAGTGTTTGCTAAGTATGACAAAACACTCACTCGGGGGGGGGGGGGCTGTGAGGAGAACCGGGGAGGGATCCTCCAGCTTTGCTTGTCAAAATGGCAAGAGAAGGGTGGTGCTTGGGAGGTGAGGGGCCATTTTGAAAGAGCTACCTGCCACAAGGCTCCTCCTCCTGCCCACCTGGCACACACGGGGGCTTGAGGCGCTCTTGGCCCTGAACTGGAGCAAGTCAGCAAGGCCTCAGGACTGGCTGCAAATCCTCTGCCCCAGGTGGTAGTGGGGGCAGTCAAAGGATGCTGCCCCATCCCCAATAGGCACCACCAGTGCTATTTTTCTAGAAAAAAGAGGTGCTGGAACTCACCATGCGCCCCTCTCTCGTTCTCTTAGAATGGCAAATGGCGCCCACCTGAGAGGTGCCAGAACGGAGTTCCGGCTGACAAAAAGCCCTGGTCACCACCCCCTTCGTGTAAAAGGCTTCCCCAGGAACGTGCAGAAATAGACAACCTGCTCAGAAGTCCGTCCCCCCGTGGCTGCAAAGGGCAGCAAAGGAGACCCTGTCTTGGCGTGGCTCCGCTGCTGCCGCTGCCCATGCTCCTCTCTCATGGTGTGTGTATGTGAAACCTGAAGCCAAATTATCACCTCCAGAGCAACGTTTCAGTCCAAACTGACATTTACTATAAACACCGGGGCTAAATTCTGTAAACGCAAACTTCAAACCCCAAACACTCCACCTGGCAACAAGAGAGGCTCAGCCTGGTGCTCTCGGGAGGTGCAAAGGGAAGGGGAGCGAAGGGGGGCCCAGCTCCCCTCAGAGACCACCAGGCGCCAGCCGGGACTCTGGCTTGCCCAGGGAGCTGGGAGCAAGACGGCTGGACAAGGCAAGCTCCTGCCTAGAACAGAGGCACTCGCTTGGCACAGTGGACTAGAAGCCGCAATCACCTCTCTTCAGATGTGGGTTTTTGTGAGTGACAGGAGCTCAGCAGTGGAACAGCTGCTTGGCATGCAGAAGGTCCCAGGTCCAATTCCCTCTGGCATTGCCAGGCAGAGCTGGGAGAGGACCCTGAGTGTGAAGCCCTGGAAAGCCACGGCCACAAAGTGTAGACAGCACTGAACCAGGCAGACCAATGGTCTGACTCGGAAGAAGGCAGCCTTCTCCCTATGCAGGGGTGCCTGTGATCTGATAAAGACTATCATGACGCTGATTGACCAGCTACAGAGAGTCCACAGCTTTGTCCTCCCAACACCTCAGCACCAGCCGCCCTGCTCACTCTGCCTAATGGTAGGGCAAGGTTTTCAGCCAGCTTTCTCAGTTAAACACCACCATCCCAGTGGGCTGGTGGGGACGGGGTGGGGGCTTCTCTTTAGCTAAAATTGTAGTGCTTGGGGCATGAGCTGCGTTGAGCTTTCCAAGGCAAAACCAGCACCATGTTAGCAAAGGGAGGCCACCTGGGCAGCCTGGCGGGCAGATGCTGGCTGGACTCCAAGGTGATCCTCCTGGCAAGCTGGCCCCATTAGGGCGAGGGTCAGCCTCCTCTTCCATGTCTCCATTCCTGCCTTTCCCACCCGGAGCTAGCTGGAAGCTGCCCCCCACCAACCCACAAAGACTCATCTCTGGTCTAGGGCTCTCCTGTTGCTGCCTCAAGAGTTGCCACCCAGGCCTCCTGTGACTCCCCTCCCTGCAGTCCTTTATGCCCCTGGAATCCAGCAAAGGGGCACAGGAAGCGCCTTCTCCCCACCAAAGGCTCTCTCAGGCAGCAGGATCTAGGAGGGACAGAGGAAGCTGCCTTGCAACACGTCAGACCCAGTGCCAGATTTACATATAAGCTAAACAAGCTATAGCTTAGGGGCCCACTCTCTTGGGGGACCCCAAAAAATTTAAAGGGAAAAAATGGATGTACATTTCCAAAATATGATAAAAACAAATAAAATTAAACTTACATACAGGGACAGTGTTTTGTGTTGTGTAGGCTCCTATGATGTAAGTAATGGGCCCCACCTACTCGCCTGCTCCCTAAAATATCACTGGTTTGCTCATTTCTATATATAGGGTGCCTACATTCTGCGTGTGCAAATGGCTTTAGATACCTATTAGGTCCATAAATTACCATATAGTATATCTTCAACACGAAAAACAGCGACAATTTGTTGTTGACAAAGGGCAGCTGGACATATAAAGGGCCCCATTACCTTCAGGAGCTGAGGGCCTCATCAAACCTAAATCCGGCCCTGGTCAGATCACTGGGGCCCATTTAGTACAGCAATATCTGCCCTGGCCAGCAGCAGCTCCCCAGGGTTTCAGGCAGGGAGTCTTTAACTTGTGAACACCCAATGAAACTGACTATTGGAAAATTCAGGTTTGACAAAACGAAGGACTTCTTTGCACAGAGTGCAGTTAAACCACAGAACTCTCTCCAACAAGAGCAAGTTATGGCCAACAGTTGTAAAAGAGGATTAGACATACAGTGGTACCTCGGGTTAAGTACTTAATTCGTTCTGGAGGTCCGTTCTTAACCTGAAACTGTTCTTAACCTGAAGCACCACTTTAGCTAATGGGGCCTCCTGCTGCTGCTGCCGCGCCGCCGGAGCACAATTTCTGTTCTCATCCTGAAGCAAAGTTCTTAACCCAAGGTACTATTTCTGTGTTAGCGGCGTCTGTAACCTGAAGCGTCCGTAACCCGAGGTACCACTGTATTCAGGGAGGCTAGGCATGATGGCTGTGTGCTGCCTTCATTGCCAGAGGGAGCAATTGCCTTTGAATAATACCAATTTCTGGGCAACGCAAGTGGGAAGAGGAGCTTGGGTTGACCTCATTATACACCAGTCGACTCAAGCAGGGCTGGGAAGAGCAGGGTAAGTTCCAGTTTGCAGCTCTGTGAAACTTGACGGTCCTGGGGGGCTTAAGAGCCACACAGCCTGGTTTCTGCCATTCGGCTCACAGCAGCAATGCCCCGGGATCCCTCTCTGCCCACTGCTGGCTCTGCTGCTGGGGGTCTTGTTAAATCCCCACAACTGCCATTTTCCAGGGACCCCTACTGCCACTTACTAGCATCAGACCATCTATTCCTCCAACCTTTTGCTCCTGACTCAATGGGCTGGGGGTTGAGGGGTGGTTTCCCCTCTTATGTGAGGCAAATTCTTCCCTCAGTGGAGCCAAACACAACCTGCTTTGCAAGAACCTCTGTGTTTTGGTTCTGCTCTGTTTGCCAACAGAGAAAGTTACTTTTGTGTGCCTGGCCTATAAATCCGGCCAGTTTACACAAGATACTTGGGTCCCTGTTCCCTCACACACCTGCTGTCCTCACTTTATCCACAACAGCACAGGTAGGTAGACACCAAGGGCTGTAGTCCAACCACAGCTGGAGACCCAAGTTAGAGAAATATTGTGTGACTAGGTTGCCAAAGTCTGGCATAAGTGCCCTTGTGGATTACAGTCCGCTCACATCGGACAAAGTAGACTGTTGTCCATGAAAGCTTAGGCCATAATAACTGGGTGACGTCTCTAAGGTGCCCAAAGTTTTTTTTTCATTCATTCATTCATTCATTCATTCATTCACCCTTTCTTCCCAAGGAGCCCAGGGCAGCAAGCAACAAGCAAACAGTTTATTGTTTTAAATATATTTTTTTAGGTGTGCTTAAACAATTCCAATACAGATGCAGACTTTTTATTGAATTTCCCCAGAGGAAAAAAATTAATCCTTATGCTCAGCAAAGACCAATAAAACAAACACAAAGTAATTCTCCCTTCTAGCAGCCAACACACACGAGAAACACATCAGAAAATGAGACTCTCCCTTGGCCAAATCATCTATTTAAAAACAAAACACGCAGAAATATGAACACACTCAAGACAACATGAGTCAAACAATTTCTTCCTCTCTTAAATCTTATCCAGAGAGCCAGTTTCACCGCCAGCTGGGGGCTTCGTAGCTGCTCTCGTGTGTTTTTTGCCGAGTTTTAATTCTACCTGCAATTAGTTTATCAATCAAGAGTTTTCCTGCCTTACATCATTCTTAATAAGCGGATCAGGACAGCTGATGGGTTAAATACCAGGAGCTCTTGCCCAGTGAGATCCTTGATTACAATAATTAACACACTCCAAAGGGAAACTCTTTCCCCCCTCAGACAAGCCCCTCAGATGTGGAGCCAGTCAGCCCGGGGGGCTCTCAGCACCCCCAGCATCACCCAGTTGCCCCTAAGAGACATTCTGAGAGCAACAACCCCCGGCCACCCGGCCTTTATCTGCCATAGTCCCGCATGGAAGTGTACGGGGGGGGGGGGGCGTTTGTTTGTCCCGGCCAACTCTTGAGCGCGGAATCGGAGATCTCCAAACTCTGCTCTGGCCCAGTTTGCAGGGCGCATGGTGAGGTGAGCAAGTCGAAGGCTTCTTCCTACCTGGGCTGACGCTTTGGGGGGGGGGGGAGAGTTGAGGAGTTGAGTCTGCAGCAAAGCACCACCTGGGCACCACTCCCCCCCCCGCAAAGCACCTCTGCACCCCCAGCGACCCAGCAGCTGCCCAGCGCAGAAGGCACTTACTTTCTGCTGCAACGGGCTCAGGCGGAGCCAGCCAGAAGAGGCAAAGGATGAGCAGGGCTTCCTTGGCCGGCCAGAAGGCGAGAGCGGGGCTCCCTCCTTTCACCTTCCGCTCCATGGTCCATGAACAACCCAGTTCTGGAGGGCGAAGGAGGAGAGGAGGGGGCAACATTGGGGGGGGGGAGGTGGAAACGTTGGCTGGGCTCCACTCTCAATCTCAAGAGGCCGGGGTTTGTCTTTCATGGGGAGAGAGCCCCCCTCTCACCACAGAGGGTCAGGTCCACTGCAGAGGGGTGAGCGGCAGCCCCTGGGCTCTGGCTGATCCCTCCCGGTGGCGGCGGCGGCGGCTGCTCTCCATCCTACAGCCCAGAAGCCTCTGGCCCCCCTGGGACTCCGGCACCTGGGCACCGAGAAAGGAGGGAGAGCGGACACATCCCCGCCAGGGCAGCTCAGGGGCGGAGCCACTCTGTCTTTCTTGCACAGGCAGCCCAGGACCTTTTGCACACAAGCACGGCTTGCCCGTTGGGGTTGGGGGGGGGGGGGGGGGGGGGGGGGGGGGAGCAGCCCGCCTCTTGCTCGAGGGCTGGAGAGCCAGAACTGGGCCAGTTCCAGCAGTTTGTTTTCGGTTGTTACTTCAAAATATTTAGCCTGACAACTGGAGCAAGATGAGGTTGGACGGAGGAACTGGCTTCCCTTTCTTGTTTGGGAAATAAGGAAAGGAGTGAGGAGCAGCCGCTGGAGCGAGAGAAAGTGGGGGGCAGGGAAAGCACCTCAGGGCAGGAACGGGGTGCAGAGGCGAGAAGAGCGGGGCTCAAAAGGGGCGCCAATGAAAGAGGAACAGAGGGGGAATCAGGGCAGGAAACCGGGTGGGGGGCAGAAGACCAACTGCACTAACTGGCAGGAGCGCCTCCTGTTTGGGAAGGAAGGGCGAAGCTCAGGGGCAGAGCAGCTGCTTGGCATGCAGAGCCCAGGTCCCCACTGGCACCATCTGCGCCTGGGAGATGCCCTGCCTGAAAGCCACGGCTGCCAGTAAGTGTGAAGACAACGGGGAGCTAGATGGACCATCGCTCCGATTCAGGCAGCTTCGTACGTTCCTTATCCAACATTTTCTGAGAGGAGATTTCCTTCTTCTTCTATCTAGACTAGAGCACAGAGCAGAAGAAGGTCCTCATTTCACAGGTGGAGCTAAGATTTGTTCCAAGGACAGGGACCTCTCTCTGCTTCTGCCCCCTAGGCAACATTTGGATACCTTTCCTCTAATCCCTAAACGTGGGGACTCCCCCGTTCAATGCACTCTGCACGTGCTCAGGGGGACTCTTCGCTGCAAGCACCAACCCAGCCCTGCCCCTCTGCCCTCCCCAGCACCCCCACTCAGATCCCTCCCAGAGGTTGGCTCTGCAGCTCAGTTAGCTCAGTAGATCACATGAGGTTTCTGTCGGTCGCCTGAATGGCTGAGTCACATGGTACTCATTTCCTCTTCCCTCTCAAACCATTTTCCTTTTCTGTCATGTTTTTAGATTGTATGTCTGAGAGCAGGAACTGTCTTTATGTTTTTAAAGTAATTTGTAAGCCACTGGGGAAGCATTTGTGATGGAAGAGCAGGATAAATAATCATTTAAACACACACACTAAATTATAAAAGGTACAACACTATTCTTCCTATTGGGCTTTCTCTACCTAAGGCAGAGATGTCCTAACTTTAATGGGTACTTGCAGGCCTCCAGACGCTACTGGGACTCCCAGCAGCCAGTGTGTCCGATGCTCTGGGATTATGGGAGTTGTAGTCCAGAAACCTCTCAAGTAAGTCGCTTGCGGCTTCCTCACAACTAAACCTTGCCAACTGCTGACTTTTCAACCAGTCAGACTCCGGTCAAAGTAACCTCTCATTCACCCCTTCCTGAACTGCAAACTTTGCAGAAAGAAAGTTTTTCCTTTTTACAGAACAGGCGTCAGGCTTGGGGTTCATTTTGCAAACAGGCTTGTTAGTTTTCTACACAAAGTTGGGTTTCATTATAAGCTCTGTTTGCTCCTTTCTTCACTAAAACTGGAGGAAGGTAACAAGCTGCTAGAGACCACAGGTGGGACTTTAAGGTTAGGGTTCCTGGCCCTTCAGCCACTAGGTTGTCAAGTTTGGCTTCTATTTGATTTAAAGCGCTACACCTTTAAAGTGCATTTCTGCTACCACCCACTCCAAGAACCCTGGGAACTGTAGTCACAGAACTACAATTCCCAGCACCCACAACACACCACAGTTCCTAGGATTCTTTAGTGGGAAGTCATGTGCTCTAAATGTGTGGTGTGTGCACAATCTCAAATCTTTTGTGCTTCACCTTCTGGCTGTGAAATAGTTTTCAAATCTGTAAAATTAAAGCTGTTACCTTGAATTGCACCCAGAAGGGCCGCCCAGCTTGCTTTCGTCAAGACTGAGGGCATGACTGACAGACTGACAGCTCGAAACAGAAAAGGCGTTGGATTATTCAACATGATGAGGGAGTCCCACCCCTTGGCTGCAACTGCCACACTAGTAATCGGGTGGCTGTTTAGTCGCTCCCTGTCTCACCGTGGCTTTCCAAAAGCCAGCCTTTTCAACTTGCTCAATTAAGGACTTTAGGTAATGATTTCAAACAGTTCACCCCTGGCAAAACAGGTTGCCTGTGAAGTATCCAGGCAATTGGCTAAGTAACGAGCCGCAGAGCAGATAATAATCAATCAGGCACAACTTGACAGATCGTACAAACACTTTAATCCCTGGACAGCCTTTGCCAAAATCTAGGCAGCCAAAGCTGAAACAATGAACAGGCCGCACAAAAACCCTGCATCCCTAAAGGTCAGTCCTGCATTGAAGTAAGCGTGGCGTCTGTGATGACTTGTGCTCTTTAAAACTATGCGCAAATATATATTGCACGATGCGCACGCTCCCTCTCCCGCTGGCCTTCGTGCTCAGTTGGGGCACATGATGTGCAAGAACTGACAAAGGAGGGCCGTCACTTAGGTCTGCTCTCGCCAGAGGCCTCCTGGTGTGCGCATGCGCAGAGTCCTCTTGGCCAAGTGCAACATTGCAAGCAAGTCTCTTCCCCTGCCCTGCTCCAGAGGGCACTTCCACAAACACAAACAGGCAGGTCACAAGCCTTGTGCCAGAGTCACGTACCAGGACGGGCGGCAAAGGGAGATTGAGAAGAGGCTCCAGAGCAGCGGACGGGAGAGGAGGTGCGATCGCTTGCCAAAGAGGAGGAGGAGGAGGCCCTCCGCCCCAAAGCAAAAGGAACAGAAGAATCTTGCAGCACTTTAAAGACTAACAAATTTATTATGGCATAATAAACTTTTGTGGGCCGCGGAGGCCTTGTGCAAAACCGTCAGCTGTCCAGTAAAGTCACAAGTGGTGTACGAAAATTTAAGACATACTAAATATATCAAACAAAGCGGCATCAAAGTGGTGGCGGAGTTGTAAACAGTGGGGTCAGAGGAAATGAAACACAGGGCATGACAAACAATGATAGCTGCATAATTAACAGAAACAATTCACCATGTTGGTAATACTTTTTACAATTCTCTCCACGAGTATGAAAGTGTGTGTGTGAATATCTAGAAGACCAGAGTCCTTATATACTGGAGCACCCTCTGCTGACCACAAGAAGACCCCTTTTACTCCACCCCACAAAAACCACCCTGAACTCTTCACACTGGCCCTCCTGACCTCCCTCCCCATGGTCTCTGTCCTTGCATTGTGGTGCCCCCTGCTGGCCAATTCTGTCCACTGCAGCCTCCGGAATGATTTTTATCTGCTGTCTACTCTGGGAAGCCCCTTCATGGATCACTGCCTTGCCGTGGCGAAGGGGCTTGAATAACTCAGAGAAGCTATGAGCTATGCTGTGCAGGGCCACCAAAGATGGACAGGTCATAGTGGAGAGTTTTGACCAAACGTGATCCACCTGGAGCAGGAACCGGCAAGCCACTCCAGTATCCCTGCCAAGAAAACTCCATGGACAAAGGTAACAGGCATGAAGACAGGAGTGCCTGGGGTGCTCTGGTCCATGGGGTCACAAAGAGTCGGACACGACTAAACGACTAAACAGCAACACTCTGGGAAGAGGACAGAGCCAGGTGCTTTGCCCTGCTGGGCTCATGGCCCCCTCTGCCTCTCCCACCTCGGCAGCAGTGGTGGTGGGGCAGCAACGTGTCGCTTGGCTTGGGAAGGACCACCGCGGCTCAGTGGCAGGGCATCTCCAGGTGCCGGTGGGAAAGGCTTCTCATCTGAAACCTTGGCAGGCCACTGCTGCCAGTCAGTGCAGGCAACACTGAGCTAGAGGAAGCCCAATGGCAGCTTTCTATGCTGAACTAGTTAAACTACAGGGTGGCCACCGAACCCTCGTGGCAGCATCTCTGCAAGGTGGGCAGATTTTACTTTTCCCCCAGTGCAGACTGTGTGGGTGGGAGATTATAGGTGCTGAGAGAGAGAGAGAGGAAAGAACTTGTCTACAGTCCCTTCATGAAATCCTAGAAAGAGGGGACACCTGAATCCTTGGGAATCACTCACAAACCCCTTTGTGAAGCAGTCGTTGATCTGCTTGACCTTTTAACTTGAACCAAATTCAGCAAAAACAAAACGCAGCCGAGCTGGAAGACACAGATGTTTCATTTCTTTGCTTGTATAGATGTCATTAACCCTATGCACGTTATTAAAAAGGGACCAGGGACCCTTTTTGGTCACGAATTCCTGGAGGAAGGGATGGGTAGGGGGTGTGCTGGCATGGGGGGGAGTGGAGTTCTGTTCCCCAAGTAGGTCAGAAATAGTTGGGAAGTAAATCTCCCGCTCCCCAAAAGCAAACATACATACAAAGCATTTATTTTAAGAAGCCCCAAATGCTTGCCTCTGCTGGAAGCCATCTGATCAAAACGCCAAGCCCCAGGGCGCTGGGGGCAGAGAGAGAGCTGTCTCCCGCCCACAGTGGGAGCCCCCCCCTCTTGGCACAGCAGGAGTGTGGGGCAACGCAGGCATTTAATGCTGGGCTCCCTCCCAGCAGGCCCCTTCCCTGTCCACATTGCAGCAACCATGGGCTGGTTGTCGAAGGCTGGAGCAGCCCGAGTTGCTGTGCCGCACCCTCCTGGGTTGGTGAATGGATGGGGCTGGAAGAGCAGGCTGCCTCCTGCCTCCCGGTGTCCCTGATCACGAGCAGCTGCTCCTTCGCCTGCGGAAGAGGGTGACGGGGCTGCTGGCCTCCCCCTCCTGGTCGCTCTCGCAGCCGCGCTGTTTGGGGGGCAGAGGAGGGCAGAGTGAAGGGGACGAAAGCCAGGCCAGGGTGGCTTGGGAGGGAAGACGTGGGGGTCAGGGGCAGGGAAGGGTCCCCAGACTGGCCCCCTCCTCTTCATCAGGAGTTGAGAAGCAGGGCAAGGAGGCCATCGCCCAGGAAAGGACACTCACCAAGTTCTCCTCGTCCCGCTTCTGCTGGCACAGGAGGCCCATCCGGCAGAGGCGGTTGCAGGCCGACACCATGTTGTAGGAGAGCTGGAGAGGAAATGCAGAGATGAGGCGCACAGAGCCTCTCGCAGGAAGACCTTGTGCCCCTCCCTCACAGCCCACAGGTGTCTCTTTCAAAAAGCCTCTGAAGGGGAGATGGTGAGCTGTTGGGATTTGCCCTGGATTTGAAACTGGGCTTAAATACAGTCATACTTTGGTTCTCAAACGGAATCCGTTCCGGAAGTCCATTTGACTTCCAAAGACGTTCCAAAACCAAGGCACATCTTCCGATTGGCTGCAGGAGCTTCCTGCACTCACTCGGAAGCTGTGGAACCCCCATCGGATGTTCAGGTTCCAAAGAACCTTTGCAAACCAGAACACTCACTTCCAGATTTGCGGCCCAAATCTTTCGAGTTGCAAGGCACAACTGTATGCAATTGCTGTTGTGATTTTTGAATTGTTTTTATGTGTGCAAGCAACTGTTATTAGATAGGCTTTTGTTTCACTGCAAATCACTTCAAGTGCCTCATAGGAAGCAATTCATAAGTGAAACTTTAATAATAATAATAATAATAATAATAATAATAATAATAATAATAATAATGGTTCAGGTCAGAGTAGGGCACCCCCACTGCCAAGGGACAGGTGTCCCGCACCCTCCGGCTTCTTTTTGCTGACTGGCTTTGAGGGTGCAGGTGGGGGGGGGGCTGCTCAATTTACCTTCCACTTCCGGCGAGCATTGAACTTGCGGAAGTTCTTCATGTTGATGGAGGAGCGGCTCCGGTTCGCAACCTGCTTCCGGGTCAGGGGCTGGAAAAAACAGGGATCTGCAACTCTGCCCATTGCCAAAATCCTCCTGCCTCCCCTCCCCCATCAGTTCAGGCCAGGATGGGGGCAGAGAAGAAACCTAGGAGGGGTCCCGAAAATCTCAACCAAGGACAGATCCCGAAGGTCTGGCTCAGTCTAAGGCAGCTTCCCCAGCCAGCCTCCCCTCCCCGGCTCTGACCTTGATCCAGGGGTGGATGAGGCATTCCTCGGCCGACATTCGGTCTCTGAAACACAGAGGAAAAAACGCACATCTGACTTTCTGCCGTTTCCCCGCTGGAGGGGAGAGAGGGAGGCCTGCAGGAGAATCCCTCTGGGGACTGAGCCAAGGTCCCACCATCAGGGAGAGAAGGAGGGGGAGAATCTCAAAGGCAAACCTCCCTTGTTTGCACTTTTCAGAACAATTTGAGGAGCAAAAGGTAGCCATCCTTCAAAATTTGCACTCCTCTGAATGCAGCTTCCAGCCAAGTCGTGTGTTCATTAAAAACACACTGTCAGGGGTTCAGGTGCAGAAGGGACGGATGGGGAGGAATCGGAGG